>VZRI01012866.1:472885-587275 GCA_013397515.1 Upupa epops
ATCCTGAAAGCCTTCTATGACAAACTTTAGAGTCAAGTCATTCATGACCTGTCTATAGCTACAGGAATGGGGATACACCTTTTTAGAAAACAGCTCACCCTACAAAAGACCTAAACTTCTTAGAAGATACCTGATTGTTTTGCTTTGTTCTGAAAGTGGCAAAGCAGACTATACAATTAGCTCATGCATCTCACTTGAAAGTGTAAGGTTAGATGGGATATGCCTGGTACCTAACGCTTAACATTTTGCCATATTAGCATATGTTCCGCTTAGGAGCAAAGTATAAGGTAAAGAGCTTACAAAAAGCTTAGTTCCCAAACCATTTCTGATTCAATGACAGAGCCTGGTTGTCAATTTCATCTTCTGTAATACTTGGAACCTTTCTGCACAGTCTCAGTTATTGTGCACCTCAGAAAAGAAGACAGCATTCAACAAAATGATGCTGAAAAATGGGAATAAAGACATGACTTCTCACTTTGCAGAACCAGCCTTGAATATCTCAAAAAACCTGTATCCCAGGGAAAAAAACAGATAAAGCCCCATCATTTCTGCTTAAACTGCTACTTTCTGAGGTCTTCTCTTATACTAAAAGTCTCACTAAAAATAACATTTTTGGTTTTGCTGAAAGTACACAGATGCAATAACACTAATTTACTGAGAGAAGAATCTCCTATTTAACTGCAGCAAAGACTGCTCTCACAAACTGCTACAACCTCACAAACTACAACTATTTTTGAAAATTCATGCATATAAAAAAGAAGCTGGTCCTTCTAATTGATGTAACTGAATGCCAGACAGATGCCATTGCCACAAAATTATCTTCTAGTAGGTGTGACAGTTAACACCCTATCTGCATTTGTGTTGTGATAATGTTGAGTACCACGAGCCAAAATTGATCACAACTCATTACTAACCTGAAAAGAATTGAACATAGGAGTAACATTTTTTAACCAGCTCAGATTAACATTTCTATTACGTAGCATACATGGTTTTGGCTTCTGTTGTCAACACTACAAAGAAACATGAATTCATCCCTAATAAGCACCAAGGGAAGCCAACTACACAAGCTTAATGATCCTACAGTACTTTGCTAAAGTACACAGTTCATAATCTCAAGCAGATTCCACAATACTGTGCCAATTAGGATATCACACAGAGAAACAAAAAAAGGCAACACCAGCTGGAGGCACTCATTGAACTTCATTGTCAATGCAGCAATAAAAGAAAATCTTGTTCTTCCAAAATGAAAACAATAAAACAGATAAACTGAACTGGGTCAGGAAGGAAAACAATCCCAGGTCGCCAACTACAAACAGATGAGATTTAAAGATCTTTGAATAATCTATGAGTTGACAGATTGAGGCTTGTCTAACTGGATGCCAGTGCAGGACGACAGTGGTGCCTCAAAGAGAGGCACATGCATTCATGAAGCTGCATGGCTTAGAAATGTTAGCAGTGGGAATGCTCTGTCACTAACATCATTCTTTAACTTACTTCTCTATTTATCATCTCTCCAGCTTACTTCAGAAGTTAAAATTGTTCAATAAACCTGAATAACACCTAAAGAAGTGAAGGGGGAAATACAATTCTATAGCTTGAAACCATACTGCTGCAATTATCCTAATTCTAACACAACATTTTGTTTTGCTTTAAAGTGGGTATACCAGGCCTCCTGGAATATCAACTCTTGTGTCTACTCAATGCAGACTTGAAAATTTCCTTATTGTATGCTATTATCTTCACATTTTACCACGTCATGAATTTTACTGGCCATTCACCACAAGTTTAAACAGCACGTTTTTGCAATAGATGTGTCCCAACAGCTAAAGCTGGAAAACACAAAAATTCATGCCTCTACTGATACCTTTCTTCAAAATTCAGTCATGATACAAACTTATTTCCACCTGTATGGGATATAGATATACTTACAGTAGTATCTTCATAGGCTTCAGTTTATTTAATTAGCCCAGTGGCAAAGAAAGAAGGGCAAAACCAGCCTTGTCATACAAGCATCTTTCTCTGGTAACTCAAACTCTGCAAATAAATCAAACCCAGAAAGCAGAAAAGCAGCAGATACTAGAGACCTGCATGCTGCCTCTTCCTGCAGGCCACAGGGCAGATCCCTGGCAAACACTGTCTCCCTCAAGCATCTCTTGCTGTAGGTTAACAAACAGTAAAATTAGGGAAACAAAGTGTAGTCATAATGGGCAGGTTTTAACAACAAAAACAAGGCTACCAGAAGTTCCCACAGATATTTTGCTGTCTGCTAGATCCATAAAGAATGAGTGAAAGGAGCAGATGATGAATCCTGCTGAAGACACTTTTCAAGGCAGTAAGATCTGAGTTATCTGTAAGAATTACAGATCGTGATACCAAGTCACTGAAGACAAAATGATAAAATAGAAGATCTATTTCACTCCTAATAATAGAAGTGAATAGAAGATGAACATTGGGAAAAAAACTTTAATCAAATAACAGGCAAAGTCTAACTCCATCATGATCACTCATCTCTCAACATATTCTAGCGTGAATAAATTTCAAAAATTATCAGTTCCAAAAAGGGAACTAGACTTGGGAATACTATTGGTCATGTTGTAACTGTGATGACTTCTAAATAAAGGCAATGGCAGTTTCACAACCAGTGTTATCTCATACAGTTGGAATAAATACGAAGCCTTCAGACTTTCTGACTACCAGTTTATTACAAGTTGAGAACAGTAATTTTGAGTTCAAATTAACTGTGTCATGTGGTCACACCATGTTGAGCAGCTACAAGATGTTAAGTATGCTAATTGTAACAGGCAGCTTTAAATGAGCTTTCCCAATGCTACGACCAAACTTGCTTTGATGGAGAAAGAAGACTGGCACTGTCATATATCCACAGGCACCACGTACAGCCTTCCCAGGAAAGGTATACAGAAGAGAATGATAAACCACATGGAAAAATTATCCCACTTCATGTATTTTTTTCCAAAACATCTGTTCCTTCTGCTCAAGTGATCCCTCAACTTATTAAGATCCTTCTAGAGGCAGTTTCTCCTCACATAAATATACACTGCCACTGGAATCAGCTGACACCAGGGCAGCAAACACTAAGCTTGCTGACCATCTCCACAACCAGCAAAAAAAAGTGCTGCTCCTACAAGAACTATCCAAAGTCCTGTACCTGCACAGCCGGTGACTGATTAGATGCAAGGTACCAAATGCCTTACTGCATGCATCTGTGTGGCTAATGAACAACCATTTTGCATCAGAACAAACTCCACCCTTGATAAAAGTTGGAGATAATTTGTCATCAGTTGGAAAACACATCTTTGTGTTTTCTCCTCTGATGTCTCAGTGTTGAAGATCTGAGGGGTTCCACCCAACACCTTTAAAGATTAAGTCTCAGAACAAAAGCTGACATACTATTTTGGACTAATGTGAGTAGAATTACTAGCTTTTTAGTTTACAATAAAATTCCCAACTAGCTACTAGCAAATCCTACAAGCTAGCATTTTCTTGAGGCATTACATTGTTTCGCTTTCTTTTAACAATTAGTGATCTCATCCCCTTTCTGTAAGTATTCCCACTACTGGTTACAACCCTTGGTTCTCACAGTTACACTAAACTGATTTAAACACTGAAGTTGAGTTCAAAACAATTGCTCTTGACTTGCACAAAGCCTCTAAGACTGATGTTTCTAATTCAGAAGAACAGAAAAATCACTATGCTGCTCTGCAAGTCTGTGCTATGCCCACCTTCTTTATCCAGTTGTCATTGTAGCCACTGTAGCTTTTATTTCCTCAAAAGGAAATAAAGCAGAACTTCAGAAATTAGAGATGGAGACAAAAGAGGATTCGAGGTATGGAATATCTTCCTCTCAGAACTGCACAAATATGTGCTCCTGGTTTCATTAAAAGGGTGACTGATAACATTATGAAGTCTATAATCTTGTGAATGAGGTAGAAAGAACGTAGTGAATGATTACTCATAATATCTTGCAATATAACAATTGTATAATTGAGCACTAGATTTTAAATAAAATTGTAATTACGGAGCCTGCCATAAATTAATTTGAGGAAGCCCAAAGTATAAATCCATATTTAGACTTCAGACGATTATGGAAAATGATGTTTCAGATGGGACCTCCACACAGGTGCCTTAAACTGCTGCCTGTGGATAGATTAAGGGAAAGGGACTTTCTTTGAGGGCATCTAATGACAGGATTCAAACTAAAAAATGACAGATTTAGGTTAGATCTCCAGAAGAAATTCCTCATTGTGATGGTGGTGAGACACTGGCACAGGTTTCCCAGGAAGGCTGTGGATGCCACCTCCCTGTAAGTGCTCAAGGCCAGGTTGGACAAGGGCCTGGGCAGCCTGGTCTAGTGAAAATGTCTGTGGCCATGGCAGGTGTGTTGGAACTAGGTATCTCTAAGGTCACTTACAATCTGAACCATTCTGTGATTCTGTGACTCTATGGTTCTGTAATTCTAAGATCCTATGCACAAGGAGGATCCATGCTGAGTATGCATCACACTTCTGGTTCTCTTGCACTCACTTCCCTTCTCTAAACCAGGATCTGTGTTCCTAGATAGGTGTTAGATGAGTGAGCAGTCAGATGAACTGAGAATTGGCTGAATGGCAGAGGGTTGTGACCAGTGTTGCAGAGTCTAGTCAGTAACATGTAGTTAGTAGTCCCCAGGGGTCAGTAGTGGGTCCCTTGGATGAAGGGACAGCATCCTCAGCAAGCTTGCTAAGGACACTAAGATGGGAGGAGTGGCTGACACAGCAGAAGTCTCTCCTGCCATTCAGCAAGACCTGGACATGCTAGAGAGACTGGACAAAAGGAACCTAATAAAGTTTAACAAGGACAAGTGTAAGGTCCTGCACCTGGGGAGGAACAGACCCATGCAACAGTACCAGTTTGGCAGCTGACCAGCTGGAGAGCAGAGCTGCAGAGAAGATCCTGGGACTCCCAGCGGACAAGAAGTTAACTGTGAGCCAGCAATGTGCCCTTGTGGCCAGGAAGGCAAATGGTATCCTGGGATGCATTATTAAGAGTGCAAACAGAAAATTGAAGAGGTTCTTCTCCCCTCTTGTCTGCTCTGGTGAAGACCTATCTGGAGTGCTGCATCCAATTTTGAGCTCCCAGTTCAAGGACAAGCAGCTACTGGAGAGAGTACAGCAAATGGGAATGAGTATTATTAGGGGATGGGAACATGCCTCTTATGAGGAAAGGCTGAAGGACTTGAGACAAATCCTCTGAAGAAGATGAGACTGAGAGGGAATCTTATCAATGCATATAAATATTGAAAGGACAGGGGTCAAGATGAGCCGGCCAGTCTCCTTTCAGTAATGTACAGCATCAGGAGATGGGGCAACAGGCACAAACTGGATCACAGGAAGCTCCATCTGAACTTGGGAAGAATTTCTTTACTTTGGGTGTGGCACAGCATTGGAACAAGCTGTGGAACAGGCTGTGGAACAGGAGAGAGTTGGTGGAGTTCCCTTCCGTGGTGACATTCAAAACCTACCGGGATGCCATTCTCTGCAACCCACTCTAAATGAACCTGCTCTGGCACAGTGATTGGACTAGATGATCTCTAGAAGTCTCTTACAACTTCTACCATCCTGTGATTCTGTTATTCTTGCTGGTCTGAAGTCTGACAAAGGGGTTTTAAAGAAGACATATACTACCATCTTGCTGTTCCCCAAAACTGGAAAGAATACGTGACATAACGCAGGCATCCTCTCTCTAGAACTAGGTCTCATTTTTCTGTGTGAAGATCCATCTTTCAGATGGACAACACACTACAGCCTAATGCAAACTCAGCACACACAGATATTATTGAGGTTTTAAGAACATCAGCTTCTGCTTCGTAATTCAGAAAGTGGACACTCCAGTTTCTTTTAAGCTCCAGGCTCTTTTGGGTTTATCCATTTTTTACTTCCCCAAGAAGGGAATGGATATCTTTTGCTGCAACCATGGCAAGGTCACTTGCTGAAGACTGAGAAGGGAAAACTGGCTGCCATTACAAGTTGTAAGCACAAGGACCCATTCTCCTCATTTGAGAAAGAAGCTGTTGCCATCAATTACAAGTATTTAGCTTTTCCCTGGCAAGCATAAGTGCTTGCATACAGTAATTTACAGCTGCTGTGATGTCCCCAGACGGAAGAACAGGAAGAAAAATAAATGGTGATAATTCGGTTTTATTGCTTTTCACTTAAGTTTTATGCTTTTAATTACAATAATGTTAGAATTAATAATTTAAAAGATACTTAAAGTTTTAAAAACAGTTTTTTCTACTATTTTGTAAACTTATGACATACAACACTAGCTCTGTAAAAACTCAAAATCTACTACATTGTTTGTGGGCTCAATAAATAATTTGAGACTCATGATTAAGAATATTTATTGATTTGATATACCATATACCATTTCTATGTCTGATGAATTTACCATAGCAAAGTAATGCATCAAAATATTCTCTTTTGTAATATATTTAGTAGTCAAAGCACAGCTGAGACGTAGTGACAGTTCTCTGCAATATTTCTTTGTGCATGGACTAAAAATGCAGTATTTTTAAACTCCTTATATATTCTATACTCTTTTGCAGTCATTGGTGATACATGTTTGGTAGTAGTAAATTAATTATTAGGAATTTAACACAGTATTTAATATTAACCTTTTTATCAGAAATACTAAAGAAATTAAGGTATTTATGTATGCAATATAAAAAAAGCTAATTATTCTTCTAAAAATGAAATTTTCTAGGGAATGGCAACGCAGAATTGCATACACATTACTTTAGAATATATCTGTGAAGATTAGTTGGGTTAATTTAGCAGGAAACCATGCCTCCCTGCTCTGCTGGAGTTCTTTGGCAGAGCCAACAAGAAAGTCAACTCATCGCTCATTAGCAGCAGAAAGGCCATTTGCTAAGTGTTACTATCAAAGTAACACAAAACTCACCGGAAAATGTCACTATGCCATTCTACAGATGCCTGATGTCCCCAGCTTAAGCCCTGCAAATCATTCCGGTTTCCCACTCTCTCCAGAATGCTGTAGGTGGGTGACAGAAACTGCATCAATACCAGAAGCACTGAGGAATAGGCACAGAGGACCTAACACACACATGATGTACAGTTTGACTTGTATCTACTTGTACATCTAGGTGGGGTTCCGGGACTGAACCCTCATTACTGTCAGTGTTCCATTCAGCCAAGGGACTCAGCTCTCTCTGGAGCTCAGCAGAGCCCAGCAGTGTGACCTGTACTCAGGTTAATTCCTGAAAAGTCTTAGGAAATTGTGAAACAATACGTGATCTAAAATCATGTAAGACAAGAGAAGGAAAAGCACAGAGAGCAGTGTAATTGTTGACAAATCAAAAGAAGCTCAGTGGTTCAAATGGAAAAGTAATGGCTTAAAACCATTATGTTTCAAAGGCTTAACCTCCCAAGAAAAACATAAAATACCAGGAATCACAAGATAGCATCTCAGCAACATCAAACCTCATGCAAGGCCCACTGAAGGCTCATAATTTCCCTGTGTGTTTGATGCTCAGTGTGGAAGAGCAGGACATCTTTTACAGCATGGTAGCTGGTAGCTTTTTAGTTCTATCTACAGCATATATTAAGCAATAAATGACACTTCATACTCTTAAGCTGCCTATATCCTGCTCACATTTTGCAGGAAGAGGTTACCCATGCAAGCATCCAATAGAAAGGGCTTAATTTAAAATCACATGGAGCACCAGATGCACTTCAGTTTCATCAGAAGACAGTCAGTTTGTGTGCTCCCTGAACCTTTATAGTGTGGTAGTAATATGTGCAGTGTGGATCTCACCTCTAATTACGTAATGATGTCACTTCTCTTTTTAATGAATTCTGAAGGACCTCCAAATGTGTAATACAGAAATGTTTAAAATACAATTCAGTCAAAGATGGCAGCTGTAATTTTGGAATTCCCAAGGAGCAAATTTCTGGGTACAGACAGAATATTGTAGGAGTATATTATGCAAACTTTTTTTCTCTCTTTTTCTCTCTTTACCTCACTGTATGTTATTTAAAACTCCTGGAGAGACAATACTAAGCCAGACAGACGACTTTTATAATTTCATGTAACTTCTGTTTGCACACAAAATTTTTTATGGAGGTGTTCTCATTAATTACAAACTTGTAAATGTCAGGAGCATGTCGCTTTGCATACGAAAGAAATAAGCAGTAGCCTTTTGTTACCACCTCCTTTCATCTTTCTATCACTAAACAAGGGGCTTTTTGGAGGTGGCTTCTTTGATTTTACTTCACTTGTCATATCACACTGCTGCTTTAGCAAGATGGGTGACTTTGCTCAAGTACTGCATGAACATTATGGACTATTACATATAAGTTATAGAACTGTTTATACACAGTGTAACACTCAAATGTCAGTATTTGGCAAAATCAGGATAACCAGACTACTTGGTTTAGCTCCTGTCACACTGGAACACATTTCTCCTTCCTGTCAAGTCAAAGGCAGACAGTCCAGAGACAATCTTTCAACACTGAATATTTTTATACACTTTCCCCAGCCACTCTGTGCTAAAATAACAAAAACAACCAAACTCAGTCCAGACTTGTGTGTTCACCATAGGTTCAAGTTCTATCATCACAACCAAACGTTAGTGGCGCACCACACTGTCAGCTCTCAAGAGCTCAGACCTGTTAAGATACCTGTCTTATGGAGACATAAGTGGGGAATAGCAGGGCCCCAGCTCCACTGGGGAAGTCTGAGCATTTCTTCATTAGCATAGGAATAAAGACATAAAATCATAGAATAGAATCTAAGAAACACTAAGGTTGGAAGAGACCCCCCCAAGATCATTCAGTCCAACTGGTAGCCCAGTGCCACCATGCCCACTAAACCATGTCCCCTAGTACTATACCTATGCATTTTTTAAACACTTTCTTGGTGCCTGTGTACCATAAAGTAACTACAATTATTTTTACTTTGGCTGCACAAGATTTACTCAAAGGTGCATACATGCTCCTAATGAGGGGTATGCTTTCAGTATACATTTTACAATGAAATTAACCCTGCATGGTCAATGCCCTTCTAAGACACACCTTTTATCTGTTGAAGGATGGGGAAAAAAAGAATGCCCTTCATTTAGATAATGTCTATGTCAGTAAGTCAATCACATGAAATCTTTTTTACCAGGATACTGGAATTCATTTTCTCACCTAAGAGTTCACGCTTTCAGAATTCCACATCTAATGCTCCATCTACATCAGCTGCTTTACCACTCAGGTTTTTATAAGAATTACAAATGTGATCTGTCAGTTTTGTGATTATCAAGAATGACAAATTTATTTCAGCTCTGAATGAAAAGCAGAAGAATTATTTAAGAAAACAAAGAAAGAAAACATCAGGGGATGGCAAAATAGGAACTCCTGTACTGTCCTGACAGGAGAGCTCAAACATGATCCCGTGTCAGGTGTAACTTGTTTTGTTAACCTGGGCTCTTCAAGGTAGGTTTAAAATTTCCATGTGGTATTTTAAATAAAAATGGATTGCATGTAAACATGGCATTTATTTTTTTTCACTAACTGGGAGCTAATTTGAATTAACTAGTCAGCATTTCTGTAAGCTGCTCCTGTAAGAGATAAGGGGACCTTTGGCAGCAGGCTAGCCAATCTGGTGTGGCATGCTTTAAACTGAAGAACTTAAGGGGAGGGATCAAGATGGCAATGTCCACGCCACCACTGCAACCAATTGGAGAATGAATCTGACCAACCAGAATAGAATTAAATGTGCCTCTGCTGTCTTCCTAAACAATGATCGAAAGACCAACCATCTGAAGTGTATGTAATGTGCGCAGTCTGGGAAACAAACAGGAGGAACTGGAGCTCCGTGTCCAGTCAGAAAACGACAATATCATAAAAATAACTGAAAAATGGTGGGACAATGCACACAACAGGGGGATCATGATAGATGGTTACAAGCTATTTCACAAAGACAGGCAGCGTAGAAGAGGGAAAGGAGTTGCACTGTATGTTAAGGAGAACCTTGAATATATAGAAGTCAACCATGGTAATTGTGGTAGTCCTATCGAATGCATCTGGGTCAAAATCAGAGGAGCTTACAGTAGGCATCTGTTACCAACCCCCAAACCAAGACAATAAGACTAATGAAGCAATACTGGGGTCAATTAAGCAAGCTTGTGGCTCTCATGGGTGACTTTAACTATCCAGATATTTGTTGGAAGAACAACACAGCAACTCACCTGCCAGCCATCAAGTTCCTGGAATGCTTAGACAATTCCTTCTTCATACACGTGCTAGATGTGCCAACCAAAAATGGGGTGATACTTGACTTACTGCTCACTAGCCAAGAAAACATGCTAATATCTCTGTTAGTGACTATCTTCACTGCAGTGATCACAATATCATGCAGTTTGACATAATACTAAACACACTGAAGATTAGCTCCAAAACAAAGGTATTGGACTTCAGAAGGTCAAACTTCAGCTCATTGAGGGCTCAGCTTGAAGGGATCCCATGGGACACTTCTATGGAAGGTAAAGGAGCTAGTGACTGCTGGGAGTTTTTCAAGAATACTCTAACTTATTGCCTCCAAAGGCAAAGGAAGTAGGTGAAGCAAGAGACGCCCTTTGCTTAACCAGGAGCTCCTGAGTCTTCTCAGAATGAAAAGAGAAACATACCAGAGATGGAAAAGAAGTACACTGCCAGATGGAAAATATAAGGGTATTGCCAGGGGCTGCAGAGAGGAGGTTAGGAGAGCTAAAGCCCAGTTTGAATTGAAATTGGCCAGCAACATCAGAAACTTCAAGAAAGGGCTCTTCAGATACATCAATAATAAGCAGAAACAGAAGGAGAGTATCGCCCCACTTCTAAACACGAGAGGTGAACACTAGCTACCAGCAGTGCTAAAAAGACAGAAATCCTCAACATCTTCTTCACTTTTGTCTTTACCAGCACTACTGGGTCCCTATGGAATAGGGAATAGGAATAGGCTATGGGAATAAAAACTGATATTGACCTGCCATCACTGAAGGAAGAGTTAGTATGCCAACTGTTACAGGAGCTTGACCCTTACAAATCTATGTGCCCAGATGCCATCCACCCAGGAGTGTTAAAAGAGCTGGCCAATGTCGTTGTGAGGCTGCTTTCCATAATCTTTGAAAAGTCCTGGATACCCACACAGTTGATGCAAAGTGAGCATTGGACACTGTATATCTGGACTTCTTCAAGGCCTTTGNATATCTGGACTTCTCCAAGGCCTTTGACACAGACCCCCACAACCTCCTCCTTGAGAAAATGACACACTATGACCTGGACAAGTGATCTCTGCAGTGGGTGAAGAACTGGCTGACACACCATACCCAAAGGGTAGTTTTAAATAGCTCCTTCTCAAACCAGCAATTGGTCACTAGTGGAGTCCCCGAGTGATCAATATTGGGCCTAACACTGTTTAGTATCTTCATAAATGATCTGGATGCTGGGGATCACAAGTACCCTGATGAAGTTTGCTGATGACAACAAACTGAGTGGGGAAGTTAACACTCCTGAAGGGAGAGCCACCCTCAGGGGGAGACCTGGACTGGCTGATGGAATGGGCCTGCAGGAACCTCATGAAGTTCAATGAAGGGTCCTGCACCTGGGAATGCACAACCCTCAAATGCAGCTCAGACTGGGATACACTTGGCTAGACAGTAGCCCTGTAGAGAGGGACCTGGGGGTCCTGGTGGACAGCAAGCTTAATATGATCAAACAGAGTGCTGCTGCAGCAAAGAGGGCCAACAGGATACTGGGCTACATTAATTAGGGCATCACCAGCAGAGATAAAGATGTTATCTTGCCATCCTAGTGGTCAGACCACACCTTGAGTACTGCATTCAATTTTGGTCCCCACTATACAAAAGAAGATGCTGATACACTGGAGAGGGTCCAGAGAAGGGTGACCAGGATAATCAGGGGACTGAAAGACCTCCCATATGATCAAAGGCTGAGTGAAGTGGATCTGTTCAGTCTTAAGAAGAGAAGGCTTCAGGGGGACTTCATTGTGACGTTCCAGTAGATCAAGGATAGCTATCAAGAGGATGGAGACTCCCTTTTCACAAGGAGTCGTGTAGAAAGGATAAGGAGGAAAGGTGGCAAGTTGCTCCAGGAGAGATTCCAACTAGATTCAAGAGGAAAGTTTTTCACAGTGAGAGCTGTTAGACAATGGAATGGTCTTCCAAGGGAAGTGGTGGATTGCTCAACTTTAGACAATTTTAAGGCTCAGCTTGATAAGGTTCTAGACCAGCTCATTTAAACTCTATGCTGCTTTAAAAGGTTGGACAAGATGATCCCTGAGGTCCCTTCCAACCCACAGAACTGTGAGTCTTTATCACATTTATTTAACTTCGGGAGTTCAGAAGCTAACTTTTAGTTTCTTGCTTCTTTTAGTTCCGAATGATACAAATATGATCTCAAGTACACTGTTCCAACCTCTAAAGGTCTGAAGGTGACATTTACCTCAGAGACACTCATCAGTGCAGGCCTTCCGTTTTATATTTAACACTCCCTGAATTTCTAGCCTATAAATTTGTAATTATTAGTCTCATACTTTACTGTATGTTTTTGGCAATGCTGTTAGACTTGTGTGCCACAGAAAATGAATCTTCAACTTTCAGTTCTAAAATAGGGATGATTTTTTGAAGTTCTGCAACATTTTTTAATTCTCCAAAGTTTTAATGTCAATATCTGCACAGATGGCTCTTAAAGCAATTTATAACCCATTAAGGCTCCAGTTTTTTGAATACTATACTTAAGCACTAGATAACTTTATATAAGAAGGGACAACACACCCTGACATGAACATCTACTTGCATACAGTCATTTGAGGCTCTGCAGTTTTTGGATGTGGCAACACAGGACCTAGGGACTCTATGCAAGCTACAGTGTGGGAAGAGCAATGAGAATCCAAAAACATTCTGTATGCACCAAAGCAGGTACAGAGCCTGTCAATGCAGTCACAAACTGACTTGGGTATACAGCTGTGCTGTATATTCTGTATAAATTCTGTGATGCATGGTGTACACATGCCCTAAATACTTAATATCTAAGCATCAGCTAATATTCCTAGAAAACAGATGGGTTGGAGGAGATTCCAAATGCCTGAAGCTCAGTTTTGGCCTCATCCTGCTCCTGCATGGAGAATTTGGCAGCTGTACTCTAATGTTTTTATTTGTTATGTATTAAACCTCTCTTTGCTTCTGCCGTACCCATTTTTTTCATACTCAGCTGGTGATTCTGCATGTGTGTAGTGTCTGTTCTATTGATGCATCCTCACCAGTGAATCTGTTTGACTAAGACAACCTGCATTTGGTCTACCACAATTATTTACCAAGGAGTCCAGAGAGGTTTTATTAAGCAGCACGTTCAATTCTCTATACTACAGCTTGCTGCAAAAATCCTCTTAAGGGTCTCCAATTCCTTTTATCTATTAACAAAGAGAGGGTTTTGTTTTCTTCTAATATGGCCTCTGTGTTTAACTGATATAGTCAAACATTCTGCAAAATGCTCTGGTTTGTGCAAAAACTAATTCAATCCCTACCTGTTTTATCCCTACATTTCAAGAAAATTTTATAGCTCTTGGAACTCCTTTTAAAAAGTTAATCTAAGAACACTTCATTAAAAACTAAGATACAGAATGAAGGCACCTGTATGTGTGAGAGTACATACATACACACAAAGGTATGCACACATACTTCTCTACAGTATCTAGAAGATAAATACAAAAATAAGTGTGCTTCATCTATTCTCCAATTCATCACTTACTTGTGATTTGGAGCCTGGTAAGAATATTAGCTTGATTCACTAACATAGATTAATATTTCTATTAATGCTTAGTTAGGTGTAAATGCTACCACAAAATTCTCTGAGAATTCTAAATTATAAGTGCTTCTGCCCTCTGTAATTTAGAATTGCTAGAACTACTATCAAAAAGAACATTTTCATGATAAAAGCATACCATAACAAGTAGCAAAGTTAATTTTCAACTGTTTTCCTGTGCTTTTAAAAAATAATTAAATGAAAAATAAGTTCCACCTGCATGTTATAATTTACTCCCCAATGTTCCTTACAACCTCTCTGAGTCCTCCCAGTCCAAGTGTTTCTTCCTCTGATCCATGAAGCTGAATCACCTCCTTCTCACATTCCTAACCTCTTGTTCTAAGTACAAGTAGCTCAAACCTGAAGAGTGACTCCCTTTTTACTAGCTTTCTACAGGCTTCACCTGCTTGTGCAAAATACATTAGCCAGTTGCAACCATGACACAGTGCATTACCTCTGTGCGCTACACCAGCAGTCCTGATTACCTGAGAATTACCACTGAACAGTGATACCCATCTCATTGCCAAGGGGTTAAGAAGATTGGTAGATTCTGCATCACATATTAAAATGAAGAGGTTTCCTGCTGTCAGGTTTCCCAGCCCACTGTCATTTCATGCCTGCACAGCTAAGAAGGCCACTAGACCCAAGTTAACTCCATATGAATTTGAAACTGTTCTCTGAAGAACGCTCAGCAGCAAAGTCTGGACTGATAGAACAAATTGGTTAATCTCGTGAAACAAGCAGAGAAATCAAAGGATGGCTTCCTTGAGTTTAACAACTGTTGTGTTTGACTAAGCCACACACCAGTTAAGAACACCGTTGTATTCACACTGGACAGAAATCTTCAGAATGATTAGGTTAGCAAACTGATATAGAAAAAAAAGCACTAGTACCACTTGTCTGTAGTATTCCTGCATTAAATTCTCTTCCATCTCACTCACTGGAGTTCACTCCAGCAGGAGGAACACAGGGCTGGACAAAGTGGGATGTAGTAGTGTCCAGGAAAGAGTTCATAGCTGAAGTGGTCTTGGAAAAACAGAGTAAGAAAGGTTTTCCTGGGTAGTTTGGGGAGGGGGGTCTCACTGCCTTCTTCCCATAGTACCCTTTTTTTTCTCCACTCAGCTTTTCCAGAGTTTTGGGGTTGCTGCTACAGATTTTGTCCCCCTCACCCCCTTCATTTCCCTGTAGTAAGTAGCTGTTCCTTTCTCTCTCTTTTCTTTTTTTTACCTCCAGCAACAGCATGTTGGCTCTGTGGATTAGTCTTTCTTTTAAGGGCTGGTGTTTGGGTTAAGAAGTGGCGTAGACATCATGGTTTTAGAGACCATGGCCTAACTAAAGACAGGGAATAGTTGCTGGTTTCAAGGCAACTATTTCTTACTTTTTTTTCCCTTTCTTTCCTTGTCTTCTACTTTTCTTTTTCTTTAGCTCACAATAAAGTCTTAGTATTTGCAGTTTCGGTTTCTGTAACTGTGTTTATTCTCTTCCTTCTGCATTTAAGGAAGGCAAGGGTTTAGCTTCTCTACAGTTAAGCGACCAGTACTAAACCGTAACAGGTTAGGAAACTGATATGGAATAAAAACCACCAGTACTGTATTGTTGCAGTACAATTAACATGGCTTAAGTAGCTTGAAACAAGCAACTTGAAGACTGTCCTAGACTTAAAGGCCTCCAGAAGAATCTGTAGCTGTAGGATTTTAATTCTTCTCTGGCTTAGAGGCTGGAGTCACTTCTGGTGTCATCTTTTCTGGACTCCAGATCTGTGGTAAAGCAAAATACCACAGAGAGGGCACCACCAGATGAGTGTTTTGGCCATTTATCACTCAAAGTACTTGATGACCTTTCAGAGCCATGGTAAACCACGTGAGTTCACATGAGGTCATGCCAGTTGCCAGTATCAAGTGACCATCAACAGAAAAGGCACAACATAAATTACATTACCTCATGAGATTGTTTACTCTTTTACTCAGATTAAACCTTACAAACACTATAGTTGGCATCACGAGTTTGAGGACATTCTGTTGATTTCTGGTTAACATGGAGCATTGCACCACATGTTCTCCCATCAACCTTGTCCTAAGAGAGCACCCAGCCTAAGTCACACTTCTCACTCCTTGTGCTTTAAAAGACATGACTCTACAAGGACTGAGAGCTATGAAAATCTGCACTACCCTCTCTTCTCTGTGCTAGTGAGACTGCATCTGGAGTATTGTACCCAGTTCTTCACCCCTCCCTCAGCTCAAGAAGGACACAGAGCTGCTGGAGGGTGTCCAGAGTACAGCAACAAAGATGAGGAAGGAAGTAGAGCACCTCCCTGATGAGGAAAGGGTGAGAGTGCTGGGTCTCTTTAGCTTAGAGAAAAGGAGGCTGAGGCATGACCACATTAATGTCTATAAATATGTGAGGGGTGGGTGTCAAGAGGATGGTGCCAGGCTCTTCTCAAGGTCATCTGGTGATAGGACAATGGGTGCAAGCTGGAACACAGGAGGTTCCATATAAATATCAGAAGAAACTTCTTCCCAGTGAGGGCAACGGAGCATTGGAACAGGCTGCCCAGGGAGGTTGTGGAGTCTCCTTCTCTGGAGACATTCAAGACCTGCCTGGATGTGTTCCTGTGTGACTTGGTCTAGGTGATCCTGCTGTGGCAGGGGAACTGGACTAGATGATCTTTTGAGGTCCCTTCCAATCCTTAATGATTCTATGAAAATAAATGGAAGGGCAAGAAAAAGTGCTAATTTTACACTCATACTATGCTAAGAAATTACCAGAGTTACTGAGTTACTTCTGGTCTGGATAAAGGTGGGACAGAAAGGGTACTTAATGATTTCTCTTAACTGCTTTCTTTTTTTTTTATGAGAACAGAGATGGATGTTACAACCCAGATTTCACAGATAATTCTTCAGAATAAATGTATTTGATTCATGGGTTAGTTTAAAAGAAATAAATAGGGTCTGTCTGGAAAAAAATTTATAGCCATCCCAAGGAGAAAGATCCTGGAACAAACTTCCAAAGAAGAAGTGGGAGCCAACAATTGTTCTTAAAAGCTCATGTATTTTTGAAAGAAATTAAAGAGCACAATGATTTCTGGTAATGGGAGGTATTTCCTTATTCTAAAGTTCTTTCTTTCCAAATAAATCTATTACTAGTAAGGCACCAGAAAATCCCATGTCCAAAAAAATAATTCAGAAGTAAACAAGTAGCAATTTGAATACAGCAGCATTTTATGTTTCTGGGCTTTGATTACTGTAAACCCTTACTATGGCACCTGCTGTTATCCAGATCACTGTAACTCCATCCTTACCTGCTATTTAAGTAATTACATGGAGGTATTCAGGTTTAGGTCAAGATAAGCTTGTCATGCATCAAAAGGTTTGAGAGGCCTAAGAAAATTATTCACTTCATGATGAAATGTAAAGCCATAATTCTTCAAATAATCATAATGAAAGATGAAACATGAGAATCTGACTCTGCCTTCAAGCAGTAAAACTGACAGGAAACAGAGGACACAGGCAAATCTGCAAGGTTCACCTGTGGATCTTTTTGCTGTGAGTTTTTGTTGGGGTATTTTGGAGCTACGTATCAACATGAATTTCTTCTTTAAACCCTTCCAACAATTTCTCCATCCTGGTGGCAAAACCCTTACACACTTTGGCACATGTTGATAATGTGTAGTCAAAAAGATATTATTTCAGGAAACAGTCCTGCAAGCTTTAGCGTAATCCAGATTACCTGTTGATTAAAAAAAGGAGGAGGAATAGAGACAAAACTATAAATGTATTTGTCAGGTTCCTTATTTTCTGGGCCCTTTTTAGAAAACTTTTCACTGTAATTACAGTTGGGAGTTTTTTATTATTAAAACCAGCTACATTTTCAATTTAAATACTACTTTCAAATTAAATGCTAGACAAGAGGATGACTAAACATAGTGCACAAATACCATCTTCCACCATTTTCTGGGAGAGAAGGAAAACAATTGTTTGGTGAATATTAAGTTTTAATTTCTTCTGATGTATAGTCAATAAGAGCACAAACTGTGATTCTCATGGTACAAAGTCTCTAAGATGTTCAGTGTCCTGCTTCAAGCCTCATCATAACTACTTCTAGAAATCAGACTATACTGTTTTTAAGCAGATTGCTAAATATTGTATGGATGGTGTGTATAGCAAGAACATTTTCTAGATGAATTAGCAAAGAAAACCTCAAAACTGCTCTTGAAGCTTTAACCTGAATTTATGTGAAACTATCAGAGTGCTAATCATTTTAAAAAGATTATCCACCTTAAATAATTCCTGAATAGTCAAAAGAAAAACTTTCATACATTTCTATTCTATACTCTGTTTCTATCTACTATAAACATATATGAACCAGCAAGAAAAATCTGACCTGACTTAGGGGAAGGTGTCTGATAAACCACTTTGCCTCATGCTTTCCTAGAATAAGTCTGTAAGACATTTAAAAACTGATGGAGACTCCACACCACACCACACCACTCTCAAGCCACAGCTATGAAGAATTTCCAGTTACGTTTTTGAAAGAACACATATCAAGATGAACTGAAGATGAATTTTGGGTTTGTTCACTCGAAAGTCATATACAAGCCAGGTTACAATTGTTTAACAGCAGGACATTAATCCTCTTGCCTTACACATCCTCTGGCAATTCTGCACCGTGGTGGCATTCCCAAATCCTGTGCTCCAGTGATGGAGCCCTCCACTGGCCACATCCAACTGAGTTTGTATCCTGCCTAACTGGCCTGTAGCTAGAGGATGAAAATGAACACACTTAGTAAAATTTCTTCCACAGCCAAGTACTCAGTGATCATTTTGTGAGATGATGGAAATTGCATCAGATCAGCAAAAATGTCCACACCATGAAATTTAACCTTCGCTTTTAAGCTTTCCATTCGGTCTGCTGCCCCAAAGATACATCACTTCTTTCCTTCATACTTTACTTATTAGTCATTTATAAGTTATGATAAATAAGTTATTTTTTATTCCTTGTTATTTTGGTCTCCATGAAAAACTTCACCTAAATGGTTTACATCCTCTACCAGGTAGGTACATTCCAGCACAGACAATACTGCAGAAACCTCTCTGAATATCTAAGTACCGGGAGTGGGTTATAATCAGCTGCTGCCAGCTGAACTGGCAGCAAAAAGTACTGACAAAGATATACAGAATAGCCACAGAAAGACTTCTGACACCTTCCAGTGCTGGACAGAGCTTTGGTTTCACAAGAGACAGATACCCTCTTGCAACCCTACTTGTTGCAGTAGCTAGTAGTTCAGCACCCCTGCTGTTTGGGCTGAAACTTTAGCTAAAGTAAGTGAAAGGTTTTGGATGAACACAAAAAAATCAGGCTAAGGGTTCACACCTGAATAAACAATCTCAATTGTTTTTTGTAAGTCCTATCTTACCTTTCACTGTTTCATGGAATTTAGTGCATGAATGAGTTAGTGCAAAACAGTAATGTTTATATAGGTCACAACTGCGCATACCTCTATCGAGCTAAAAGAGAAGATAAACACGGCAGGTATAAAAATGAACAACACAGAAGTACTTCTCTTTTTCTTTTGTCTTTGGAGTCTACCATAAACAGCAGTATAAGGACGTCTGTAATTCATGGCAAGGTCCACACCAGAACCAGGAAAACAAAGTCACCTGCAAAGCCTCTACAGTCACAGCAGAGGTACAATAAAAGAGAAATAAACTCTTAAAAAAGAGTCACCTTGAAAAGTACTGAGGCACAGCATTTATCTTCACTGTGGGGAACAAAAAGAAAGCACATTACAACATCCAAGATGTGCTGTGATAGTTAAGAGAATGAAGTTTCCCTGGAAAAGCATGTAATTTTGCTATTAAATTCATTTATCCTCATATTTTCCCTCTTTTGAGGAAGTTTTGACACAATTGTCTAGACTCCCATCAGGCTGAAAACAAGAATGAATTACAAGCACAGAAAGGAGTGACATGAAAACACTTCTAAGAGCATGTGAAGAGACAAACCAGTTCAAAAAGAGATTAAATAAATTCCTGGTGGACAGGTTAATCAGAGACTATTAAACACCCACCAGCTGGCTCCAGATCAGAGATTGTCTGAGCAGGTGAAGGCTGGAAGCAGGGGAGGTGGAACAGGACAAGCATTTGTCATTAGTAACAATTCAAGGCAGGATGCTGGACTAAGTCTGGTCCAGTACGGTCTTTGTTATGGCCTTGAATTCTGTCATCCAAAAACTCTTGTGCCGTATGCACTTTTACTCAAATTATCCAGTGCAATGAGCACAGCTGCATGACAGCAGAGTAGCCCAATGTTATCAGTACTCTGAACGTTACTAAATGCTTACTTGGACTCAGTCCTTGGGAAAGGTTCTTTATCACCCTCTGGAAAATTACAGTTCTCTTGTTTTCCCTGCAAAAGCCCATTAAAAATTTCTTCATGGTGTGTATGATTACTAGGTCATCAAAGGACTGGTATTTCTAACACAGATCACAGGTAAATGGGGGTATATTTTATGTCAGACACTACTCAGCTGCCTGACATCTCCTCCTTTAATGTATTAGCTCACTACCAATTGCATTTCAGGTTAGAATTAATGCAGTCTGGTTTATTTTGAAACACGTCCCAAATGGATACTCAGAGATGCAGAATGAGGGTGGAAGGGAAAAGGGTGCCTCTACTTCTCATTCTATGAACCCAGATATACCTTCATTGTATGTCCTCTAACATAGTTAAGTACTGTACTACCATGCACAAGGTGTGCCTGTTCCAATTTGTACCAGTTTGTTTTGTAGCATGTGAATGCATACATTTACTTTATAGAACATATGATGTGTGAAAGGATTGTTCATTATTTCTTCTGTAAGACTGTAGCAAACTGAGCATTAAAAATTAATTTAAAATATCCCCCAATACAAAACAAAACTTATTAAGCTGAACCTGCACTGTAATTCTAGTAATAAGTGACAGAAGGTACAAACCCTGTGAAGAAACTGTCACCAGTGCCAAGGATAGAAACCTCCTGATTTTGGATTGTAGCTTGGCTCATAGCATAACCCAGAAAGTCCTGAGGGGTTGGCTGCATCCCAGTGGCCTGTGATTGCCTGTACATGGACAGCTATACTGACCAGATCCTCCAAAGCTACACAGCTTCTTCAGCTGCCAGCCACACTGCTGACAAAACTTCCACCATAAAATCTGAGAACAGCCGTGCAAGTTATGCTATGGTACATCTGCCAGATCATCTAGATGGGATGTTGTAAACCTGCTACTTTTACTGCCCTTCTTCTTCCAGAACTTTTGTGGACTTCCTGCATTGAAGGTAGTGTCTTACATTTGCTCCAATCTGCTATTAGGAAGAAGCCTAATAGAATTGGACAATTGCACCTCTGCAAACTTGTCTCACCTCTTTCTCAGCCCACGTAAGAACATTCAGCATCCACAGGCACCTTGTACCAATAACATGAACAGTTTTAACCATTCCTGAAACAAAAAATACATTATTTTATTTATTCTGAACCTTCCATCACTACAGAACAAGGTAGTTGGAGTGAAATAATTGCAAGAAACATTCACAGTCATTCCTATTCACCTTCAGCACACTTTTCATAACACAGCCTTACAGTCATTGAATCATCAGGGATTGGAAGGGACCTCAAAAGATCATCCAGTCTAATCCCCCCTGCCACAGCAGGATCACCTAGACCAAGTCCAGATGGGTTTAAAACGTCTCCAGAAAAGGAGACTTCACAAACCCCCCAGGCAGCCCCCTCCAGTGCCCTATCACCCTCACTGGGAAGAAGTTATAGAATCAGCCAGGGTTGGAAGGGACCACATGATCATCCAGTTCCAACCCCCCTGCCATGGGCAGGGACAACCCAACCTCAATTTGGCTGGCCAGAGCCTCATCCAGCCCGGCCTCCAGGGGATGGGGTTCCAACCACCTCCCTGGGCAACCTGCCTTCTCTTGGCAGACAGAAATGCCTTGTCATGGAGTATTCCCAGTGCAGAAGATTGTTATTCTTACTTTCCCAGGATCGTGAGGGGACACATGAGCTACCTTAAAAGCTTTCCTTACATGGAATTTCTCCATTTTGAAGCTCTGGTGAGTTGCAGCCAGCTGTGGCATTGTCATCAAGCTGAAGACATGAAGAAGAGTTTGCTCTGAAATGCTGCAGTCCTGCCTTTAACAACAGTGAGACACAGCAGCACCTTTTGAGCTCCTTCCCATCAGCATGAGAACCTTCTCCTGTAGTTAATGAATTAACCATCACACTACAATTTCATACTGTACATGTGCAATCCTTGGGAGGCCACAAATTGACTGACTGACAAACTCCTATTTCTGGGTTTTCCCATGCTTAGTATTAAAATCATTAAGAGAAAATACACAGGAGAGTGTCGTGCATCATTGATGTTGTATTATTAATTAGCTGAAGCTAACTCCTCCAATGGGAAAACTACCAGTAGGTTTCAGAACAGCTCTGCAGGCAACAAAGATGGAACAAGAGGAGGGGGTAACACACAGTGTGTTGAAGCTGCATACTAAGAAGATCAAGATCAAGGGTTGCAATTTTGAGAGAAAGCAGGAAAGTGCCACAGCACTGATGCTTGGGGTGTTTTGGGGGCTTAAGTTAAGTATTACTACATGACAGAGGAGACACAGCAGGGAGAGCAAGGTAGCTCTAGGGCTGGGACTTGAGAAAGAGGAGGGAAGAAGGAGATTGCAACTCAGCAGGAACTGATGTGCTGCTTTTTCTTGGTGACTTAGCACCGTTGGAGCAAATTTCCATGAGCACAGTGAACTGTGCCACTAGGTAAAATGGAATAGTTCCATGCATGCACTGCTGGAAAGCACTAAAGCTAATTGATGATATAAAATGGGAGAAAAAAACAGGAGTTCCCAGAGTTCTTACTTGCACAAACACCTTGTTCCAAGGTGCTCTAGCAACAAATGTAAAGCCACAAAGATGCAGAGTAACTAGTAAGAATTCCTCTTAATACTAGAAGCACATACATCCTCTTCTTCAGATAGATTTCAACTGCAGCCCTCAAATCAGGTAAGGTAACAGCAAGGAAAAAAAATTCAAACCATGGATGGAGTCCTAAAAGGTCAACAGTCAAACGATTCTACTTCCCCAGCAGTGCATGTTTCTGATAAAAGACAAACCATTTGAATGCAATCAACAAAAGTATTATTTTCTTCTGGAATAGTAGCAGAACTACAAACCTACTTCAAGCTGAGTATGAAACCAGTAATGAAACAAAGTACAGAAAGCAGTTCTACAAATGCAGATATATTACCATACCCAAAGTTTGTAATAGGGATTCCTGAGCCCTTACATTGTGAAAAAGACTCAGGAACCTGAAACATACATTTGGAAATATTTATGTGTGGACACAGCTCTGTGCCAAGAAATGCAGAAACCAGAGAAAAACTTCAGTATATTTGCTACGAATATAATAGTGAATCATGGGTCCAGATCATTTGTCCTTCTCCTTTCTTTTGACATTAAATGGTTCAGAAGAGAAAAAAATGTATGTCAGGAAGTCAGCTGGGGATTACCTTGGGTCTTAAGATATAAAGATCATTTATTTATGCAAGTGAACCTCAGAAATGCTATGAAAACAACACCCAAAATATGGTATTATTGCAGGCAAGAAAAGAAATTAACACCTATAGTGTTGTCAGTAATAGCCACTGTGAAGTTCTTGAGCTGCAAGTAATTCATAAGCAGGTCAAGAACAGCTCCTACGCATGGCTTACAGCCTCTTTGGACCATGTGGTTGCTGGGTTTTCTGAAAATGCAGCTGTGGGAGGAAGCAACCAACGTCATGTGCTAAAGCCACCACTGCCTGCCCCATGAATCTCTGTGTAAAAAAGCAGAGAAGTTTACACTTCTATATTGTCATACTGAATTTCATTTTGAAGTATGTAACTCATGTGAGATGTAACGATCATATAAGCTACGATTTATGTAAAACCACATACCTGATCAGCAGTGCCAAAATCCTACCATTATTATCAGTAAACTCACATAACTCCCCGTTTGTAATCTTAAATCACTATAATAACTGGGAAATGCTCCGACTAAATAGGCCTCACTATATCCAGACACAGCATGACAAAAAGGCTCCTTGCAAGAGCTTCAGACCCTATGCCACAAAATCATAGAATGGTTTAGGCTGGAAGAGACCTTGAAGATCATCTACTTCCAAGCTCCCTGCTATGTGCAGGGACACCTCTCTCCCACTAGGCTAAGTTGCTCAATGTCCCATGCAATGTGGCCCTGAACACTTCCTGGGATGGCACATCCACAGCTTTCTTGGGCAATCTGTTCCAACGCTTCACTTCTCTCATGGTGAACAGCTTCTTCCTAATATCCAATCTAAATCTACTCTCTTTCAGCTTCAGGCCATTGTCCAAAACTGTCAACCTAAACAAACCTCTAGACGCTCCAAACAGAACACCTCGTTTAGGTGTGTGGCAGTTTGGAGAAGCTCCCCAAAGAGGAGTTTTCTCTTCCTCCTACATCCCAGAAACAATGTCAGTAGAAGTTTCTACTTGTTTCATTCCTGTCAAACCATTTGTGGATGTAGTAGAAAGAACAAAATTTGAGTCATTCAAGAAACAGGTTTCCTAAAAAATGCACAAATACTACTGATACATCTGTCCCATTCGGCAGGAGAAAGCAATCTGCCAGTTCTCAGCTCACAGTACTTGGCCGTTTTCTGGCTGAGACTTCTCCTCAGGGCCATCTGTGAAGTCTTCCCATCAAAGCATGTGAGGAACAGCATGCTTTGCCCCAGGAGGAAGACAAAGGCCAGCCAGATTTCTGACTGCTTTGCAGTTGTTGCCTGCAGCTATGCAATGCCAATCATCCCTCACTGTGAACATTTTCGAAAGGGCCTAGTCTTTCAGACACAGAAATTTAAGTAAAGAGGATGTTTACAAAGAGTCCAGTTCTGGCTCTGCCATGAAAGGCTACGTACTCTGGTCTTCAAAAACAGGCGAATCTCCCTCATAGAGCATAAGCCAGAATTTGGCACAGGATGCATACAAGTTACTGAAACAGGGTGATGGTTTCTAACATGTGAGCTCACTATTTTGCTGGTCTAATGAGTTGAATTCATTCAGACGTCAGTGTCTTCCAGTGATGACAGACAGCCTATGTTTTCCCAGAGTGTCTGCTTGGATATCAAAGTGACCACCATTACTGTAGCCAGCACACTTACTAATACAGCTCTTTATTTCTATCGGCTAATCCAATGAAATTTTGTATTTCACTTCAAACACCACTTTCCCATCAGTTCCAACCAGTATGAAGACTCATGTCACAAAAATGTCAAACTGCTGGCATCTGACTTTAAAAGCAGAGTGAGACTTTTGGAGACTGTGGGCTTCTCCACACAGAAACAAACAAAAAGCCTGAGGATAATTCATTCTAAAACAAGGCGCAATGAAAACAGCCTTGTATCTAATGAATAAGATCATCAATTCCCATTCCCTTTGTAGAAGGATTCAGCACGAAAGATTGGCTGCTGGGATGCAGAGGGACCAACATTACAATCATGTTGGATTCCAGCAGCTGACGGAAAAGCCAATGTTTGTACTCCCCATCCTGAAAGGTTTGCAGATTTCTGTGCATTATCTTAGTACCTGCTTCAAACACTAAACCTAAAGGAACAGGTTTTCCTGTACAGAACTTACTTTCTGCTACACTTTTCCATCAGCTAACATGCTCATTGAGCACTGGTGCTGCAGGAGACAGAAGCAATACTTAAACCAGATCCATGCTTTAAGCCACTAAGCCCATTTTAAAACATGGAATGATATGTAATGCAAGAAGCTTGGTTGAAAACCTCTAAATTGTTTCACTGACCTACATTAATCAATGGATTATAGCTTCCAGCTCAAAAGGCAGGTGAATAATTATTCTTACAAAGCAGTCCTGAGTGTGACAGACCTTTTTTAACAAAAATACTACCAGTAGAAATCCTAAAATACTGGCCTCTCTTACAAGTTTCTCCTAAGAGATTAAAGTTTCTATTTCCAACATAGTGAAATATTACTGCACAAAGAATTACATCTTCAGCAAATGGGATAAAGGAGTTTCAGTTCTCTTGCTGTGCAGCTAAGTCAGATGAGTTCTTGGTGCTATCTATGAGTGATGTTAGACAGAACTCACCTCCATCTTCCCTTCAGTGTTGTTTACAGGGAAATGCTAACAGAAAGAAAACGTGGCTATTCTTAGCTACTGACAAAAAATGAGAGCTCAGGGAACAGATCTGTGGAGTAAACAGGTACTGCATACAGACACACACACACCTACTGACATATTTTCCTGCGAATAAGCAACAATGAAGTATTCATAGGTTAGTTGCTTACAATTATTCTATGCAATTACCAATTTTTAACTGTTTGAAGATGCATTCAGTCACAAGCAATACTACTATTCACAGTGATCTCTACCACTGTTTGTGGAAATGTGAAAATAAATGAAAGGCTAGTAACAGTGTACTATACAGTGAGCTACAGGAAAAAACACTTTTTACCATGTTATTAGTAATTTAGGAGCATGCTTCTGTTAGCAAAGGTATAGAGCAAAGTATTTCTTTATTGGTAAGCTAATATTTTGACACAGCATGATCATTTAATATGCAATAATTCCTGTTACTAATTCCTCTTATCAATATGCATTAATACTGATTTCTCTTTCCAGTAACAGATGAAAACCAATATAGACCAGAAGAAAAAAAAGCCCTTTTCTTTGATTTATTATAGATTCGTAATTCAAAAATATGACGATGGCACTTGACTGCAGCAGGAAGTAAGAACTGATTTGTGCTCATTCATGTTCACAGTACCTAAGCATCAGCTCCTGAAGGTTCTGATTTTTTCTAAGTAGTCATCCTTTCAGTTATTAACTGTATTGAATGAGTTTGCTCTGCAGCCCAGAGCAAGAACAAAATCAATAACATTTGGTAGCAGGCATCAGTTCCCTGATTGAAAGTGTATTTATTACAAAGTAATTTTCCAGAATTAATTCCGAGTTGGTTAAAATGTGCAAAGTCGTGGTTTGAGAAAACCAAGTACTGTAACTGACTCATTGATATTATAATGAGAACGAGAAAGAGAATATTCCAACAAGCTTTTAATGGAGACTTTTGTCCACACTAGGCTGCCTTTTTTTCCCCCAACAATATCCATTATTAATAAGAGGCTTGCAAGACCTCCCCATCATAACCCTTTTCCTGTACAATACCCTAGATTATTTCTTAGTATTTTACATTACATCATTACCAAGTTATCTGAGGAGATTGGGGAGAAAAACAACAACGAAAGGTTCTGTTCTTCTAATTACAGCATATATTAACAGCAAATAGTTGCTGGGCTGCCTTTGTTTTCCTTGCTTTTTATTCAAGCTGTATCCTCTGTGGGGACTAAAATATTTATACACACTCCTCTGAAAATCTCAGCCAAAGAGACTAAAGATCACAGTCCCTAATGAATTTCAATGGACCCTGAATACCTCTTTCAAATGCCTTGGAAAATCCCAGCCATTATTTCTTAGAGCAAATTAGTATTTTCACTTCTTTAGCATTTATTAGTGTATCTCATTAAACACAGGTGATTTAAGTACCTCAGTTTCAAGGGGGGCAAAAAAATGAGGATCTTGCTATATCTGTCTGTGTCATGGTGGGAGTAGCTGGGATGCTTTTTATGATGATAGTCAAAGAACAGTTGTTCACTGATACACCTGGAAATAGTGGCAAAGAATAGAAATGGACGAGTCAATAAACCGCTCTGAATTCAGTATTTGGATGTGTAACCCTGAATTGTACACGTCATTCTCTCTCACAGAAATAGGCTTCCATTCTTTTAATTAGTTCTTGTGATACATGAATGCAGGTATTCCTTAATTAAACAAACTAGAGCAGTTCAGGAAGTCTTTTTCTGCTTTTAGTTATTCTCTTTTTTATATCTTGTTTTCACGGTTGAAAGCCCGCTCTATCTACAAATTACACAACTCAGGTGATACTTGATGGCAGAAGCAGAGAAAATAGAATCAGTTCCCCCAAGAACAACAAGCACATTTGCAAGGGGCCAGGTAGCACATACATCTTGTTACTACAGTGTGAGGTCTTCACTGATGTCACTGCACACCCCTCCCTGCAGGGTTCCCAGCTTGGAGTTCTCATGCCCAGAAGTGTTGCAAGGAAGGATATTTAATGCCTGTCTTTTTATCTTCCTTCTAGATGCTCCTCTGCCTCATGCTCTTATTCTTCTTCTCCAAGCTTTCTCTCTCTGCAAGAGCTGGTGTGGCTACAGCAAAGGGGCCAGCAAGCACCTCCCAGACAGGGTCTGTGACTCAGCATCTAGCAGGCCTTCAGGATCCCAGAAACTGGCACCACCTGTGCCCACCCTCTTGAAATATTCCTTGCCCCTGAACCAGCAGGTTTTACCAGCTCGGGAAGGAAGAGTGATGACAAGATGCATCTCTGGGCAAAAGCAGGCAGGGTACAGCTCACCTGTAACCTGCACAGCTGTACACACAGCATGTGCTCTCATACCTGACCATGCATCCAGAAACACTACTTCAGCCCAATGACTGCTTGACACATTTTAAGTCAAGCAATAATAGCAATGCCTAACCCGTGGAACAATATTTATCCAGCTGATTATTGGGTAGTTAACAACCAAGCATACACTGCTCACTGGGGCAGGGGTCCATATGCATTTGTGTGCAGTGATCCAAACCTGCCCTATCAGGTATTATTAGATGTAAGTTACAACTTATGTTGCAACTTAACGTTACAACTCTAAATGAAAAGGTATTAGCTGAGGAATGGCAGCACGCTGTTGTGGCCGTCTGCAATGCTTACTGTCCATTACCTGGCTCCTCCAGATAACACTGCAAACAACTTTCAGGTTCACTACACCAGGTATTTCTCAATACTTGGTGATAATCTAGCTCTTCAAAATTAGGGGTACATCTTCAACTTAACCAACACAGAAACTAAAGTGTTTGTACTGTGTCTTTTAAAACATTACAATGTACAAATATAGAAAATAGTAATGAAGCACTTTTAAGCACTTATTGTGGTAAACCATTTAACAGGAAAGAATAATGTAATTTAACTTACCTTCTTTTAAAAGAGGGCATATTTATTGTATATCTGCCTTAGTTAGACAGTTTTCTTTAATACATCCTAGGTTGTCAAATGTGCAAATGAGAAAAATATAGAATGCTTTTTATTTTTTTTTTACTATTTACAGCAAATTACATAATTAGAAAGAGCTATCTTGTATGTAAAATCTCTGATAATACACAGTTTTATGAAGGACAATAGGGCAGGCTTCTCTGTTGACTGAATGATAGACAGACTTTTATCTAAAACCTAACAGTTTGATCACTGTATTTAAAGAACAGCCAAGCAATAGATTCTGGGGCTTGTTTTCCTGACACACATTCTACTGTAGCTTGCAAATGTTCCAGAAAATGAACTGATAGAGGAAAAAAAGGCAAAGAAATGTCACTGTCATTATTAAGTTAGGATCTTTCATGAAACAGATTATGTTATTATTACACTGACCATCTTGGTTACTGTCCTGCCCCTCCCTACAATGCAGTCATCTACAGCAGGTAAAAACTGATCAGAAATGCACAGTCTTGAACAAAATGCAGGATTCAAACAGTGTAACAGTATTTACTCTCAGCATTATTTAAACAACAGTTTAAAAACAGACTAGTAGGGTCCGTGAAGCCACATCCACCCAAGAATCCTGACTCTGCATTCCAGCACAGATATGTGAGTCAATGGAACTACACTGCATCATCATAATTCTGCCTCACAGCATATTCCCCTCTCCTGCACTCAAACCCACAAATACAAAATACCCCTTCTTTACCTTAAATGGTGAATTCTTGCTTGTCCTTTTATTCATAATAACTACTCCAAGTTTGTACCTTTGAAAAATACAAGGACATTTGCACCAATAAACTTCACAGATCCTCTCCTGCGGCAGAAAGCAAATTAAAAAAAAAAAAAAAGACTTCAAACTGTGACCTCAGAGCAAAGCACAGCCGTTAGCATCCCTCAGCCAACCTCCAGCAGAAAGCAGGTTAGGCAGCAGGAAAACTGCTTCTGTACATGGCTGCAATGCTTTCAAATCAAGCATTCTGTGCTGTAAGCTAGGGGATTTATATCTTCTTAAATAGGCCGTCCCACTCAGTGCTGCCTGTGTGCATCAAAATATGAAGCATTTCACTGCAGTCACTTAATACGAGAAACTACCCTGGTCGTCTTTACAATCTCTGTCACTCTGCTCTGAGCTCTGAGACTAAAGAATGAGAACAGCATGCATAATTCATGCATTAAAATCTTCTGTGCACTTCCTGCAGCAACTGTTACATCCAGTAATGGGATATTGATCAGCTCATCACTAAAACAATCAGGGCTGGGCAACTGCTCTGCTGCAACGAACAATATTCCGTTCAAAACAGCACGCAGACGCAGGCTTCCCCCCCTGCAGCACTTGAGTGTAACTCCAACATATGTGGTGTGGCATTTACATACTGCAGAGTGTTTAGTCTGGACTGTGCATTTCTTTGACCTTCGAAAAACACTGCATTATCCGAGCCTTTCATTTGAAGTCAGTATTCCCTGCAGTCTCTTCCTCCTTTAAACTCTATGCAGCATGAGAAGCGTGTCTTCCTAAATCCACCTTCAAAGCAGCAGATAATCTCGAAAACCAAAGAACAGACACAAGAGCTCTCTGCCCCAGAACATGTTCTTTGCACCCTGTGCACCTGCAGCTTCTTTGTACTATCAGATCAGATCACTCTCCCTTGAACCCTTTCATTACACCACATAGATCATACCCTATCTGAATAGAGAGGCACAGATGCATCACTTTTGTCTAGCACAACTCACATAATTTGTATCTGCCAGATAAAATAAGTCTCAAGTTTCTACTTCTTCCCACAGATCTGAACATCATCCAGTCTTTTGCACACACTTTCTCTACTTGCACCTCCATCATTTAACCAAGTCTTATCGACAGTTTACAAGCCTTATCTTCAGCCTGTCTCCAGCAGCCTCTGGGCAGCCTCACCCTTTCACTGTCACACGCCTCTGCCTCCATACACAGGAAAATCATGACTGCTCTGGCTTCAGAAGAAAAATACGAGACATGGAAGACAGATGGGAGGGAAACATTGAGGCAAATCTCCCAATCAGTATTTAAAAATAAAACAACAAGAAACTTTGGTTATCCTGGTGCTGATAAACAGCACAGACATCCAAGTGTGAATCACACAGATCGGAAGCTTCCTGAAATATATGGAATTACTCCTTACTCTGGGTGGAGTTTGGGTCTGATCTTTTATGACTAAAGTAAGGAACTGCTATTGAGGTCTATTTGAATAGAAATTCAAGAGACTGGTAGAACCCATGATAATTATTTATTCCTAGTATCAAAGAAGGCACATTTGGCAAAACAAAAAATCTTGATGGGACAGCAGCATGAACACAGACATTTCAAAGTGATGAAAGCCTGAATCTGAGCTAAACTATCAACTCTCCTGCCGTTCTATGCATTCAGAGTCTCTCCAAGTTAATGTAAAACTGTGTGGAGCAAGCAGGATTTGGCATATGGTCTGGATACTAGAATGAATGGTCTTTTCAGAGTAACATGGAAGTTTTTCTTGGTTTGTTTCTCACTGAAGCAATCACCTTTCAATATATCCAGTATCTACTGTTTTTCCATGCCCATACATTTCTGTGAACTGGCAATGATTTCACCAGTAAATTACTACATATGTCCTTCCTCAACAAGCTTTCAGGGCTATAGTGTTACAGCAGTTAATCTATACTTTGTAATCCCAAAAAAATGAAAAAAAAAGAACATCTCAGTTCTTCACCCATAGCTATACTTTGAGTGCTGGGTCACAATCTCCTACAAGTATTAAACCAGAAGTTACACGCCATATTGCAAAACGTCATGTTGTGAGCCCGACCACTTAATGGATCAGATCAGAATGATAAGAAAGGAAGTAAAATGTAAAGTAAGAGTAAAATCATCAATCAGAGATGAGATTTATACGGCAGGTCATGCAAGCCCCATGAGTTCACTGAGCCCTTGGTCTAATCAATTCTAATTGGGAAGTTCACTGGGAATAAATGCTTATGTAGGCACTGATGACTACCTCATCCTATGCTTACCATCACAGTAGACATCTGTCACTTCTTGCTATGTTGGGTCTGTGCTCCAGACAAAGATCTCTGAATTTACATTGCTAGCAGTACACATCTACACATGAGAAAGATGCCCATCCTCTACCAGAACATTGTTAGAAGCTGATCATCTGTCCAGCTCTTGTGGTCTGTTTAAGGCTGAATCATTCCCATCTCCACTGCATGTACTGACCAGTTTTCTACCAGCTGTGACTAAACTGAGGACACCTGAATCACATGCAGACCACTCAATTCAGGTATCTCATTCTGTCACTGTATCCCCTCAGCATGTGGCTTAACAGAGTATTTCCCTGGCAGGAGTCCTGGTAATTTCAGGTACAGATACATTGACATCTAATGCTCTCCCCATTCAAACTATGTTTGGGACTCTATAAAAACCAATTTAGTTTGTAAATGCCATGGCAGAAGTGTAATTTCTGACAGTTCTGTCCAGAATATGCATTTTTATCAACTTAGAAAGGACCTAAGTTCCACCACTTTATGAAGAGCTGAAGGTAAATTACACGTTGAATTCAGAGTTCGTATTCCCATTTCAAATTTGAAATAAAAAACCTCTCTATGTAAACGTCATCAGTACTGTAATACATGAGATAGACAAATCTATTTTATAGAAAAAAAATCTTAGAATTTCTGCAACCTTTGCCTGATATGTTGAAGTTCTACTTAATCACATGGGTTCTTTAAAGGAAGACTAGAAGCTCTGAGGAATTAATGAATTGTTCCTTCCATCATAGAACTTTGTAAGAAGAACAGACAATACAAAAAGAAACTGGTGTTATTTTCTTTCAGTGATCAGACAGAAGGGGTTTACTATGCATATGGGTAAGGACTAGCAATTGGGCAAATAATTGTTTTGCTGTAGTTAACTGGTGTCATTAAACATTGCATTAGACATGTATCAAAGAAATCTGACAACCCATGTTGATAAAACATTAGCCTTCTCAATTTATTTGTAATTTTAAGCATTCACCGATTTGCCAGCAACATATTACATGCAATGAAAACACCCCATTCTCCTTGCTTTATTACCCTGGTCTTCATTCACATTCTCACTATATCTAAGTAGAAATCAAAGCTCTACAGGCATAAACACAAAGATCTATCATTTATCACAAATACCAGTTTCAGCCTGGTATGAATGCACAGCTTCTCAGCTCTTCTGGCACATTGCCCTTTGAAAGTAAAAACTGCAGACTTTGGAACTTTCTACCCATTTTTTATCTTTCAGGAAGAAAAAACCTCCCTTGTGTTTTTATTACCCTCATTTGCTTCTGCAGCCACCACTACATCTTCCTGGGTTTTGTTTCAACTCTATACAGCTTTATAAGTACTGCTTGAAGTCCCTCTCTTCTATTCCTACTTGCTTTTACCTTTTTTACAGTCAAACATGGCAGCTCTTGAAATCTCTATTCTCAGGAACCAGGCTCATTTTTCATTCTTCTTGCCACACCAATAGTTTTTCATGGCCAGGAGTTTTTACTTCTGAAGTTTTGACTTCTTTGACACAGTCTTCTCCCAATGTTTCCAACTGTTGTTGTCAATGTCGCTTAAAGAAACAACATGTTTTTTTTCTACACTCTCTGGAGAATTATTTGGTCTTCTTTCCTCTTAAAATTTTACTCCAGAACAATCTCATCTATAAATTATAGTGGCAGTTAACATCTCCTTTTTGGAAATTACATCTCAACTCCCATACCACAAGATTCTTTGAACTGGTGTCTTAGACAGTATTTCTAATACTCACACCAGCTTAAGCTTGACATAATCAAATTAGGGGTTTTATTATACACTCCCATAAACTCATCCTGCCAGATCCTTCCTATATCAGCATGCACAGTAGCACCATCTAGACCATCACTTAAAATATCTGTTCGAATGTTATCTCCAACTAGGAATCATCCTCAGTTTGCCAAATCCAGACCAATTCTTGCAGAAACTTTCTGCAAAATATTGCTCATATACAGTCGTTTAATATACCTTTATCCTGATCCTCATCATCTTAAGTTTTTTAAGTTCTTTTTCATTATCTCCTTATTAAATTTTCAGTCAAGCACTTACCTGTTTCGTCCCATTACACTTCATGCTTTGTAGGAAACCTCTGCAACACCTGCAAAGCCACTGAATCTCCTTCCTTTCTTAAACCTTGTTTGCTACAATGATTACCAAAAAAATGCTGCCCAGGAAAGCTGAGACCACCGTCTATCCTCAAGCCTGATTTTCTTTCACTGTTTCTTTACGTTTTCCCATCTGTCTTTGCCTTTTATCTTACACTTCCACTGGTAATTTCATATGAGTAATTCTCACTGGGAGAGAGACAGGCTTGTTTTGTTTGTTTCTTCAGATGGATCTCTGGTTGATGAGTGTGGCTTTTCAGTACTTGAGTAATCAACAGCACCAGAGGGCATAGTCTGGGAATCTCCTGTTAAATAACACGGGTCATTTAACAGAACCTGGGCAATCAAGAGTAGAATTTGTGCTGGTCAACAGCTCTTATGAAGGAGTTGTACAAGGCTGAATGAAATCAAGGGAGCCAGTTGAGACATTTAAGCTGAAAATCTGATGTTGTCCCTGCATGGACCCTCTATGTATTGTTTAATTATACAAAACTGTTTGCTTTAATCCTTTTTCTGAAGCAATCAAAATATTTAATAAAATTAATTCTATAAATTGTATGTCAATATAGAATTGTCCTTATTACATATATTATACCATATTCTGTTATGTAGCAGAAGTTTAAAATATCATTTTACCTTATTATAGAGTAATAAAATAAAAACTATGGTTATTATTACAACTGACTACAGAACACTATATATCTCTGCCATATTTCAGGTATTAAAGAGATTCTATATATGCTGAGAAAAATGCTACTCCACTCTCTACATTCACATGTTCTGTATGAAATCTGAGCCTTTCTTCCTCTGTAGAGATTCTGAAGTCATTATTCCTAATGAAATTTAACTTTCAGGAACTAGCCACACATACAGAGCTACAGAGTACTACTGGTTTCAAACAGCAACAAAGAGTGCTTGCTTACAAGATAACACCAAAACTTCCCTCCAAACACCTACCCACACGTACAGAGTGATTTACTTAAAATCACTTCTGCTTCAAAACTAGCTTGGCATGCAGTGTGACTTGCTGCAGTAGATCCAGACACTATTTGTAATACTGATGGGAAAATTCTGTATTTTCATCCGGTTTTCCAGTCACATCATTTTACTCAGGCTGACTGCCCAAGCCCACTGCAGCACTGAGCCTCCACACACATTTTGAGCTATAATGCTTAGCAAAAACCAGCTGTTTGATACCATCTTTTCCTACATCCTCAGTGCTGCTAGTGTTCTCTACTGTGTCTGCTTCCTCTATGATGTTCATGAACAATGGATTGATTTTCTATCCAATTTTAGTTACAAACTCTCATCATTTGGTTTATTGGTCTTTATTCATCACATTAACAGTTTACATCACTGGACAAACAAAGCAAGCTCTTACACATGATTTAGTAGCTATTCTCTGTTGGGTTGCCTAGCTTTAAAACCAAATCATTCCAACACCCTCATCTAAAGACCCACAAAAATCCAGAGAACACCACAGAAATCAACTGAGTTATGAGTTTTGGTGAAAAGTGAAAAAAGCATGAGTAGAAATTCAAGGCAACCGTCTGCACAGAGCATAGCAACAAGCTTGTGGCTGACAGCTCTTTAAGTGGTTCAAGCCAAGGAATGTTTTCAGTTGATTAAAATGCTTTAACTACAAGCCATTTGCCATACAAACAGGAGACAAACTGCTGCATCCAAGGGTCTTGCTGGCATTGCTCTGAAAAGGGTTGGGCAGGAGTGGGTTGCTGGGTACAGGCAACCAGGGGCAGTCAGGCACCTCCTCACCACTGGGGCACAAGCCTGTGGTCCCTGAACAAGTAGCATAAAACTGGGCTGCCTGCAAGCAGGGCAGCCGTGGGCTGGGATCACCTCACAAGGCCCTTGCAAAGGTGATGGTCCTACGTCCTGCCAAGATGGGAAGGCAGCAGGGCAGGAGCAGCAGATCCTAGGCAAAGCCAGATCTGAAAGCAGCTTCTAGAGGACAGAGGAAGAAGGCTTATCACAGCTTTTCTACAAATCTGGTTAGAGGCTGCACAACTTCACCATTGCAGAGGCAGGTTGAACACTGGGAGTCGATTCTCTGGAGGAGGAAGGAGCCACACAATGTACTCTGCTCTCAGAATCCTGACATCTGCTACAGGTAAAAATGAAAATTTATGAGACTTTCTGGGAAGACAGCTGAGGTGAGGCAGGAGAGAGCAATAAAAAGAAATACGCAAAAGACATCTCAGATCTAGTACAAAGCTATAGGAACAGAAGTTATGGAAAGAGCATGAAATTGAAAACCCAAACAAAACCATCGATGACATCCACAGCACTGTGAGAGAAAAGCAACCATGCAGGCAAGAACAAGCAGGGCAGCACACACACAGGGAGGTAGGTACCATAAATCTGGGTGGAGGTGAGCAACAGGAGAGTCCCAGTGACAGCATGGACATAGCTTAATGAACTGAGAGCCAACAGAATGGTCAAGGCTAAAGTGAGGAGCAAGAAGGATGAGGCAGCAGCCTTGAATGCAAGTTTTATTTTCTTTTGCCTCCTGTTTTAAGTTGATCAAGCTGGCAACATTTTTCTATCTGTAAAGTGCTCTTGACATCCCCAGAGCATAGCAAAGATGGGAAAGAGTGAAATCACAGGTGGTGCCATCATGCCCACTCTGCCCCATCACCTGCTGCACAAGACAAGCTGCTGGTGAGTACCCTGCCAAGTCCATAAACCTCAGTAAGAGCTGGTCTCAAATCAGCACGATCTTATGGTCACAAGTAAAACCTGGTGCCCTGAAAAAGTATTACTGCTGACACTGCCTGCAGTAAATTAAGATTCCTTACAAAGTACACAATACTGAGAAGAGTTTTTCTCCAGCTCACTTTGCAATCTGTACATTTGGATTTTCATCTGGTTTTTACTGTCTGCAAACTGCTCAGAGTGGACATACTGCAGTTACATTTCAGAGCGGAACGCTGTCCCTCTCATCACAGCAATGCAGGAAACAAGGGGGCCGTGTTCCACAAAACTCAACAAACACTGTAAGAAATGCATTATTTGCTTGCTGGATGTTACTCCATTCCCCCCTTTGCATTCCACACTACACTTTTGAATGAAGAAAATGTCACTGTCTTTCCAGAAACACAGCAGGAGATTGCATTGGGCTGCATGCAAATCACACAAAAACTGAGGCAGGAGTCCAGTATTTAATTACAGCCAGCTTTTTCACTGACAATCATCCTCTGCTACTCATCACCAGCACACAGCCCTCTCCCCTCTTTTCCAAAGCATAGTTTCTGCCTTTGCCATCTCCACTTGTTCACTGCTCTCTGAATCAACATATGCCTCACCACACCACATGCACACCATTAGTCTTATCTGACCAGAGAGAAACATGCAAATACAGATTTCAAAAGCAATTCTCTTTAGCTTGTGACAAACTCCATTCCCCCAAATAAAAACCAAATTAGATACTTAGGTTCTTCCAGGAAGGACCTTCCCCTAAAGTAATATCCATTCCCACTTCCAAGAATAATAATTTTTCTAATGGTTTCTAATGGTCTGCTGTCTCCTTAGAAATGATCTGTGAAATTTTACTAACTGGGAAATACAGACAAGATGAGCAATAGTACAGATGCATCATAGATTGTATGTAGGGGGAAGAGCCTAGCAATTAATGGAAGTAGAAAACTAAGTTGTCACTGAGAATTTAGTGGGAAGTCAATTAAATCCCTGATTTCACTACTTTTGGATGGGGCTCCGGGCAACCTGGTCTGGTGACAGGTGTCCCTCCCCATGGCAGAGGTAGGAACTAGACCATCTCTAGATGATGTCTTCCAACCTGAACCGTTCTATCATATGTACATGTTATCCACGTAGAAGTAAATGCTCTCCAACATTTTTAACAAAAATAATCCAACCATTTCACAAATATATAAGCCAACCTAAGCAGCTGCAAATAGATTAAATAATTATCTTTTTCCAGATGTAGTTCCAAGATCAAACTGGATATTTGGGCAGATGATGGGATGGCTGAAAAACTGCAATGTTCTCCCACTGCTTGTAGAGATACACTGCTTTGCTGCAGTGTGGATGGTCCTGGTCAAAGTAATTAAAGAAGGCTTCCAGAAAGCTCTTGTTTAAGTTAATAAGGGCTGCAAAAACCAACAGTAGTGGGAAATAGGCTGCATATAAATGTTAAGACTAAATACTGTGGCTTACGGGATACAGTAGCTAAAGTTAGAAAAAAATATTGATTGCAATATTGTCTTTTGATAGCTCTACATCTAACTAGTTAGGTAAGTCACTGAAAATTAACTGTTCGTTCCTCTGAGTTTATAGATGTTAACCTTTACTTAGTTATTTTACCACTGAGGTACTAATAGGCAAGAGAGATTAGTTCTTTGGCAGAAAGATGCAAAACTTGTTCCAAAGGAAAGGAAGCTCCAGTGAACAGCTTAATAGACATCTACAGTAACCCATCATAGCATGTCAATGCAAGTAAGAAGCAACATTAAAAAAAAAAGCGCACAATCTGTACCAAAATACCAGACATCCAAGCCTCCTCGCCAACCAGGCGAAGATTTTCACTTCTGAGGAATATGAGGAGATACTATATGCTTGCATAATTGCGTGCATGGGGTCTATATTTTTTAGGTTTACGCAAAATGATGGACTTTGTTCTATTCGCAGAATAGATCTTTTACTTGCAAGAGCAGTACAAGCTAAGGGTACTGATAAATAATAAATCTCTGATCATATCCTGAAATACAATTGCAAATATACAACTTAAGATCTGACTAAATGTGACGGTCACAGTCCACCTGTTCCATAAGTTTCATTATCTAGAAGTTTCACTAAATTTTGAATAGAAAATATTTGTCTCTTAAAGCATGAGGATGCTCTGAAGTAAGAAAACAGTGGGCATACAACTTTGAAAATAACAGAATATGTCCAGGGCTGAATTAAATATAAATGTATTCAGTGCTCGCTTTAAGAGAAAAGGATTAAGTAAGATAATCTTAAACTTAAGACTGGAACTGGCCATATTCCATCTCTTCACCCTACTTTCATTGTACTTTCTGCCAAGAAGCATATAAAAGGTTTTGTCCCTATTGGATTGAATAATGTCCTAAGATAGCCTGACAACAAAGAAGTAAAGGAATGTTCCGGACAATTCAATTATGATCTTACCAGGGTAATTCTAGACTACTGATATGTTATCAACTCTTAAAAAGCTGGCAATCTTTTGTGGTAGGAGCACTGAATTTGCTAGATGTCTCTTTCCAGAGTCGTCTTCTCTTTTCCTAATAGGAAACAAAATTGCTGCTCTGCTGCACAAAACATGGAGCGCAAATGAGTGGCATTTAAATGACCATGCCATCTTCTAAAGTATGTGCAGAGTCCTGTTCTGACATTACTGGCTCTGGTTCTGCCATAGAGCTACAGGCCATTACTATTAACTTCAGCAGGACCACAATGCTGTTCAAGTGTGGGAAAGGTTTGTTTCTTAAGTTTATCGTAAAGACATACAAAGGCACCTGCTATCTCCACAATAACATGCTGAGATATCAAACACCACTGCTGTGTTGAAAGAAACAGTATGATTTTAATTGTGTCTGCCAATGGGACACAAATATACTCGTCACTGACAGTCATCTATGGCTGGATGCAAGAGGTGAATTCTTACAAGCATGCAAGGTATCTGGAAAGTACCTACCCCCTTCACTTTAAAAGAATGCTGTAAAAACCTGTCTAGACTTACAGTGGTAAAAACAGTTGGAACACTGCTCTGTGGTAGCCTTTGCCCTTCACTAATCCAGGCCACTTTCCTGGGTTTTCCTTTTAAAATTCAGATTCTTAGAACTCCTAGACAAAAAACTAAAGAAAAAAAAATAAATCTTGTTTCATTTCCACCTTTGTGGTTCTCCACCTGTGGCCCACTTTGGCCTATACATAGTATACAACACATGCTGTTCAGTTCACATGTGATTCCAGTCATACTCCCCACATCCCTTCCAGCTTCCCCTTAGCCACAGGATTAAATTTTCCCTCTTGGGCATCCATCAGTCTTGCAGTAGAAGTGCTAGTACAGGAAGCTAACAGTTTGTGATCAGACTTGCGGCACTCAAGGTAGGCATCCAAGCCTGGGGGTCGAAGAAAGGGGTTTCAGCTCCATCTTGTCTAATCTGATGAGGAAAAGAGACTAGCTGTCCTGAGTGCTGGCACAGAAGTGTCACTGCAATCCTCCAGAGCTATTAAAGTCAAATTTTAAAAATTCCTACCAAGTAGCATTTCATACAAGCAGAAGAGGACACATCCTGGTTTACTTCAGCATTCCAACTTGCCACTGTAGACTTGCAGTGCCCTCCACAGAGGCTCTTTCTAGCATGTTCATCACAATGGGCATACAAGTATCAATGATACGTAAAGTCACTAGGAAAGATCAGGGGGGTTAGTGCTGCAATTTCTCTTCAGCATTCACATCTAAGAATTGCATAAATGCTTACTACGCAAAACTAGGACAAGCTTGTCAAAATCAACCAGACTTGTTTTTGTCTCTTACTGAAATCAGTAAATCTTATTCTAAAATTCTCCTTGTTATTGACACACAGGCCTACAGCCTTTCCCAGCTTCTCAGTCTCTGTTGCTTTCCCTTCCTAGTTTTCAAAAGGCAAGGATTTTACATTTTAAAGGGTATTCTTTAAAAATAATCTCAGACTGTCTTGTTTACCTCAGCAGGGGTAGTTTTGAAGAATACCATGTGATTAAAACAGTATACCCCCAAATCACAAAGGATCTCTCTACCAGAAATAGTAATAAATGTCTTATGAATAGGCAAGAGAATAAATAAATTACATTAGGATTGCTAAAGCAGATTTGTGAAATACTGGAACTGAGGCTCTAATTCCTGTGTGCAACTAGATTCACAGGGGAATTTACAGAGTAATACTATTCATTAATAATTATTGGTATAATTCCCTTTTTATGACAATCAAGGAAGCTTCAAAATATTCATTTCAAAGTGGTAACAATCATCTGGGCCTTGATCCAGCAAGCACTTAAAAATGTTAATTCTCATCAAGAAAATAACCAACTGGATTTGAACAAGACTGACACGCTTGGGTTAAGATAATCTTGGCTTTGTTAAACAAATAAACAGAAAATCAAATAGAGGCATTAAAAATAATACATTAAATCCTACCAGAACTACATAGTTATCATACTTTCTTCATGGTACTACTTTCTCCTGAGAGACTACACCAAGTAAAATGAAGGATATTTATATGAACTAAATTGGAAATACACCAAAACTTTGTGGCTCCAAACACACTTACAATCACTATACAATAAATAGCTAGACAATCACAAAATTCATATATAGTACGTGAGGCCAAGATTCAAGTGCCTGACCTGAACCCAAACCCTGAACCAGGTCTTTCATGTGTGATTTTGAAAAGTATTTCATTCTTTACTCACATACTTCCATAAACAGTTGCACAAGCATCTTTAGAGGTAACAACTTGGGCTAGGCATCTGGGTGTTTAGTGGCATTTGGAGAATGAAAGGAAGAAACATGGAAAAGCATTTAATTAAACAAATCAGTGATGTCTGCCTTTAGAGCGGGTAAGAGCTGATCACAGTAGTTACAGACAAACTGCCAAGCCTCTGTAATCTCTCTGGAAGGGATCATGTCTGCATCCAGTTCCAGTCCCTTTGTGTGCCCTTGCCACATCATACCAAGAGTTCCAAAAGCTTCTACTCACCTGCTTAAAACAAACAGTGCACTTCCTCAAAATGCCCCATGGAAAGTTGTTCTCTTGTGACTAAAACCTTTGTTCAGCACATTCAAAACTGGATAACAGCAGCAGCCAGTCATGGTATCTGGTCTGAAATGCAGACAAGGCTTTCTGGAAGTTGCATCTTCCTTTTTCTTCCCACCAATTATGAAAACAGTAGTGGGTCAAGGAACAATGCCTTTGAATGCGTCTAATGCAATGTAACCTGGATTTAATATAATTTAAACTGGATGTAGCTGCAGAAGAATGAACTCTGAAGAACCCAAAAACATTGATCTTCAGCAGTGTTTCAGAACTAGATGGATAATTTCCTGTCTTTTTATTGTACAACATGTGATCAGGCTCTTATTACACCTTTTTATTTTTGCTCCTAATTCACACTATTCTCTGTAAACATAAAGTATTTCATTTTATGTACAGAGTCCAATAAATTCATCACCAGCATCTGATAAAGCCTCTGCCTACACATCTTGGGTGTCACTTGTTCTATGCTACACAGAGATTTCCCTTTCTAAAGGAATACATCAACATGAGGAATTCCACTTAAAATCATATTTCAAATGCTCTGTCCACATTACAGACACTTTTATAATGTAACCTACTGAACTCTCAGTGTGGATTCGTACCTCTCTTCTCCTTTCCCTGAGTAGCCAGTAGACACTAGGTATTACTCCAGTGCAACACAGCATCCATAGGTACACCCATTTGCCACCTCTACATCCTTTCCCATTTACATAACACACTTTTTAAAATCACCTTCACAAGTGCCTTTAGGCTTAGATTATTTGTGATCCTAATGCACTGTCTGGATAAATTTCATAATTACGTATGTACAACATTTATCCTCAAATCATATCACTTCCTACTGCCTACATGGAGCATGCAAAACAACCAGAACAAAATGCCATCTTCAGAGTCAAGAAACTAGGAAGAGATGTAAAGAAGATGCCAAGGCCATTTTATAGTTTATACATTGCATGACATTTCAACTGCATAAAATACAGCACAGCACCAGAAAATACAATTGCAAGTATTTTTAAATGCATTAAAACAAACTGCATTCGAGTTACTGAAAGGACAATGTGTTGCTAATGTATTGTAAATGGATCTCCCAACTCATTTAGGCTGAAGGTTAATCCCAGAGGTTTCAGAAATCAAATGGAATAAAAAGCAAAAAATATATGCAACAACACAGAAGAACTTTTCATTATTTATACAGTCTTCTACATAGCTATCAAACTCCAGGCAAATGCTTTCCAAAAAAGAATAATATTACTGTTTCTATTATTATAGACATTACATAGTTTGTCTATATACCATGTAGTGCAGGCCTGCAGCTTTCTCTGGGAGCAGCAGCAGGAGAGCTGTTGCCAGCCTGCTGGGAGAGAGCAGTACCTCATACGATCCCTACGTTGCAATTATATTAAACAGTCCTTCCCATATCTGCACTAGTGGCACAAGCATACCAGCCATCTTTTAACATGCCATTATGACATAGGCTGACCACACAATATGAACAACAACTGAACAGAGTGGGACAGCAAGAACTGAGCATGGAAGGAATGTCCTGACTTGAGATGAGGCTTGAATAATAAATCCTCTTTACTGTCTTTTCTTCTCCCTCTCTTTAGTCAAGATGCACTAGTTTTCTTCCAAATGAAAGCTGCAAAGGAGCTGTTTATGTAAGGAAACTCTAACACAGAAGTCCAGTGGGATACTGAAGTGTGCACCATCCCAGGATCAGGATTTTGGGGCACATGGCACATGAACCGCAGGGATCAGGAACTTTGCTTCGTCTACTCCAGTATTCCAGTAATTAGGAAACTAAAGAGAAGTATGTTTAAACTTCCTTACTGAACACATTTGTCCTTGGTCTTTCCTAAGCTTATGTCTTAAACCCAAAGGAATGTACCCCTCTTAACCTGTCTCAGGGAGTAATCATTGAGTGAAATTTTATTAACTTCTTCAGATCTAATACACTGTGTTACTGACTTCAAGAAATAAGTAAAATTTCTCCTTTCACTCATTTTATGTTATGTTTTTCATAATACTATTACTGTGTAACCTAAGTTTGAAAGATTAAGTGTAGCTTCTTACACAGGTGGTAATCCTCTGTGGATCACGTTGTAGTTCTCCAGTTATACCTTTCTTGGAAATATTTCGTCTGCAAAATGAACTGTCTTAATGCATTAGATTTTAAAATAATTAGTCTGTGTGTCAAAACATTTACCTATAACATCCACCTAATCATATTTTTGCAGGTATTGTCTAACCTACTCTTTACTTACCACAACTCCTAACCTATTCCTTACTTACCACAACTCAAATGTTTATGTTTTAATGTATATTGATCAATTATTTCGTGAGCTAACATGATCTCTAGATCTCTGCCATGATTGCTACTGAAAGAAACATGTACTGTTCAAATTAATCTCCCCAGAGAATTATTCCTTCCACTGCCTTTATGCTGCCAAATAATTCACATGTGGTTTTGCTCTGTTTCTTCACATTTCATTCAAAACATTCCCACGTTTATTAAGCTAACTCCTGCTTAGGTGTTATACCACCTTACCACAAGCCATCAGCTGAGCCATCACACTAGTGACTCAAGAAGGACAACAACAGGCCAATCGTTGCTGTATTGACCCACATGAGGAGCCTGAATTTCTGACATTCAGAAGCCAAATTTAAAAAACTTTAGAGCACTCTGGAAGGTTGTTTTGTTCACTAAACCAGCAGAATATGCATTATTTTGTTTTTGTATTCCATTTTGCCTTGTTCTGGTTAGTTTTGTGCCCAAGGCCCTTCAAGGTTTCATAAAAGCAAGACTTCTGAATGAATTTTAGGCTTTTAAAAGATTTATAGTCCTTAAATCCTTTTGTCACAATACACTAAGTATAAAAATAGTGATATTAATGAAAATATAATCAGTAGCTCTCAATACCAAAAGCAAAGTACTTGACTCCATGTGACTCCATACTCCATAATGAAATCTAACTTTTTGTAAGTGCGATTCCGGAGTGCTACGTTTACCACATTTCAGAGAACCGCTACTAACCTGTTCAAAGACCCGGAAAGATTTCTGAAGCCTCAGAAGGCTAGTGTCAGAGAACAAAACCAAAAATTGGTTCATAGCTAGTAAATCTAAAGCGTGAAACAATATAGCTTTAGCTGCATTATAAACTTAATGTACAAAGGGCTCTAATTGTCCCAGTCATTCTCATATCTTGTCTTTAAGACTTCATACTTGGTAAATTCAGTAATTCTGTTGTTTGAAAGCTGACATATGAATAGTGAAGTGAAGAAATCAATACGTAACGACTTGCTCTGTAATCAACAGCTGTAATGAAACGTGATTTCCTACAGACTACAGTCCTACTTGTCTCACAACCTTGAACCAACGTAATTTGAAATTCTCTCCCACGTGTGCTTCCTGACATCTATTCTGGGCAAAAGACAGTGTCTGCTGTGCTTTGCCTGGAATATGTTTATGTTGACTGCTGCCAAGGAGAATATAGAACAGCTTTCCACTCAGTAGGAAACTGATTTGGGTTTTTACCTCTTTGCTGAGCCATGGCCATCATGAAAACTGTAAGAGCTTGATTATCTTCAAGATTCTCAAAGACCATGTTGTGGGAACAAGATCAGCAGTTCACAACTTGATGCAGAGGACTGACAGAGAAAGTGAATGCACAATCCTTCTTTCCTTCGGAAACAGTTAAATGTCACAGCGTATTAAAGCTCCGCTACATTTGTGCTGTTGGCAACACCAACTCTATGAAAATTTATCTTATTAAATGTTATGTTATGTAACAGACGTTGCTGGCACAATATGGTTAAAGAGACACTAAAGGTATATTTTAAACTGCTGAATTTTAATTTATAAGCTTATATTATATAAAATACACAATGTAGCTCTTATGTATTGTGTATATGTGTATGTGACTATGTATCAAGCCTGAAATAAAGCTAATAAAGTCTTTGAATCGCATTCATTATTCATATATTTTTAACTTTGCTTCATTCACACAGCTATCTTCTAGGAGAACAAAAAGGCAATCTGGCTGATGCCAAAACAGACTCACTGTTTTCCCATCAAATGTTGACACAAGTCTCACCAGGATGACAGAGCAGAGTAGACAGCAGATGGCCTCTCACCTGCCCATAACTGATGTCTGTCCAGAAGCTGAACTCATAACACCACTTTTCACCACTGTTTTCTGTGTTACGTCAGCAGCAGCACTGTGATTCATAATCTAATTCACAGAAGTAATAACTGCAATCTTAATATTGTTTTGGCATTTGCAGTGCTCTGCACTTACAGGGAGATAATAAGTCTTTCAAAGGTTAAAACCATAGCCAACAGGCACTGCATATTAACCAAAGACTTTAAACATTATTGAGAACCTCTGAAGCTTATTCTGAAAAGAAGAAAATAAAATCACCAAACCTACTGTATCCACTAGAGTAACTAAAATGTGTTTTATTCAGAAGAGATGAACACAAATAAAATGTATCCTGCTGAGGTTTTGCATGAATGTATGCTTTTATACATGCATAAACATAAGCAGATGAGGAAAAACAGACAAGGAATAGTTACCAACACTGCTGCTTAAACCATCATGCTCTGGGATTAGCAGAGCACACGTATCTCAGCCATTTGTTATACCCCATCTGCAACATCAAGTGAATAATTTGTAATTCATATGTGGGTCAAATTTTTATCCTGCTCTCAGTTACAAAGTAACAGGTTTCTGCTATCCGGTTTTAATTTGAGAGTGGTATTATTTTAAAGAATTAGCATAACCTCTTACTTATAAAATGTATCACACATTTGAGGCTCTAAAGCAAATTCAGCAAGGACCAGGAGACCAGCTGAATGTGCATTTCTAGTGTGCAGGTTTTTTCCATCCCTGAAAAGGTAATCAGGAGAATTATAAACTAATACAGAATTATCCTTTACTAATATGTAAGCTATGCTTCTGTATTTGGTATAGCTAGGGCCAGTATACAATGTTAGCAGAGTCATTACTAGTATTCTGTATCCAGACTTTAAATAAACCCTCAAAAGATTGTTTAAGACTAAATGAAAATTTCTAGAGAAGTTATATAGTCACATTTGTGAAAACTTGACTGAGGCAAGACCTAGAAAAGCTCAGGCTATTTCGTTTATCCAAAACTAGAAAGCTATTCCACAAATTACCAGCAGGTAATAACAGACTTCATACTACCTATAATGTTTTGATGTTTAGTTTATATTCAAGTACACTTTAACGGGCAGTGGGATTTATTGAGCTTAGAATTGCAGATGTCCATAGTGTAAACATTCAGCTCTGATCTTTTCATCTGGTGTCCCCTTCCATTTAACAACCATTTCAAGTATGCCAGTATCATCAACTGTTAGCAGTTACTGTTTTCCGTATTTTTTAGAAACTTTGGTAAGAATTTTTTAGACTTAGCATCTGCCTAATGAAAAGCATACCATATTTTTCTTCATGCTAAGTAAAAAGTCACATGACTCTTATGGTTTAAAGGCCGAGCACAATGTGTAAGTTTAATTTGTGTATTTTCTGAAGAAAAGCTGGGATTTAAAAAGTTGAACAGTTTCTGCCCACCCACCCACCTTCCCCTCTTTCCTCTTCATCATGGCCCGTGCCTTGCCACTGAAAGAAAATGTTTACTGCTTTGAAGAAAATTCACAGCAGAAAGAACTGTCATGATCTCCTAATTTACCCTCATTTGTTTGGAGAGGCTATCAGAATTTCTGTACCTCAGAGACTTATGAAGATCCAGACATTCTTTTACAATGTCTGCGGACATCAAGATTTCAGAGGCTGGACAACCACTGCCATTTAAAGAGAAGGAAGACTGTCTACACAAAATTAATGATTCCCAGGTGGGAAGGACAGGGTGTAAGCGGACCCACTACAATATCCATAATGTTGGAGTCCTGCAAGGTCATTTGGTACACTTTGATTAATCCATATGAATCTCTTCTTACTTACTTGTGAAAGCCAGCAACTCATAACAAATAATTACCTTGATACCTTGCCTTGATTCAAATAGCTGTCAACCAACCTGCAATATGCTTGAAACAGACCTTCTTTTCTTCAGAAAAAGATGTGATATGCATGACTTAATTCCAGCAGCTGGCTAAACAAATGCCTGGGTAATATCCCTCTCACTGGCCCTGCCCAGCGAGTGTGAAGCACTGACAGGAGAACAAGGGAAATGTTTCTGCTCCTAATCTACTACAAATAATGCTGTTTATGCACAAGTAGATCTAAGCAAAATATCACCCTTTGCAAATGAAGAGTGATGGGTTATTTTAGAGACTTGTACACACAGTCGCTGCCACTTTGGGTAGTATGTTTCTTTCAAAGTTGCTGGCTTTCATGGCCTTTTCCGCACAATCCCATTAGGAAATGTCTGACTCTCAGTACTTGCTGCTGACTTGATAATGATTCTCACCAATGCTTTGCAACAGCTATGACTATGCTTTAATACTATCTGTAGTGAAATCAAAGCTTTTATCACCAGTAGCAGTAGACCTCAAGAGGTGCCTTTCAATAACATGTCAGTAGCAACTGGAGTGTAACAGGGCTGAGGCATGTTAAGAAACTGCAGTAGTTACCACTTTAAAATATGTATATAGCTGCAAACAGAAGTTTTTAAAAAATGCATTAATTGTTGAATTTGTATTGGACAATGCTAACTAGTTCACAGTAAAATGAGATGAATAGAGAAATACGCTGGAATCAGGTGCTCTTGGTTAGATATACCTTGTCTTTGCATAGTCCCTAACTGTGTCAACCACCAGAGGAAATTACAACCTTGAGAAAATAGTATGAATAGAAAAATAGCAAGACGAATTATCTAGGGTGCCACAACATATCACAGCATCAATCAATAATGCCATCTCTGCAAATCTGTAGCAGTTTTAATAGATACTGCAGTGCACAGTAATATTGCTTCAAAAAAGATCTGTTTTCTTTTTTTAAAAAAACAAGACTCAAAAGCACAATTAACTATTCTGCTGGGAAATTTGGGGCATACTCAAAACAGCTCACAGGTGAAGGCCTATCATGAAGAATAAAATGCTGTACATTTACTTTTTTGGCAGTTCCTTTAGCTTCTCCATGAAGAGGAACAGACCACATCAACTACATAGTTCAAGGACAGAAGTGGAGAGGCAGAAGCTGAGGCAGTTGACTAATTCATCTCTCTTGAGAGCAGTAAGACAAGATAGCACTTTGTGTACTGGTTGGCACAAACTTATCAACAACAGTCTACTATGTGGAAAACAGACTGGCCTTTGTACTTTGTTTATGCCTTTACCAAGAGCATCGCTCATAAAATACTTCACTAATTTGAAAATAATGCCTCCACTAGAAAAGACAGCTGCATAGATAATAGAAATTAATTTGTAATAAGCAGAACATATCCTGTGGAGGCCTTTCCAGGAAAATGTTGTTTGGAACTGTTTCTCCTCAAACACACTCAAATTGAATTCTACAAGACTGTTGAGAAGTATTTACAGATCTCTTCATGGCACCACGGTGTTTACTATTAATAGAGACTGCATTACATCATAGAAATACAACCATATACAGAACACATACCTTTTGAATGTCAGGGTATTTAATTAGCTTAAGGCATTCTTCAAAGAGCTTTGTTAGATGAGACGCTACAGTTTATGCAAAAATGAACACAACACAATACCATTACTCCTGCTAAATACCCACCAAATGACACACTTGCTTCTCAAATAGGTAATAATAATTGTGCTTAGTCCTATCACAGAATTGTGTGTCTGAATCATATTGTGGGACAGGCACATGATGGACACCTTGTGCCTCTTGCCTGCAGCCAAATGGTTTCCTTCAAAGTTATGAGTCCTACTAGAGAGCAGTCCTCTGCTGCAGCTCGGCATGGGTCAGCATCTCCCCTGGTACTAAACAAGGCAGGAATGACTGGCAGATGCTGCACAAAACTATCTGATCTCATAAGGTCATAGAGTAGAAGAGAGCCTGCAATGTCATGTTACAGCTGTGCTACCCTCCTCCTAGCCTCTGTCATTTTATATTTCAACAGGCACTGCTGAAAGATGGTGATCAGAGCTATATGCTTACCATGTTCTGTGCTCCCACTCGGTGTTCATGGAGCATAAGGGAGAGCTGTACAGAAGGCAGGTGGCTTACTCCCACTTGCTTCCGTCCCCAGGCAAAAAGTCCTGGGTGAGGAATTGCATATAAGACATTAAACCTCCCCTGCGGGCTTGATGCAGCTGCACAGAGCCACAGCACTACCTGACTGGGCCAACAGGATCTACCTTGTACCAGCAGGAGAACAAGCAATACCCACAGCCACAGTAACAAGTGCCGACTCCTGCACTTGCACCTCTCACCCATAAGTACATTTGGTCTTCATTTATAGTTTTTTTTAGCCAAAGAATAAAAGTAATATTTATCTTTACTGATAGCAATTATTTGCTAGAAGCAGCCTTTTCGAATGAAGATGAAAAGCATCAGGTATATCCATCTGCTCCAGGGATCATAAGCTCATTCGTACAGAACAATGAACAGAGGAATGGCCATTCTTTAATAAGAGCAACAGCATGTGCCGTACCTTGCCTTGCCAGTTATGGCCTTAGTGATAAGGAAAGTATGACAACATGTACATGGAATCTGAGCTTGAGGAACAGTGCAACAAAGGTGGACAGAACCTTTCTCAAACAGAAAAGCTGGATGAGAATGTTTTGATGGACCCTATCTAAGATATGAAACAGGCTTCAGAAATGAAAGGTCTGTCTAACAAATTCTTATCCCATAGGAAACAGAAGATGTAATCAGGTACACTTGTAAGTGCACTATGAAGCTCTGCGTTGCTACAGGTTTGAAAATCCACTCTTCTTGTGGCACTGCCACAGAAAGCCAGCCACTAGCTCCATCAGATATTGCTGGTAGGAAATGTCACTTATACCTGTAAATCCAACTAAGAGCCCGAGCAGAGTTTCTGTAAGAACTGTAATTATTAGCCTGGAATGATGCTAATCACAGTGCTTAGTAAGGTGTAAAGGAGCTCTTTCCCATATGGAAAGATACCCACTGATGTTAAGGAACTCTGACAAGGCAACTAGAAGTTGCACTTACATCTTTGTTAGTGTGGAAATCAGCTTTCTAGAATGCAAATAAACTGGACAGAATAGTTAGCTTCCTCCAGAGATTATGTGATTAACTGAGGTTCAAAGACTGAAATTACACCTACAACATATTCCATTTCACTAGCTCTGAATAATATAGTGTACAGAAAGTCATTTATTGTGATTTGGCAACAGACAAAACAGCCAGATAAATATTTGACTCATTAAGAATTAATTAAACACTAAACTGAGAGGTATTCGGCTATTTTTCAGACCAGTTAGCCAAATATGACTACATAATGAAGTCTTATCCACATTCATTTATTTAAGTACATTAAAACTAACTGCAGTGCTATCTAAAATAGAAACACAAGGAGGTATTTCACATAAAAAAAATGCTTGCCTAAAATAACCAATGCATAGGAAGAATTACTGTTACTCGCTCATATTGCACATATTGCTCATATTGCCTTGATATCAGTACTGCAAACAGTCACCCAAAAGCAGTGTCTCAACGTATCAGTCAAAGACATGAAGGTTCAAACTCACAGAAGGATTTGGGCTAGAGGTAGGTACCTAAAGGATTCACTGTAGCACTACAAAAGAATAGTCATACAAGGGAAGTGAATGTTTCTATACTAAATATCTTTTAAGGCAAGGAACCACATTTTGTCACTAGGAGCTTTCTCTGGTCCTGTTCAACAACTGAATAGTGGATTTCACTTCAAGCATTTAAAACCATAAACTGAAAAACATTTCCGAAACTGTATTAAAGTTTTGTTCTTCCTTGAATTACAGTTTTTAGAACATACATTAACTTAATGCAGTCTTTAAGTGGTCCAGGGGACAAACAACAAGCCTGCAGACTCTGAACATCTAAGCATGGTTCTACAGGCAGCTAGATGGACTAGAAATCACTATGCTCAGCTGAGCTGTCACTGCCCATATGCCACCAGACTACCATCATTGTAAGGTTGCTTAATGCAACCTAACATGCTTTTATACATAGCTCAAAGTTAATCCACCTTCATACGTTGAATACAGTCATCACTGAGCAATGAGCTTCATATTTCCCAGCAGTATGTACGTACAGAGCCAAGTCAGGATAGGCTTTAGCCTGCTTTAATCTGATCACCTTTCATGTTTCAAACACATACACATTGAAGAACACAGTAGGCAATTTCTGAATAGTCAACAAAAACACATATTAGATCCTACCCTTCAGGATTATATAGACACAAAAACCTTGTTTTGCTGAGGCTTTCATGGCAGGTAGTGTCTCAGAAGTACAGGCTACTGCGACCTTCAAATAAGAACTAATGGATATACATAGAAAATACCAGTCCAAACCAGGTAAGTATTTGAATCAAAAAACTTTGATAGTACACCTAATGCTAAAATGTTGTATTTTGACACATGCAGCTTCTAAAAACTAATCACACTGATAAGATCAAAAGCAAACCTCTGCTTTGTGCACTAGTTGAGCAAAAGTGCTTGAATTAATCTCTTTTTCCCTGCACTGGGAATAATTTCCTACTAAGCTGCTCACATCTTTTCACTTCACTATTTAAACATGGTAATAAATAATTATTTTTAAACTGGATGAAAGAAATGAAAAAAAGTCACCCACCTCTAATAAGGTGAGCTATGATTCAGTGTAGATCCAGAGGGAGTATCTAGCATTGAATAAAGACAAAGTTCAGTTGTTTGCTCAAGAGTTCTGCTAGAATTTGTTATGCATAATTTCATACCATTCTCTCACAAAGATATTTTCCCAGATGTTTCCTGCAATTCATAAACATGTGAGTTTCCAGATATTGCATGAAGATACTGAATACTCTGAAGACTACAGAGTCACAGAATCATTTAGGTTGGAAGAGGCTTTTAAGATCAAGTCCATCCACTGACCCAGCATTGCCAGGTCATCATTAAATCATTTCCCTCAGCAGTATCTCTATCTGCCTATTAAATACTTCAAGGGCCATGACTCCTTACTTCCCTGGGCACCCTCTTTCAATCTCTGATAATCCTTTTGGTGAAAATATTCTTCCTAATATCCAATCTGAAGCTCCCCTGGCACAGCTTGCAGTCACATCCTCTGTGACACTAGGGAGAAGAGGCTGTGCCCCTTGTCACTCCAACCTTCTTTCAGATAGCTGTACAGAGTGGTAAGATCTCCCTTAAGCCTTCTTTACTCTAGGCTAAACAACCACAGTTCCCTCAGCTGCTACTCAGAGAACATGTTCTCTAGGCCCCTTATCAGCTTCATTGTCCTTCTCTGGGTTTATTCCAGTTTCTCAATGTATCTTAATAAATTTATATTGATGTATACACATGGATATTAATAAAATCATACCAAAATTAAACCTTAAAGCAGATTTAGCTTGTGTTGTTTTATTCCTCCTGATTACTTTATAAACAAGGTATGACAGACTATCTCTAAAAATAAGTTTTGGTGCACATTTAGCTACTTGAAAAGTCATTGATACCTTACTGCAAAAGCTTGATCCTAGAGTTTTCTCCTCCAGTGAATTACACTGCCTGCTCAGATACCTGCTGGTATATTGTCACCAGACTCCTGCTTTCTCTAACACATTTCATTCTTCCATGCATAATATCCTTTCTGATGCATCCTTATATTTGTCCCTACTCACCTTCCAGAAAGATTCAAAACTCTTAACTTAAGCTTTGATTTCTTCTTTCCAAAACCCTGACTCACAGCTGTAGGTATGTCAAACTACTGCGTAATCTCCATCTCCTCTCTTAGTATTTTGGCTGTAACATCCACTCTCTCTGGATCAGTGGATCCAAGCTAGGAATTACATTACCCTGACACTACTCACAAGTTTTTCCAATGTTTCCAAGATGTAGTGCAACCAAAACATACAATACAGAGGGAGATAATTTTAGAAGTTCACTGCACAAACTAACACACTATCAGCTCACTCCCATGCCCATATTTCCTTTTGTAACTGTACTTCATCCCTATCACACCAAGGTTTTTTTAGGCTGTGCTAAAAACCAAATGGACAATGATGTGAGTATGTGATAAATGGAGTGGTTTTCTAACTTCCATCCTCTAGGAACACAATCAGTTGACACCTATTAAAATCAGACAATTACTGGCAGCTTCCATGTGGCCAGACAATACTCAGGCTGTGTGTTCAGTGATGTCTTAAGTGATGTTCTGCCTTGGTCCTGGGTGGTAGGTCATGCTGCTCAGGTGACCCAGCACTCAGCATCTTCTGGCTTGCCACAGGCACAACATACAGAGAGGGATGCCCCAGGAGGATTCACTCAGGGTGACAAAATAAGCCACATTCCACAGATGACTCTGTGAACCTTCACAGTATAGTCCTCTTTTGTATTTTCTGCAATGACACTAAAAGTGTTATTGTTTTTCTATCTACTAGTACCTGAATGGAGCCAGAGTCAAGTTGGGAAAGCAGTGGTACTTCCACCTGATTTTTTCTTACTATGAAAACACAGACAATACTGCATCAGGTGCCGTGAAAACGTGATTTTGGTATTTCAGCTCCTAACATAATAAAGACAGACAGAATGAATTTGCCTGAATTCTATACGTGGAAATTTACAGAAAACTATACAGAATTGTACATGATCTCTGCAGATCTAAGTTTACTTCTTCAGCCTCAACGCACAGTCTGAGGGAAAAGGGATAGCAGTGACACAGAAAGATTATTGCTGAGCTGAATAATGCCTAACCCACCTTCAGTCTTTGCTAATCAGCAGGTTCCAGCAGTTCCGCACCAGGCACTAGGCATGCACAGCAGTGGCTAAAAGGGTCATTACAAGGTAACTTACAGTTAGAGAAAACCTTTTTTGTACTACTTATTGTATATGCATCACAGAGTCATGCAAAACACTACCATGGAAAAAACCCCAACAAAACATAGGAGAAATGAGAACTTCGACAAACTGAAAGATTATTAACTCATTTATTTCAGAAAGATACCTGTGTATCTATTACATACCTAGGAATGGCTTCTGGATGGGAGTATATTATGCGCTCATGTACAAATACAAAATGCAACACTTTTTGTGTATGTCAGGCAGCTTAGATTGTCCACACTCTGAGGAGACACAAAGCTATTATCCATCTAGAGATATTATGGTTAAATTTAAAATAAATATGCTAGTTTGTGACACTAAAAACTTTACCTTATTACCAACTATTAGATGAAGCATTTCTAAAGGCACAAACTGCACTCAGATTTAAGCTCTAGCTCAGAACCATAAGGACCACTGACATTTGTCTAGTAGCTTTTATCAAAGCTGTTTGTGATAATTTGCCTCCTTTTCATAAAGTCGCGTTCTTCATTTTCACCTAATCCTTTTAAGTATGTTTTCATGATCCAATGTGTATGGCCTTTCCCACAAGTCCTTCACAAAAATACCCTCTTGAAAACTGCAAAAAAAGATTATGTATCTTAGCTCTGTCATCTGTAGTCTCTTATCAAACAGCTAGAAAGTTTAACTTGCTCCTACCACTTACAAGAGAAAATGAGGCTAATAAAAAGCTCAGAAGTTAAGAATGGATGAGAAGCTGCCCTCAAAAACGTAAAAATTTCTTCCATATCTTTCAAAAAAAAGGCTAAGCAAATTCATGCCTTGACGAGGCTTTACTGAAGAACAGTAGCTAGAATGAGTACTCCCTCACCTATGCAAACAACAAGTAAGAGCATAGTTTCATGCAAGGGTATCAGTTCAGAACTGTACAGGAGATACACTTAATGCAAAAAAGGTACAAAACACTAGACAAGAGATGGAGTTTTGTGGCTTGAAAACAGGAACAGAGCACTTTTTAAGAAATCTCCCTTTCTTGTCATCTTTGATGTCAAGAGTCATCAAAGTCATACCTGAAAAATAATAGGTGCCACACAAGAAAGGCACCAGTCAAAAGCACACAAAGATTTATGTCACTGTTTGAAAATTATGGACTACGTGGCTGGTTTTGACAATAGTGGAATTTTACACCAGCTGTCTAACTTCAGTTCCCATCCTTTAAGCAATCTGTAACGCGAGCTCAAAGATTACTCCTTTTTTATTGTTTCTTTTTTCTTTACTTTTGTGGGAGTTTATTAAACTTGGATGCTGGAAGCTGCTTTAGCAAACACACACCTCACATGAAGGAAAAAACCCATTACAATATGTAGAACACAGATTCCTGCTTTTCATCATCATTTTAGGTATGCTACAGAGGTAGCACTGGAAAATCCAAAGTAGGTTTCCCTATCAGACTGAGAGCCTACTCCCAGTCCATCCTTGGTTCCAGAAGCAGGACAGACAGGCAGCCATCTGTAAGTGCTCCGGCTGGAGCTGGAACATCACAGTGAGTCACACCTTGCATAAAACAGCATCCTAAGCACCGGGAAACCTTTCCTCCTTTCCCAGTGCTTCTGGAGGGTGCTTCTCTGACTTCCCAAGTAAAGAGGCATAGCTCCTGCAGAGGAGCAGAGTTCTGGCCTGCTAAGTTTTCTATCTCCTCCCTCTCACTGGACATGCAACCGCAACAGATGCTTTCTAACTCCTAACAGCCTTACTTTGCTGCTTAAATTACCTTTTTTGCACAAGTAATTTATCATGTTACTTTTTTCTGAATATAGGTTTTTTACTGAAGGCCAGTGCATTTCTAACAGTGATAGACCCATCTGCCATAAAAACTCAAAACAAGCTTTTGCAAGACTGCCTGATGGAGGCTGGGTGATCTTAAAGGGAAAATTCAGAATTTGCTGAGGAATAACATGAACAGAAACATGGAAAGAGTCTCCTGGACCTGCCAGAGAAAATTATCTTACAAATGATTTCAATGATAGCAGGATTTCTTGCGTGGATGTATTGTCTGAAACAAGGAAGCATTAAAAAAAAGTCATAGAGGTCAGCAAGGTTGGAAATTTAGAGGCCTCATTCAGTTTTTCCAAGAAGTTCTAGAAACTTATATTTCTTACAAAATCTGTTCTACCTTTAAATACCTACATGATCTTCTAAGATATCTGAAAAGGCATTTTGATAATCTGTTTACTGTGCACACTGGTCTGATTTATGCCATCTCTCACACTGAATCCCCCATTCATGTAGTCTAAATGGGTGCTTGCACATTGAATATTGCCATCAGTTTTAAATTTTAAAAAGTCAAAAAACAAGGAAGCACTTCTTTAATTCAGAAAATTTTTGCCTGAAGGTTTCAAAAATCAGTTCCTCAAACTGAACTGCTGCTGAAGAGGCCTGGGCAAAATCCCAGTAACATGCCTGATGAAAGGGTGTAACATTTCAAAACAGCAATCTTTAAGCAGCTAGGAGCCACAAGGATCTGCCTAATGGGGTGTGCGTTCCCACGTACAGGTACTTCTGCTGACTTGCAGCCACACTTCAGTCAGGGTTTCTTTACTCTGAGAATGTACAGATTGAGGTGGTGCAAAGCTTTTATAAAGGAAAAAAGTGCACACCAAGAAAAAGAAAGCACTTGCTCAATTGGAATATATATAATCCTGAGAATACTGCAGTTACACTAAGACTCAACTCAAAACCACTGTTTCTTTAAGAAACTTTAGGTAGATCTATAAATATCTGTGAAATATGCTGGCCTAACTTCCCTTATTTTAATCAGTATAATTTTAAACTTCTGTGTAATTACTAATAAAGAGAAAACTTCTAAGAGTCAGCACCTTGAAAGTAATACAAATAAATAAATAAACAAATAAAAAACCCAAACATATAAATACTGCGAGGATGAGCTTATCAAATCTAGAAATATATATCCTGACCCAGAAAATTCAATTAATGAAACTTGCTGTTCAAGTAAATCACCAGAGAACTTTCATCAACAAAGGCATTTTCAGAAGGGCAGTTATTGAAGTTTTAATGTCTACTTTATGATCTCACTGAGGAAAATTTGCATGAGCAAGGGAACAGACTGCTTGCTCTTTGAGCATTTTCTACCTACTATCCATCTCTGACAACTAAGAACAAAGGAATTTCAGTAAGATTATCAAGCAGAAAAAATGAAAAAAATGTGGTAACTGAGATGACATTTACCATCTTTCAGTTCTGGAAAGCAGGGGGCCACTTTTGCTCTTTACTCCAGAGAGAGTTTTACATCGGCATCACAAATCAGTAAGAGAAACATGGATGTAGGTTTAATTTGTTTCTCCCAAGCTTTGTGATGCAGACACAGACTGGAGCATGCCTATCTCACCTTCTCCCTGACAACCTGTGTCACCCTCAGAACACCAATTTCTTCTGAATCTATTTGCCACAGTGTGGACAGATCCTTAACATAAAGGACTGGATACAAGCTGCCTGTCAGCTAATGTAGAACACATGTCATCGCAAGGAGGGACTCCTGAAACTCATCTGGTACATTTTCCCTGCCTGGCTCTGCAGTCTATCACAGCTGCATGGAGAAAAAGAGAGTTTGTTCAAAACTCTCTCACAAAAATTATTCCAGTATGCCTGCTGGGCAGGAAGACTACATTGTTAAATCTCCTTTAGGCTGTAGATAGTGTAAAGGGCACACCAGCTTTCCTCAAGCTACGATGCTAACCTAGCTCAGCTCAGTTGCTAGAAGCCAGGCTTAGAATCATTTAAAGGCCAGGTGTATACACAGCAAAGTCTGCACTGGTATTAATATCTAATCAGATGCAAGTTCAATATTCAGAAAGCTCTTTAATTCTAAATTTCCTTCCCAATTCCAAGGATAATAAAAGAAAAACCCTGAACTTTTGCGTAAACTGTTAACTGTAGGATCATGATAGTCACAAAACTATCTACAACCCTAGAATAAAACCACAGTATAGAGGAGTACAAGCACAGGAAAATACCGTGGGCATTATCCTGCAAATATAAATCACAGTGTGAAGAAATGAGTTAGGTAAAAGCCTGGCTTAGCAGGGAACAGGTCAGCAGCATGCTGAACTGCCAAGCCCACTCATTTCTACATTAATTTCATGATCAAACATAAGAAAAGCAAGAAAAGCATTATTTCACAGCTCCTGTCACCACCCACACACCATTTATTGACAGTTGTGCAATTAAGAAAGCTCCTCTAAAAAGCTGGAGATATTTAAAAGGCAACCAATACTTTGAAGGAATTGGTCTTATTCCACACTCAACATCCAGAACTTCCCTCTATACCATTCATTGTTAAGTGATTTTTTTTTCAAGCTCTGACTTTACTGACATTTCTGCATTCTTAAACTGCCCTTTCACTGAAGGGCAAAGCTAGTCATTATTTACTGGATTTTCATGGGCATCTCTGTACAGCACATCGATTTTGCCTGTACGTTAACTTTAAGCACTAGATGAAACAGACTTAGGGGTGTATCCCTGTTCTAGATGTAGCTGGGTTTGATCCCAACCTCAAATGACTCAGCTTGGTGTGAATGAATGGATTTCATTCGTATAACTGCTAGCAGCTAGGCAAGTAAGAACACTAGTCTGGTTATTGTAAGGGTACATCAATAAAGAATTAAGTAGAATTTCAGTGAGGTACCAGTATTGCAGCTCAGAGTGGTATTTCCAGTATTCATTAAAAAGTATTTCTTTCCCACTGATCAGAGCAATTGCTTGCTCAGTTAAGTTTAGACATGAAAAGTGCTTTCCTATTTCAGACAAAACATGTTAGAAAATAGAAAAAATCAAATGTCTACTGATTCACTCATTCTCGTGTATTGTAGCGCTATTGTATTAGCTCAGAAAGAAAATTTGATGGTTTGATAAAATGGCTGCAATAGAAGCATTTGCCAAAACTAAACACATCAAATCAAAAAAGTTGCTGGAACTGACCAAGCTCAAACAATTTATCAAGGGCCTCCAAGCTTTAACTTGTCAAAGATCTGTAAAGTATTTCTATTAGTAAACAAAAGAAACCATCTTCTACCTTTGAGAATAGTGTTAGCAAAGTGTACTGACCCACTCAGGCAGAGTTATGATAAAAACCCTGTTCACCTCTGGACATAGAGACCTTCAATCTGTCACTGTAGAATTTGATAAAACCAGTCCAAGAGCAGCCAAAAGGTTACAAGTTTAATTATCAGTGGAATCAATAGAAAGAAAGATTGCAGAAAATTAGGAGTTCTACACCATTTAAGCTTTCTGATTGCTACTTCTGGGCTTCAGAGGCAGCCTGTATTACCTTCCAAACTCTAATTCATCTGGTCTAGAAAAAGTAATCGATTTCTGCTCCAGAGAATGTAAAAATGAGACCACTTCAAAGTACATTCCACAGTCCTGGATTTACTGGGTAGGGCAAGGAGCTGCATCTGCCCTCCTTTCTATCATGCAGAACACCAATTAAATGAATGAAGTGATTCTTCATCATGGGACTTTCAGCTAGTCAGTGCATGCCCAAGAACTACAAGGAGATCCAGATTTAACTCTGCTTATGAGCGAGCGCATTGTAACTGCTCTGTAGGAACAACCAAACAATTTTTAGTGATGACCTGCATATAACTTGAGTAGGATTGCCCTAAACTTTGTGCCAGGCAGCCAGATGATAAATAATTAACCTAATCTGAAAGAGCACTAAAAAGTCCACAATGCTCAAAATACTAGCTTGTTTCTCTGACAAAATCAGTTGGGATATTCAAAACACCACTACCCTAAATATCAAGCCTCAGGAGTAAATGTAATGTTGTTTAAAGAGCACACAATAAAATAACAGAAAAATTTTAGTAAAAACAGGAAGAATTTTAATAATTTGGGTATTGGGTATAATTTGGGGATCTGGGTATCTTTATTCATTGCGCATGACACTGAATGGGGCCTCTAAAAGCAGGTTACATTAAAGGCACTTCATTTGTATTTGTGAAATACTGGGACATTTATAATCTTATTAAGAAAAAGTACCTCTAAAAAACAGGACAGGAAAAATGTCAAACTGTACTAGCTAGCAAATAGCTTTTATATCTGACTTGTGTTTCCACATTGCTTAACTATCCAACCATGACTAGTAAACAGAAAACACCTGGCACAGGTTTCTTTGCATTACTTTAAAGCCTACAGGCTAACCTGAATTGGTGCACATACATCCTGCAACCTCATCTGTCTGTGCTTCCTCCATAAAAAGTCCACCTCCTTCTCCAGCCTTGCAGGATCATACACCATTCCATGGCACCCACAGCTGATCTGTAAATGAGCCTTCAGTTTGGCTGTCTCCAAATCCTGACATACATCTTGCTTCAGACCTTGACAAGGCATAGCTACGGCCACAGGGATGTGGGTGTGTTCCCAGAAGTAAAGGTAACCACCAGGGTAACTCTCCTTACCAGGGCCAGTTGCCATTATTTTGGAAAATTAAAACCCTTCAACAAGCTTTGAATTAGGAATTGCATAATAGTTTCAAAAACTGCCAAAGAATACACCAATGAGTGCAGAGTACAATGGCATCAGTTTCATTTCCTTAGAAATAGGCTAAATAATATACAGAATTATTGTGTTAATTAAATATTTGTCTAGAAAAATAGACAACGATGAAATCCTTAGAACATCATGAGCTTTCTTTGCCGTGCTTCCAATGCAAATCTCACATTTTTATGTAGCTAGGGTAAAACAGCTTCTCTTAGGTTAATAAGGCAAATTTACCATGTCTGTTTCACTTTTCTGAAATCAATTTTTTAGTGAAAATGTTGTTTTTATTTGAAAATAGGCCACTAAGAACCAAACTAAATTATAAATTCTTGTCACATGAACTATAGCCTCTAAATGTCAGATATTCATCCTGGTAAGATACTGATCACTTGGTTTGAATTCAATCTGAATTCAAATTAAAATTGTTTCTGTCCCATGACATGCTCCCTAATCAAAGTGCCCTTCCATATAAGCTATTTTTGATGTTAAAATGAAACACAAACCAATGAACGTTTCCTTTAAGTCTAAAATGTCACAAATAATAAACACATCCTTTCTTTTCTTACTGCCCAGTTTCTGAGATACTGGTTTATATTCCACATTGAATCATTTAATGATTTTATCTTGGTGTTCAATGAACCAAAGTCGCCTCTGTGAAACCAGCACAAATCTTTTCACATGGTGTGGCAGAATCAACAGTCTAGACTCAGAAAATACTAACACTGTTTACCACTGAATCCCTAACAGCCCATCTCCTCATTTTGCTATTAGGCCTCCCTCCTGGGCTTAAAAATTGGAAGTTATAAGAAACTCATGCATATACTAGACACATAGCCAGATCAGACCTACAGTATTCTCTGACTTCTTGCATCTTACTTAACGTTATCAGCTTCAAAAAAACCCTCAGAGTACTACACTGCTGAAGAGACTGATTGTTACCCCAGGATAAACTAGGTAGCACTATATGCATTCAGAACTGTCTACTTCAAAGGAAAGCAACGTTTTAGTGGGCATAGGTAGACATGAAAAGTCCGTGGTGGATGGAAGGTTCCTTTCTATTTCTGCAGAGCCACTGTTAAAATTTCCACAAACTGGATGACATTGAGAAGGATGACATGGTAAACATTACTAACTATAGGACCACAAATGTGGGAGGCTAACTGCTGAAGTTCTGATCATCCCTTTTGCATTTCTATGACTCATAATAAACAGATTTCTCCATTAGCAAAAATAAATAATGCACTGAATTCTAGGATTTTGGATTACCTCAGTGACAGGAGAAAAGCAACATAATCCCTCAGGCCCATGCCATGGAAAAGGAGATTAGGTTTAGGAAAAAACTCTGAGAGGCTTCCTCATTAACATTATGTATATTATGTTAGATCACAGAGAGCCCAGTGAGACCCAGACTCTGTTACACTATCTATACCACGTCATTCAGCACATAACAGCTCAGCCTGTGGGACACTTCCACCCAGCCTATGGCTTGCTTTTTTGTAATCCAAAGATGCAGAGCAGCTGTTTGAATGGCAAACACAGCTCAAAGAGTTGAATGTCTCTCTTGTGCTTATAAATGGTCCCATGCTGCACAGCTGCTGCTCACTATGTTCAGTGCATGACAGAAGGTGAGGTGTTTCCTCCTGTCCAGATGTGAACTAGTAAAACTCCACTGCTGCAGCTGCCAGTGAGCCATAAAACCTGTATCTAGCACAGCTTCAGTGATTTCAAAACACAGAGCTAAGTTCCCCGGTGATTTCAGTCCAATGAAACCAAGGCAGGCAAAGGACAGGAAGAAATGAAGTCTGATTAGTAGTTGTTCTTGCACATACAACATCACCTGGTATTCTGATAACGGTAAATCGGTATTTTCTAGTCCGAGAACCACAAAACATTAAGAAAATTCTTATAAAGCAAATGAGAGAACAGATGGTTTCTAGCTCTCTCTCATCTCTCCACAAGGGAGGTATCTTCTGACTATTTTCAGAAGCAAGTATGAATTACACCAATTAATCAAAATTAATTACCAACAGCCATTACTTTGTTGTAACCATGGGTGCTGTCCCCGCAGAGAGGAAAGACAGACATTTTAAACCCCAGAGAACTCTTGAACCACCTACCGGGTTAAAAAAAACAGTATTTACTTCTGCTTTCCTTGCCATTCTTTCTCCTATTCAAGTGCCTTTCTATGGCTGTAACAAGTCTAGGAAAAAAAACCCAGGAATTAGAAAAAAAATCTGTTTAATAACGTGATGCTATTTGTAAGTTATCCTCCTACTTCTCTATTTATTTCTAGAAAGACTGCCAATAAAGAATTTGCTTCTTCCATCTGTGCCCTGATAAGAGCTTGCAAAACAATACCGAAATTCTGCTCTGACTAAAGTCACTGTTAAACTTTCACTGATCAAACTGAAAACAGCAGCTGTATGAACTGTGCTTTCTAGCTCTGACCTCAACAGTGGCCACTTCCTCCTAGGTTTTCCTTTATTTTATGGGCTCAGAACATTTTTTAGTATCACAAAAGTACTACAGGAACAGAAGCACACTGCTCAGGAAACCTTTCCCTTGACATCACAGTCCTCTGAAAGCAGGAAGTGTACATTTGGTTGGCATTGCAAGGCCAATGGATTATATGATGTGCAACACCTAGGTTTGCTTATTGTTTGCTCTTTCTCCTCTCAGGAGAACATACAACTACATATTAAGGCTAAGGATCAAAATCATAGAATCATTAGGGATTGGAAGGGACCTCGAAAGATCATCTAGTCCAGTTCCCCTGCCACAGCAGGATCACCTAGACCAAGTCACACAGGAACACATCCAGGTGGGTCTTGAATGTCTCCAGAGAAGGAGACTCCACAATCCCCCTGGGCAGCCTGTTCCAATGCCCTGTCACCCTCACTGGAAAGAAGTTTCTTCTGATATTTATATGGAACCTCCTATGTTCCAGCTTGCACCCACTGCCAATTGTCCTATCACTAGATGACCTTTAGAAGAGCCTTCCTCCATCCTCCTGACACCCAGCCCTCACATATTTGTACACACTAATGAGCTCACCCCTCAGTTTCCTCTTCTCCAAGCTCAAGAGACCCAGCTCCCTCAGCCTTTCTTCATAAGGGAGGTGTTCTACTTCCTTCGTCATATTTGTTGCTCTACAGTAGACACCCTCCAAGCAGCTCTGTGTCCTTCTTGAACTGAGGGGCCCAGAACTGGACACAGTACTCCAGATGTGGTCTCACCAGTGCAGAGTAGACAGGAAGAAGAACCTCCCTTGATCTGCTAACCAGCCCCCTTCTGATCCCCCCCCAGGATGCTGTTGACCACAAGAGCACATTGCTGACTCAGAGTCATCCTGCGGTCCACTAGACTCCCAGGTCCCTTTCTGCTGTCCAACAGGTCAGTCCCCAACCTATACTGGGACCTGCGGTTGTTCTTGCCCAAAAATACAACTCTAGTGGGACTCAAACCCACAACCTTTAGAATGACTCCCATCACATACTGCTAGACGTCCAATGCACTATCCATTGCACCACAGAGCCTTATGCCACCAAAAGACAACTTCCCTTTACATCGCTGCCAGGCTCCAGTTCTGTTCGTATCAAGGCTAAGCTGTGTCTCAGGCATGGAGGGGGTTATTTTGTGTTTCTCAATCTCTCATGCATTTAGGTTTTTTGTTGGTGTGGGTATGGTTGGACTCTATGATCCAGGAGGTCCTTTCCAAGCATGATTATTCTGAGTGAATTGCTCCTGGTACACTTTCATGCCTCTTGTAAGCTTTGGCCTGGCCCAAGTGTATGGCTACACTGCCCAATGTAGTAGACCACAAGCCAAAAGTAGCCTTAGAATAGAAAAAGATAAATGGCTTGTGCCCTAGAGACTGATGGACTTTCAAACCTGTTTGTATTTCCAAACAATTAAGAGATCTGATTCAACGTTTTAAGTGTCACTAAACATAATTCTCACAAAAGTCCCTTTGCACAACTGATAGGCTTGAAGAAATCTTAGAATCATAGAATCATTCAGGTTGGAAGAGACCTCTGAGATCATGAAATGCAGACACTAACCACTAAACCTGTATCACCAAGTGCCACATCTAAACAATCTTTAAACACTTCCAGAAAGGGTGACTCAGCCACCTCCCTGGGCAGCCTGCTCCAACATCTGACTGCTCTTTCAGTAAAAGATTTTTCGTAATACCCAGCCTAAACCTCCCTGGTGCAACCTGAGGCAGTTACAGCCAGGATATTTTTACTGCAAGTAAGAACTGCTTTCTCCACTCTATATCAGATTCTTTGTTATTAGCTTAGAATTTTTGTTAACGTGGTAATTCTCCAAAATAAATCAGGAGAGGAAAAAACCAAATCAGCACAGATTTTACTGTTTTCTTTCATTGCATTTAACAAGTCAGAAACTTCCCACAAGTTCCAATGAACTCTTAACACCAAACACATTGCAAAAATTTCATCCCATTTTCACTGGGATGATGAGTTTTAAGACGTAACAACTTCTGACAGTCAGTAAACTGAAACTGTTTGAAGGAAATTTATCCTGGGTGCTATGCATTCACAGTATCAACCACTTGACAAACTACCCTATGGATGTAATTTACAGTAAGAAAAGTCTAACCATCTGCAGTTGGGGCAATAAACCATTAATAAATACAAGATTTTATTTGGATGCAAATTTCTAGAAAATCAACATGGTTTACAAACCATGAAGGAAGTACCTCCTACAGGACTGACACAGCAGAATCTGTATGGACAGTTAATGTGTCACTGCTCACTTATTTTTAGGGTTGTTGTTTTTTTCTTTCCTGCTCTACTTACTGTAATGTATTTTTGATGGGAGGAAAAAAAAGAGCTCAAGTATACTGTTTAAAGGTTTATACTTAAGGGTTTATATTCAATTCATCAACAAAGATTGGAGAAAAGCCTGTTCCACAACTGAAAAAGGTTGGTTTCCATTTGCCCGAGTGGTCCAAAATATTTGTTCTTGGTTGTTTTTTTTTTCATTAAGGAAACCTCAACAATTAAACCAGCTAGGCCATACTCTTCTCAAATCTATTTTCTCCTCTGTATTCTTCTTTTTCAAAACTTGGAAAATTAGGGTGGGGAGAAATATCTCTACTCCCTTGACTATCCTGAGCAGAAATTTATTTCACTATACTATGATGTTCCATAGTAAGCAATCTACAATTTTGAAATTCACAGTTATATAACTGCCAAGAAAACTATGCTTAGCAGAAAGGAAATGGAAGGAAAAACTTGCCACAATGTAGATGGACATGGTGACAGATTCATTGCTAAAAGTAGAGCATATTCAGACTGGCAACGCTTTTAAATATACTTTTTTTTTTTTCCACAGTTAAGGCTATTCACATAAGTAAGTGACAGTTGTCTTAGAGTCTGTTTCATGAATTCTCACTCTTCTAAAATTAAAATCCTGTTGTGTTTCTGCATCCTTAAGATGGAAATCCCAAACTTCTGGTCTTTTGCAAACTAGTATAATCAACATTATTATTGCTTTGATCCCACAAGAAGCTTCATCTTTCAAACCCAAAGTTATTTCAAAATTATGGTTTAATTTTCCGATCAGGAAATCAAATAAACAGCTTGTTACCTAAAAATATTTTTTGAATATTTTCACTCAGTTTGACGCTTTAAACGAGCTCAAGTAATAGACAGTCTGGTACCCAAGCAGTATAAAATCCTAAAACTGTAAAACAGCTGCAAAAGTGCAGCTACTTTACACAGTTCAAATCAACACTTTGCATAGTCCTAGGAAAAGGAAAGAAAGAAGGAATATCAGAAAATTAAACAGGCCAGGTACATGCTGATTTCCTAAAACATTAAGGTGTTCATCCTACCAGTAGATCACCACATGCTTCCTCTGAACTGTACAGAGACAGTGGATCTGCCAGAGCTAGCCTTAGAAACCCTGCAGGGGCAGTGGTTGCTCAAAGCTGAGATAGACCACAGTCACCTTTGTTAGTCACATTCTAGCCTGCCCATCCACAATGAGGGGCCTCTAGTACATGGATATTCCATTTTCTGCTCCCATAAGAACACAGTTGCCTACAGTGCTACACTATTTGTCCTGAAATACTGCTAATGTGTAAAGTGACCCCTGAGCACAACAAAGCTAGCCACTGCTGCTATTGATAAAACTACCATCTTCCTCTTTGGCTTTCTACCCCAAAATTCATTCTGCCCCAAACCAGAACTTACTATGCTCGTCATGACTGATCTGGAATTGATAAATAAAATTATCTGAGGACTTTTTTGAAGTCACCTTACTCTAAAAAAATGTTCTTCCTTTTCATCACCTTAAAATACTGCTTGTAACAAAGTCAGTCTTGAAAATCCCCCTGGAGAGACTGTAGCTGTAGATGGGAGTTGAAATGTACTGCATTATTGACAGATGTAGCTAAACATCTGAAAGCATCCATAAACAATGAGGAATAATACAACGGTTTGTGTCTTCTTGGATGTTCTAACTGCAGAGCATTTAACTAGCTTAGCTGACAATTTGAACCTTGACAAAATTGCATTCAAAGTCTCCTGTGATTTATAGAAATTGCTCTTTTGGAGCTTCCCAATACATGCTAAATTATTTCATACACTCATATGTTTAAATATATAGAAACAGAACTGTTTCAGCTCAAAGAATTTTAATTTGAAACATTAGCAATCTAACTAAATAAAAAAAGAAAATACACTTCTCCTCAGTGAAAGAGAATCAGAAGATAAGGCAGATGAGACTTGGTTATTCTCTTTTTGAATCCTAAAAATCATATTGGAAAAACACCCCTTTTCAGTGATTTTTCATTCCTTATTATTGTTGTTTTGCTACCATTTACTTTGCAAGAAGAAGATTCTATTATATACCTTCCAGATGAAGGACAGGAACTATCATGCTATTTTACTCAGTTACTAAACATAGGACTTACCCTGAATATCTTCTGGAGAAACTAAGAGAAGCTTTTTCAATCCTGAGTAAAAGACAAGACAATGCCAACATTAAGTCAATAAAAATTACATTTAATGGCAACTTGTATTTACTCTACTCATTTTTATATCATTTTGTGGTATGTTTGGCTATGTGTTTTGCTTGTTTATGCAGACCTTTGAAATAAACTGATTTATGCAGCATTGCTAAGTGCCAAGTGAAGGAAGCAGAATCTAGGAAGAAGCCCACCAGTACTATTCAATAGCATTTGTATTACAGGAGCAGTAATGTCTCCTGTCACCTTGCAATATCTCTTCATACAAAGGAAAAAACAGATGCTTACTTGTCACTAGAAACTGAGAATGTAATTTGTCCTCAGTATTTTCTAGAAGAATTATTATATCTTCTTTCACCTATCCATCAATTTGCAGGTTGCTGAAGAAGATTCCTGTGTTAGATCACACTGCCTTGCAAGAAAAAAAAAACCCACAATGAACCCATGAGTGCTAGGACTTAATAGTAATGACAATACAGCCAGCATAGCACAATATTAATTGGTAAAAGGCACTATCAGTTTTCTAAATTACAATACCCATCTCTGAGTTTTGACAGACAGGTTAAAACCTGTACCTTTGTAATGTAAAGAAAAACTGATGAAGCTTCTTGCTCAACAGCTGCTTTTCCAAACCCTCCCCAGCAGAAGTACTCCCAGGACTCTGGCATAAATCATAGCACCCAGCTTGCAGCAGGTGCTAACAGCATAGCATCTTCCCTTGCACAAAGTCTCTTATTTACACAGAAGCTCAATAATTCAATAACAACTTGAATGAGCAAGAAATGAAGTTATATGAATGAGCTGACAACATGGCAAAAATGGCTTATAAACACTCCGTGGCAATTATCAAATTTCTAAATCTTTCCTAGCACATGGGGAGGAAGAAGGGTTTGTGAAACCAGGAGACCCAGCTCTGCCTGTACAAGTACAGCAGAAGCCGTAAAGGACACTGTTCACTGTAGACAGCAGCACAAGTACCTCTTCAGCAGGAAGGTTAGGCTGACTTCTGCAGGGGCTGGCACACAGCCAGCCCTACTAACACAGAAACACACGACTCCAAATCTCAAATAACACTAAATATAGACACGATGATGCTGAATCACAGTTGAGGGATTAAGGTCCTTCTTCCACCACTCTCCTTTCACATCAAAGCAGGGTCAGAATCTTTGGCATATGAACTACTTTCCATTACTCTCTGAAGTTAGCAAATGCTACTCCAGGGCTCCTGCAGTAATCTTTTGCTTCCACAACATGAAGTATTTTATAGCAGGACATTTGATAACACTGCGCAAACCAGTCCTGAGAGAATATACATTATGCACATGAACATGGTGAACTGCAGGCCTACTTCTGACTCTTATTACAGTCAACTGCACCCACAACCTACAGGAATGAAAATCTAAGAGAGAGAAAAGATTCACCTTGTCTTCATTGATATTAAATACTTTGAAATTATATAATGAAAATTCTGTTTGGCTCCTTGCTGTCACTCCAGATGAATACACACACAAAAATGAAATCCATGAGACCATGCTGACAGTTTTTCACAGCCCATCAGCAAGTTTGTAAGAGGCAAGGAGGAAACAAAGAAACATCAGCTTACTGCTTTTCACACCATCAGTTTATCACCTACAGCGAGTGACCTGTATGAACTGCTGGAATCCACAGACTGCTTGTGGCCCGAGGATTAAGCTTTATACACTGTTTAACAGCAAAAAGAATTCAAGCAATTGGCCTGCTTCATATTGAAATGCAGAGAAGCTTATTGTCCTGTGCTTGGGTAGAGGAAGCCTACACAGATTTAAAAAGCTAAAACAAGTTTTATCATTAATCATTTTTGTGTTCCCTTTTAAATCTGCAACGTACACTTTATATGAAGACATATCTTCTCCCTGTAATGAGATTCTAACATAACAATGTGACAGTTATCAGCCATCTTCTCCAAAAATACCCTAGTGGAGTGGGACAGGTGATACATTAGACCTGCATCACTTGTTATTTATTAATATGCTTTTTCTTCTGATTGCTCATCAAAGTGAATATTACACTTGACATTCCAACAACATAATCTAAAAACACTATCTGTCAGTTTGGTTATAAAAGCATTTTTAGACGGAAAAAAAAGGACAGTGAACTAAATTTATGTGAAGACTGACGGAAAGTCTGCCAAGGAGACATTTTAATTTAATTAAATGCTTCTTACTTACTTTTTTAATTAATGCAAACTCCAAGAAATATCTGTTATAGCCATCTAGTTTCCTACAAGGTTCCAGTATATTGTTTAACTGCTGTGAGAACAGCATCCTACCATAAGAAGTAAACAGCTCAGTTAATGTAGTAGCTCCCACTCAAACCAAAAAGGCTATCTCAGTGCACACAACAGCTCAAATCACACCATGCCAAGCTAACCTATGTACAGTGTTTCTCCAAGGAGTTTGCTTGGACAGTACCGCTGCATTTAAGTATTTTACAGTGTTTCATCACACACGGTCATCACAAGATCATCTCTGAACACCAGTATTCTCCTTCACCCTGATGAGCATCTACGCAGTATACACAGACAAGTACACAATGTGCTGTACAATCACTGTTTTAAATATTCGCTTTGTCTTCAAATAAGGAATAAGAGGCACATACTTTACCCATTATGTGCCTTAAGCACTATTATCCTTATTTATATTTATAGGAAGTGATATATTTTTTACACAGGAATTGAACTAAACTGAAATAACATGCCTGAAGTTACCTACAGTGATGCAGGTGTGAACCACACCATCTCTGCACTGGCAGCTTACTGCCCTTTGCACCAGCTAACTTATGATGACACTTCAGTCACACAGTGATGAGCAATGCCCTAAGGCACACCAGTTGTATTAGAAGGTTAATAATGAAATATTCCTGATGTTTGTTTTATTAAGGAGAAAACAAAATAACAAATGAAAACAGCATGAAAAACACATAGATGAAGGCATGCCTAAATGCTAGCAATTCCTCTTTGCGAGAAAGGTTCTTTGTTGAACTGTTCAGGATTGCAACTGCTTCCGTTTTCCTACCTCTTCACATGAAATTGCTTTAATCTTTTTAGAATTTAGTTTTATCCACCATTGACTTTTATTTTAGTAATTTCTGTTGCATTTTAGAAAAGCCTGCTTGTTTAAAATACCACCCATGTCATATTTTTCAGAATATCGTTTATTCCTTTTATGTCTTTAAATGGACAATTTCTCCCCACAGGACAGGCTGTATTTTCCATATAAAGAGTTTAGTCTATATTTAGTGCTTCATTCTTCTTCCTAAGTGCACTGAAGAAAGGAGCTGGAAGCATAAGCAACCATTTCTGTAAATAGTCCTACTCCTTGAAACAACTAGATGTCACATTCTCAAGCAAGGCTGAAACACACACTAAAAGATTCAAAATAAGCAAGAAATGCTTGGACTATGCAGCTTGCAAATACAAATGACACCATGCTATCTTGAATGGCTTCAAGGTGTCAGAACAAAATGATAAAAGAAATATGAGAAGAAAAATGAGAAAATAAAATCAAATTATACATAGCAGTCCAACACCATTCAGCTGTTTGAATCTTTTGACTGCGTATTTGAACTTTTGCAGCATTTACATGTTATTTCTATGGTCTAGAAAATACACTGAAGGCTATTTCCAAAAGGAAAACTATGAAACCCTCAACAAGGTGCGTGACAAAAGATCATCATGCTAAACATCTATATATATATATATATATATATACACACACACATACACACAACTGTATGAAATCAAAGCTGTTTCCATGTTTTTAACATATTTTTCATTTCCATGCAAGGCTTTAATACTGATAGTTATTAGTTACTGCCTGCCAGAAGTTAACTTTAGCTGAGGCATTCCCTAAGCTCTGTGGGAATTCATGCCTCAGATGGTTTCTTCAGGACTGAAAAAACACACCTCTGACATTTTTTTCATTCCTCCATGTGGCCGGAGTATATGATCATTTACTAGACTGAGCATTCACAAAAGCCATAGTTTGGAACACGACCTGTAGCCAAACGTTCTCACTGACAACACCTATAAACACAATGCGCAGTGACCTAGTTGGATTGGAAAAAAAATAAAGACCCTCTTCCATGTTAATGTGGTCCAAAAGGCTTTTACAATAATCTGTGCTTTGGAGACCTCAGAGAATGTAAATGCCAAGTTCTGATGACAAGAAAGGAATACTGCTGGCCTTTCTTTTTCTAGAGAGCAAAAGGCTTCAATCAGCAGGTTTTCCTTTCTAGCCACTGGTGCAGTCATTTCTTTGGTGATGGAGAACTGAATGGCACTCATGTAATGCCAGAATTACAGAGTTTTACATAGCAGGCAGGCAAACATGGGTGACAATCACATGCCTTGGAGTCTGCTTCCTCCATGGCTGAAGCTGATGTTACTTGCTTGAGAAATGACTTGAGGAAGCCAGATGGCTTTAGAACAGACTGTTATTAAATGCAAAACCTCTGATATCTTATGAACAGCATATTAAAACATATTTTATCATTGTAAATTTATTAGTTCTTCACTTATTTGTACCCAGGAGATGGATTACTTCCTCAGATGGCACAGATAAGGCAAACAAGTATTTTGATGTAAACAGACGTACAGTTGTACTGAGGACAACAAAGCACATTTGAGTTTCACTCCAACATCAAACCAGCAGATTTTAAGATAGTTCAGGAAGGTTTTTTTACATGAATGTGGATTATGTCTGTCAGTGTTTCTCCTATCAGGAATGAAAGAACACAGGGCCTTGTGAAAGCTTTTCAGCTCTTGGTGCTCACTTCCAGTGCTGCTGCCCCTAGGTAGAGCAGAACCACCTCACAGCAAAGGCTGAGTGGTGTGTGGCCAGGTATACTTGCAGCCTTAAATCTTACAATTGGAGAGCATCTATTTTGCTATTATCTCAAATAAAAACTGCTTTAAAAGATATAAATATGTAGCAGACTCCCAAGAATTAAATAGTAACACCAAAGAACATTTCCCCTTGGTCCTAAAGAGACCAATCAAAACCTATAGCAAATGTGAAACTGAGTCATATTTTTACTGTGCAAAGAGAATTGATCAGCAACATAAAAAACAGGACAGCAAAACAGTAATTTCTTCTCCATTATGGGAATTTTATTAGCCCAAATAAACAACTTCTTCATATCCACCAGCTGCATGTTTCCAAGGCTGACAACTGCCTGCACTATTTATGTAATTTGAAAGGCTGAAGTATTTTTCCTATTAAAATGCAGTACATGGTGGAGATTTCGTTTTAACAGAGCCAAGGCACAGGCTAGACCAATACAGGTTTTTTTTCTAATGCCAATGGAAAGATGTAACTTTACTGAATTTCTAGCAAGTAATTGCTTTAGTGACAGTAACAAGTCAGGAAGCGCTAGAAGTAACAGTTTGATAGTGAGATAAATTGCAAGATAAGTCTGTCCAAACAAATTAAAATAACAACTTTACTGTTCATTTATCTTATCTTCCTTACTCATGTATCACTCTTACTATGCTTCTAGGCACTTTTTTCTGCAGGTACACTATTTTCAAACCAAAATGCTCCCAATAAAATTAACGAAGCTGCATATTCTAACTGGATTCTTTAAGTGCAGACTGGTAGGGTAAGGATATCATTTCAGACACATTTTTGCAACTTTCTCCATATTTTAGAAATATTTTATTGAAAAACCCCAACAAACCACCACAACTGTGGGATTGCTATTTTATATAAAAGATAACAGCAAAGTTAGTATTTTGCAATGGAAGTTTAAGCTACTGCTGTGGATGAAATACTACAGATATATCATTTACATCTCTGTATGATCCCACCAAAATCTGTGTCAAACCTTCCCATTTCCAAATCTGACCACATCTCTCACCAACATGGAGATGGAGAGGAAATAAATCTTCCTATTTCATCATCTAGCTTGATGTCTAATCTCACTCCATATAGAGAACTCACCCTTATTCTCTACAGTTCATGAGAGGAGTGTAAACCGTGTATCAAACACCAAACATTCGATGGTTTGCCTGCCACGCAAATAGAGTATTATTAACTATATGATTTCCCCCCTCCCCCCCCGGCTTCAAGAAACTAGGTTAAAAGATGCATTCCTACAGTGCACTGAGGATAACTTTCTAATACAAGTGGTAGAGGAATCTATGAGAAGAGGTGCAGTGCTGGATCTCATACTAACTAATAAAGAAGAACTTGGTGGTGATGTGAAAGTTAGGGGCAATCTTGGCTGCAACAACAACCATGAAATGGTGGAGTTCAGTATCTTGTGAGAAAGAAAGGAAGAAACTTTAACTATAGACTTCAGAAGAGCTAAATTTAGCCTCTTCAAAATTCTGCTTAACAAAATACCATGGGTCAGGGCTCTAGAGGGCAAGGGTGTTCATGAGAGCTGTTCAATATTCAAACACCACTTCCTCCAAGATGAAAACTGATGCATCCCTATGAGTAAGAAAGCAAGCAGAAGACACTTGCATGGATGGGTAAGGATCTGGAAGAACTCAGAAGGAAGAGGGAAATTTACAGAATGTGAAAAACTAAGACTGGCCACATAGAAGGAATATAGGACTGTTGTCAGATGATGCAACAAGAAGAGCTAAGGCCCATCTGGAATTAAATCTGGCAAAGGCTATCAAAACAATGAGGTGGTTTATTTCCAGTACATCAGTAGAAAACTAAAGACTAGGGAAAATGTGGGCTTGTTGATGAGTGACACAGGCACCCTAGTGGTGGAAGAGTTCTTGAATACCTTCACTGCAGAGGTCAGCCCTGCTGAAGGCTAAGCCCTGGAGATAAGAGACAAGGTCTGGAAAAAAGACTCTCCCTTGGTAGACAAGGACCAGATTAGAGAGCTCTTAGCTAAGATGGACATCCAGAAATCCATGGGCCTTGATGGGATTCACTCACAAGTGCTGAAAAAACTGGCACATCATAGAATCATGGAACCATCATGACTGAAAAGGACTTCCAGGATCATCAAATCCAGTTCTCACTCCAACATCTTCCTAACCCCTAGACCATGGCCTCAAGTACTCTACCTACTTATTTTATAAACATCTTCAGGGATAACTCCATCACCATCTGAACAGGGCAGCCTGTTCCAGTGCCCAACCACTCTCTCAGTAAAGAACTTCATAAGATCCAATCTGATGCAACTTGAGACCATTTCCCCTCGTCCTATTATTAATAATTTGGGAGAAGATATCATGTTACTGCCAGGCCACCTACCATCATCTGTGAAAGGCTGTGGAGAACAGAAGTGCCTGAGGACTTGAGGGAGGCCAGTGTCACTCCAGTCTTCAAAAAAGGGCTCAAGAGATGACCCAGAAAACTACAGGCCAGTTAGTTTCACCTCCATCCCTGGCAAGATGATGTAACAAATTCTTTCGGATGCCATCTTTAATCATCTGTAAGAGAAGTTACTGGGAGTAGTCAGCATGGATTCATCAAGGGGAAATCATACTTGACTAATCTTATAGCTCTTTATGCTGTCATATCTGGTTGGGTAGATGAGGGGAGAGCAGTGGATGTTGTCTACCTTGACTTCAAAAAGGCCTTGGACACTGTCTCCTACAATATCCTCATTAGGAATCATGCAGTGTGGATTGGATGAGTGGACAACAAGGCGGGTAAAGAGCTGGTAGTGTGACAGAGCTAAGAACATGATCTGTCTGATATCGTGGTAGCAGGTCATAGACTGGACTTGATGATGGCAGAAATCTTTTTCAGACTCAATAATTCTGTGATTCTGTAAAATTGTTGTTACCAATGGTGCAAGGTCCAGTTGCAGACCTGTGACCAGTGGTGACCCCAGGAAGTACTGGATCCAATCTTGTTCAACATACTCATCAAGGCCGTGGAGTAGGGGACAGTGTATCCTCAGCAAGTTTGCTGATGACACAAAGCTGGAAGGAGTGGCTGTCACACCAGAGGGCTGTGCTGCCACCCAGCATGACCTGGATAGGCTGGAGAGTTGGGCAAAGAGGAACCTAATGAGGTTCAGTAGGAGCAAGGTAGGGTCCTGCACCTTGAGAGGAACAATGCCACACATCAGTATAGGGTTATGGGTAGACCTGCTGGAAAGTAGCCTTGAAGAGAAAGATCTTGGAGTCCTGGTAGATAGAAAACTGACAGTTAACCGTGTGCCCTTGTTGCCAAGAAGGCCAATGGTATTCTGGGATGCATTAAGAAGTGTGTGAACAATAGGTCTAGAGTGGTCATCTTCCCCCTCTACTCTGCCCTGGTGTGGCCACATCTGAAGTGCAGTGCACAGTTCTGGGCTCCCCAGTTCAAGACAGGAACTCTCTACATCTCTCCTACAAGGAAAGGTTGAGAGAGCTGAGACAGTTCAACGTTCAGAAGAAGACTGAGAGAAGACCTGACCCATGCCTATAAAGGTGACAGACACTCTGAAAAGTGTCTGTAGGGAGGATGGTGCCAGACTGTTTTCAGTTGTGATCACTGACAGGACAAGGAGCAATGGGCCCAAGCTGGAGTACAAGAAATTTAGTTTAGAAACAAGGAAAAATTTCTTTACAGTGTGAGTCACAAAGTCTTGGAACAGACTGCCCTGAGAGGCTGTGGAGTCTCCTCCTCTAGAGATGCTCAGAACCTGCCTGGATACAGCCCTGAGCAATGGGCTTTACGCAGCCCTGCTTTGGCAGGGGCGTTAGACTTGATCTCTTGAGGTCACTTCCAACTCCAAGAATTCTGTGATTCTGTAAATGACATACATTATCTAAAGCTAACATGTATTTCTGTAATTTCATTTCCCTCTAGTCCCTGCTTATTTTGCATTCTGAAGGAGAGAAGGACAGTTTTTCAGCTGACCTAATGAAAACACTGCCACAACAAATGAGAAACCAACCTGTGTGCAGCAGAGTCCAGCTGGAGAGAATGCTAATTCTCTGCCTCAATACTGCCTTCAAAGAGATTATTCAAGCTTCTCTCTGACATGGAACACAGCGATCAGCCAGCAAACACTAGAGATGAAAATAACCTTTATCTGTTTTAACAAAAAGGTGAACTAAAAAAAGCATTTTTAGTTACTCATGTAAAGTTACTCAATGCCCTGAACATTAACTATTTGCAACAAACAAAGTCACTTTCTTTAGTGCTTATCCAGTAACTTTCACTGATAAGTTTGTTACTGCAGATTTGGGAAACATTACATCAGTATAGTTTATCCATACGAGGCAAAAGGAGGAATAAAGTAAGCAGTGGAGACCTGATATTAAAAAAATAATTAAAATAAATCTCAAAAAACAAAAAACTGTTATTAAAATCTAGCAGATACCTGAAAAAACTGAAAAACTGCTTTAAACTACCATTTTGCATACGAAAACTGCACTGAAGCTCTGAACTTATTGTCCTTGTAAATAAGGACTGTGGTGATTCATGGAATTCAGGTATCAAATAAACCAGAAGCATGAAGATAACTCAGATGAAAAAAATGTACTTCACAGCTCCAATCTATCAAAGACGCAAAAATGGACAAAAGTCAGCAAATTAATCAAGAGACTAAGCATAATGAAAAACTTGTTAAGATGACAAGTATACCACCAGAGAAATGACTTCAGGTTTTAGAATTCTGACCTGCAGAAAAATAAACAGGAAGTAACCTACACCATCACTGTCTAACACATTTAACTCTTTACAAATACTAACTTTTGATCGTGAACAGCAGTCTCAACCTATTTTAAACTTGAAGTAATTGGTAACATAGAGAAGTCAATATATTTTGTCTTAGTCTAATTAAATTTTTAAAAAGGTCTTAATAAAAGCACACTGATGTCATCTGCCCTAAAAACACTTATAAATGAAAACATGACTACAGTGTACTCTGAGTGCAGAAGCATCCCGTAATAATCAAGCCTGCCAGTGCCTTCCATGACTTATGAGTACATAATGGTATTAATATCAAGCTTTCATACAGTGCTTTCTATCAGCAACTTAAAAGCACTTTAGAAAAGGAAGCACATCAGTATTTCCATTTTATATATTGGCAAGTCAGACACAAAAATGACCTGACAGGGTTAAATATCAAGAAAAGCTTAATGTCATCTCCATGCACTGAACAGTTTCTTTAGCAATAGACAATTGTTCATTAAATTGCATAAGCATTTGATCCTATTAGTAAATGAAATGACTAATTCTAAAACCAAGATATGGAATATTTAACTATACAGACAATCCAATGGCAAGTCTAATATGTATCAGCATCTGGAAATAGGGGTTTGTTTTTTTTTTTAAATTATGCATACATTTCTTTGGTCAGTCATAATATGCAAATACTCAAAATTATGAATCCTGTGCTACAATTATACTGAACACCCTTGAGGGATCCTGCTGCACAGAAAACAAATATGATATTTGGACTAGCAAAACTGTGATGCATTACTTTCAGCTTAGTAATATGGGGGTGTGACATGACCCAGAGCAGGGCTGCCAGTGATCATGCTGGCAGAGGTACTTACTCTTCTGCATAGAGCTCAGAATCCATTTAAGTGATTAATAATTTTTCCATTTTATTTAAACATCTATCATATCTTTCCTAAAAAATAAAAGCAGGCACATCTTCTAGATCTTCTAGATTTACACAATCACTTTTTACAGGCTTTTTACACAATCAGTGTATTCAAGAGAAATCACTCTCATGGTTACTATCCTTTAAACTTCAGTGTGATGACAGCAAAAAAACTAGGAGTCATTGTAACAAAAAGGTAGATCTACACACTGGTAGTCAGAAGATACTTCTGCTGTGAACAGCTTTCAGACTATTCAGGATATCTGGACAGTGATTAATAAAACAGCAACTTATGTGCCACTGGCCATCTGTTTTCAGTGCTGCTTAGCTCACAGTCTTTGAGCTGTCAAGCAGTAACCATAGCCCTACTGCAAAGACTCTTAAAGAACTTCTGGAGGATTTCAGTAGTTCATGCCGTAAATATTACTGTGGCAAATGCTGGGAAGAGCATCAATACCTAAGGAGTTAGGTCAACCCAATTTTCTGAGGAAATCGTATTATTTTTCAGTACAGTACACCAGAATTTGTTTTCATTTATAAACCCACATATATATGCATTTACTTCCTGACAGGTGCACTTTCCTTCAGAAAAGAATAGATCTAAAACAGAGACACAGAATAGAAAGTAGATGGGAAGAAAGAAAAATCGTCAAATAATCTGATGAATGATCTGCAAATTAACAAATATCAAACCCTTTCAAATATGATTTGTAACTGAGCAATGCCTAGAATTTTAATTCTGACTATGCAAAAGGTGCTCACACACAAGAAAAATCTAAAAAACCAATCTGTTTATGAACAGAAACTCCAAACCATGATAGAGCATAACAGGAAGCAACATGTCACCTACCTTCAGATTCACTCCTCAAACAAGATGGATCTGGAAAGCTCTCCTGAAGGTAATCATACCAGGACTGTTTTGCACAAACTGCTGATAAAAGTAGTGGCTGGAGCATTCGGAGATGTGCCACATACATGTCTCCTATGTGTAACTAATGCTGGAAGCTTTCCCTCCTAACTAATTTGTTCTATTCAAACAGCTTCTGTCTTTTGGCCCTTTGTCCACATTTAAGAAATTTCATGGTGTCATGGTTTAACCCCAGCCTGCAACCTGGCATTACCCAGCAGCTCGCTCACTTTTCCACAGTGGGAAGTAAAAGAGAAGTGAGAAAACTCATGGATTGCACTTCCAGCCCACTCGTTGGTGATGTTGTGTGAGAGAAGCAGAAAGGATCTTGACTTTGTTCAAGTACTGTTCAGCAATGATAAAATCATCTCTGTGTTATTGATACTGTTTTCAGCAAAAATTCAAGCCATAGCCACATACAGGCTGCTAGGAAGAAAATTAACTATCCTAGCCAAAACCAGCATACATGTATAGTTTTCAGTCCACTTAATAAAGCGGGAAGACCACCTAGCTGTACTTTTCTCTGTAGGCTACAGAGATCAGGTTTGCTAAATCCTTTTCATCAAACAGGCATTATAGATCTGTTGCTGAAGCTGTAAGTTTAAGCCCATGTCTGCCCCTTCTGAGGATTGAATCTTAAAGCAGGACACTCCTGAGACAATACTATCAGAAATTACAGAGTTCTAGATCTCTGAAATTGCTAAGTCATTCAAGTTATCTGACAGGAAAAAAAACCATACAGCCAGCCAGCACTGCACAAGACACATTTCAAGGGCAGAACTGAAAACATTTATGGATTATGCAGTAGTCCCTCAAAATAAAATTAGGTCTTGCTACTCAGCAAAGGAGTTAGAAAACCTACATGGTCCAGCTTACTCTTGAATGTATTGAACTCCGGAAACTGCACAGTTCTTCTTACAGTCTCAGAAACAAAGTGCATTCAAAGGGTTTAGAAGATTGCCTAATGCTGATCAGCCTGATACAGGTGGTGAACTCCATAGTTCAGTCACATTTAATGCCCCTTCCCCAGGACACACAATTCTTGGTGTTGCTATGGGTGTTAGACAAACACTGAAACAATTCATCTGGGTAAATGCTGTTAAGTGTTCCACAAAATGCTCCTCTGACAGAAAACAGAGGGCATAATGCTTTCTGTGGTTCCTCAGGACAGATTCCCTACCTCACGGCATCCTGTCATGTGTCAGCTTCTATATGTTTCTGGAGTTTATTTCTCTAGACCATGGTATGTCATCCTAAAAATCATAACCTTATATGATGGAGCTGTGGTCCAAGTTCACTGGTTTCACATTCCAGGTTACAATCAGAAGTAGGTAAAGCCTTTAAGACCCTTTAGATCGACATCTGTTTACCAATGCCTTCCCAGAAACTAGTTTCCAACTCAAAAATGTTACCAGATAACCAATGCTAGAGTTTTTCAACAGTTTCATCCTCCGTATCTTCAGCCTTACAACCGTTAACAGCAGCATGTCAGACAGCATTACTAGTTATTATTTATCCCTCTGCAGTATCATCCCTGTCTTGCCTAAATCATCTGAAGACTTATTGAACCAAATGCTTTGATATCTACTAACTGCTCTTTTTACATTATTCATGGGTAATTGTCAAAGCATCAACAGAGAGCTAGTAAGTCTTCCTGCATCTTTATGGAAAACTGAAAGCTACTACACACAGAGCACAGTGGGAAGGTAGAAGATTTGCATATGAATGTAGAGCTCCATGATGGCTAGGATGATGTAGAATGCTGCCCCTAAAACCTCAGTAGCTTACTTTCCCCCTAGCTGTGTTGGTATTAGCCATGACAGACACAGAACTGGAGAGACATCTGAGCCATTCCATGAGCTGCATGTGGCTGAAAAGCCACAGGCTGACCAGATTTACAGAAAAAGTTGACACAGTGGGGTAGGGAAACGTGTTTTCAGTCATTGGTAAAGCAATACAAAGGTACCTTGAGGAAAATGCCCTTTTGCCTTTTCAAGTCAGAAGAACTAGGTCTCATCACCTGAAAAGGATCCTAAAATGTCATTCCAGTTCATCTGCAAGACTCACCTGAACACGGGTCATGTAAATAATCCCGCAGCTTCCATCCATCCATGCATCCATCCATGCATCCATTTCAAAAGTAATTATTAGTCTACAAGGACCCATCCCACCTGGATTTCTTTGCTTACTTTCTCTGTTCTTCAGAAAGGTAAGCTGCTCACTGCTTCTGTCTAAAGGCACAGTAAAACTGCCAGCAATTCTTTACGTATCCTATACAAGGAATCACTACAGAAGCATTATGTTCTGGGGAGGTCCCTTCTTCTCTGACACTTTTCAGTGACTGGAAAAATTTGCCTGTTTCTGTAGATAGGCGGGGGTTGGTCTCTTCTCCCAAGCCACTAGCAACAAGATGAGGAGAAATGGACTTAAGGGGAGGTTTAGATTGGACATTAGGAAAAACATTATGAACTGAAACAGCGATCAAGCATTGCAATAATCTGCTCAGGGAAGTAGTGGGGTCATCGTCACTGAAGGTGTTCATGAAACATGTAGATCCGGCACTTGGAAAAAAAGGTTTAGTTGGCATGATGTCATGGGTTGACAGTTGGACTTTATGATCTTTGAAGTCTCTTCCAACCTCAGTGATTCTATGGTTCTGTGATTCTCATACGTAACGACCTAGACGTTGCTGTGAACAAGCAGAGAAGGACCTTCAAACAGGTAACAGGATAGCGCTGCTGTTCCTGTGCTCCTAAGATGACGTTTTACATTCATGAGGCAACAAAGACATCTAGTACTGGATATAGAGACAGACCAAAATGACTCAATCTTATTTTAAGAAGCAGCAGACACAACTGATTATGGTAAGCAGAGGTGCAGCAAAGCAAACAGCAACAAACAAAACTGGTGATCCAACTCTCTGCATTGCACTCCATCTGTCACTGAGCTGGTGAGCATACTTGTAATTCACTCTATTCACAAATTTGATTCTATAGAAAACAAGAAGCAAGGGCACTTGACTGGCATCATGTAATGGTTTAAGGAGAGGATCTAAATCGGTTTGGGTTGGTGCCTTAATTCAAGCACAACAACCTGCTCTCACCAAGAGTTCAACAGGCAATGAAGCAACTTTGCTAAGAAGACAAGAGTTTACTGAACCCACCACCAAGAAGAAAAGGAAAAAACCCAAGTAAAAGAATCAAAAAGGTAAAACCAGAAACTGTCACAATGCCTTTACACACACTCTGAGAGAAATGGAAGATAGCTAACACATTGGGTTTTGGCCTTAGATGAGAGCTCTGGGACAAGACAGTGTACACCAACACTCACAACCACAAAAGCCACCACACATACACTAGCACTTCTAGCTTCTGTAGGCTCAGGGGCTCTTCTTTGAGGTTATAACAGTGTCAAATGTGGAGGATAAAACAGAATTACAGACTCTCTCTGTTTGCCAAAGGCCTAGAAGATCAATACTTGTGATCTGTCTTTCTCTCTCTTAGCAGAGGCTTCTTCTCTCAGTCTGTCAGTGGCAGTGTATACAGGATTTTTGCCAGCCCACTGGAGACAAAGCCAACATGGCAATGTTGACATGGAGCCACGCCTATTATGGCAAATAGGCTTTTTGAGGTCTCGTCCAAGGGCTTTCCACAGGCTTATGCAGAGCCTCCCTATCTTCTCCCCTGTGGTTAGGCACCAAAGGAGGTAGAAGGTTAAGAGCTCACCTCTGTCTGGCATCTTCAAAGGAGATTAAGCTGTAGAGCAGCTGAGTGGAGGGTTTACCCTTACTTTGGCCCACTGCCAAGAACTGGAACAAGCTGGTGCTGGCATTCTTCACTGGAGCCCTCAGCAAAAGAGGGGAAGACTGAAGGTTCACCCCCATCAAAGGGGATCTGCAGGTATGGACAGCGGCTTGTCTCTTTGGCACCTGCCAGAAGCTAGGGTGAGCTAACACTGGCCACAATCCNCCTTGGGTCCAGGGATTAGTCTTCTTTTGAGAAGTGGTGTTTGGGTTAAGAAGCGGCCTAGACATCATTGTTTTTCTTTTGAGGTCACAGCCTAACAAAGGAATAGTTGCCAGTTTCAAGGGTGTGATTGGGGTCTTGTTCTATTTTCTTTTCTTCCTTTCCCTCTCGTCTATTTTTTTTCTGGTTTTTCTCACAATAAAGTCTCAATGCTTGCAGTTCCTGTTTCTGTAACTGTGTTTATTCTCTTCCTTCTGGATTTAAGGAAGACAAGAGTCTAGCTTCTGTACAGTTAAGCAACCAGTGCTAAACCGTAACAGATGGCAACTTTATACACATTTGCTGTTTCCTTCTATATAATGCAGAATTGGTACTGTTCTGAAACCCTGTCACAAAGCATGAATTTCTGACTGACTTCTTGACTCCTGGCTGACAGTAAAGGCCATTAATATTAAACCATTCCGTGATTGTAAGAAATATGTAAGAAGTAAAACCAGGATTAGATGTTCAAAAGTCAGTCACCCTGCCATCTCTGTAATTTAGGTTACAGATCTGAATGTACTATCAAAACAGAACTGAACACTTAGATTTCTCACACGTCCTATTCCATCCTAAGTGTGACATTTGCTACAGGAACTACATTTCCTAGAAATTTAATTTACTATTGTGTTGCAGCTCTGTGTATTCCCACGTGGGAAACTTGTCTGAGAGGCAGAAAAAAACTTCAACTCCATCGGCTGAAGGTCAGGTCTTCCAGTTCTTGGTTGATTGTTCTAATGAAAATCAGGTACCCAATCCTCCAACTGTATCTTAAAAGAATACAACAGCTGAAACCAAACTGCACTTTGGCACAGCTGTGCTCTTATATGGATATATGAGACATCACATGTATGAAACGTTCGTTTTCTGAATGCAAGCAGGAGACTGAACAGAATCACAGAATCATCAAGTTTGGAAAGAACCTTAAGATAATCCAGTCCAACCTAAACCATTTAGAGGAGTTAGGTGAAGTAATATTTAAACCAAGATTCATCCCATCTAATTACAGCAGTCCACAGAGAGGTCCAGATTACAAGAACAAACATTCTGTGCAGGAATGGGGAGAGACGGGCACTGTCAGGCTGTGATCCACATTAGGTACATAGCTGGATGCTGAGAATAGGAACACCTGAAGGTGGAACAAAATCAGTGTAACCTCTTTACAGCTAAATTAATAGCTTTCATTTCATAAACAGTGTTGCAAAATGCAGTCACCCATTTTAAATAGTAATGTAGGAGTGATGAGTAATGACAGGTTGAAAATGCACTAATAATTCATGGACAAAAACCATTAAGGTGGAATCGTGGTATTTCAGAGTATAACTGTAGAAGATAAGAAAACTTTAACAACAAATCAGGTAGGATTTTGAATAATAAAGTAACTATTTTCTGCCTAAGCAACTTGTTTTCTCAAATTTCCTGTGTGAACTTTCTTTACACATGCTATTACACAGTATAAAGTCTTGGTAAAATATGCTTTTACTGCTGTAAAAGTTAATTTTCTCTACACTGAACAGTATCTGCAACTCTGACAAATGATAAGTCCCTCAAAGACTCCAGAGCAGCAACCCATAAAAACCTTCTACATATGAATTATTAGTATTTTCTTTTCTAGTTCATAAATCAATCTGACTGTGTACTTGTGGACTGAAACAGCAGAATGCACACTCCACATTAGTTCTCTTTTTAGTTGACATCTGATATATAGGTACCTATTACTGATACTTAGGTAGCCACAAATCAAAGTATTACTTTTAATTAGCTCAGCTAGGATACAGTTGTATTCAGTGCAAGAAAATAGCACTGATTTTACATAATTACCTCTAAAAGAGAGCAACAGAAGCAGAACTTACTTTTTTCCCTGAGAGGCTGTTAACAAGTTTCCTTTTTCTGCCACTTGCTGATTACTGAGACTTACATATATAGGCACCAGCAATCTATAGATTTATCAAGTCAAAATCAGAATTCCTCAAGAAAGTATTAAAATTATCACCATGTATGGAAAGCTCTCATGGCTCTTACCTAAATGTTGCTGCCTAAAATAGCTGAATGTCAGGTTAGCCATCCGAGTTAGTCATCTGCCCTGCTGAACACTTGGAGGAATGTTTCCCCTTTGGGTGAGACTCCTCTTCACTGCTAACTGGACACACACCTTTAAATCACTAAAACTAATTTAAACACCTGAAAGAGTCACTGGTTGCCACTAGCATCATGGGCTTTTTCTGATGCATTTTTTTGTTTTAACTGCATCAGTTCAATGATCCAGATGACTGTGAGGACTTCCAAATGCCAACATCAACATGAGCCAGAGGACAAGAAGATCCAGCTCAGAGCAAGGAGGATGCCAAACCTTCTCTTTTTAGGGCAGGGCAGATTTATAGCAGAATAAAGAAAACTGCCTCTCACATTACAAAGGATGCCATTATTCTCACTGTGTTTCTGGAGCAGAAATACTTTTTGCCTGCACAAATAGAGAATGTACTGAATACTGTTTCCACTCAGAAGCACAAAATCCTCCTTCTTAGATTCATTTCTAGTTGTTAACTTTTCAGATGTTTATTTCAGCTAATTAACTAACGATGAAATGGTATTTCAGGCCAAAATTATACTTGGCCAACTCACTGATTCTAATCAGTGGTCTATAAATATATAAATACACTCTCTCTAGTATTAGTGAGACAGAAAGTCCCTTCCAACCTTAATGCTTCTGTGATTCTATGATCATTTTCCAGGCAACAAGAAGTTATGTCAACTTCACAGTTCTGGAAAACACAACCATTCTAGAGATCACCAATATCGGGTATAGAAATTATCAGTATGAGGTATGGGAACATAGACTTTGGAGCTTTAAGCCAGCAAAACTACACTGAAAAATGGAAGGGCATTCAGGATGCTGAAGAATTTGTCCCAATGAATATAGAGCCTTAAGTGGTTATAGTCCATCATCTACAACAGATACAATGAAATTCTACAGGGATGTTTCTCTGTAATTTCAGATATAAAAGGCAATGTATGATTTGAAATACTTAATGATATGCTAAAGAAATTATGAAATCTGAAATGCTTGTGAATAACAATGCTGTAAACAGGACTAATAGTAACATAATAGAGGTGAATGGTGGCAACCATAGGATCACCTACAAGCTGCAAATGAACAGGAGCTGCCAATATGTCACTTCTGTATTAAACAGATCGAAGTGTGCACTCCATCCCTGCTCTGAGATAGGGCTTCTACCAGCATCCCCAATGATGACAACTCATGGGTAAAGGAGGAAGGAGTGATGGGCAGGAGACATGGTCTGAGAACTTGGCAACAAGCCAAGCAGTGCTAGTGAAGCTTGAAAAGAGAGCTGTGCAATTGCTGTTAGCAAGCTGAATGGACAAGTGTTATTTACTTGGAGATGTAAACAGGTAAAGCCCAAAAATGCCGTATAAAACATTGGTGCCACAGCCATGTCACCCTGGAAAAAACAACTGATTTGTTCTTGCCAGCTAAGGAAGTTCAAGCAGGGTTTGGCCAAGTTAGCACTTGAACAAGAGACTGCCAGGAACACTGGGTGCTGTATGCTTACCCTGCTCTAGCAGGGACTTACATGGTCTTCTGAGGTCCCTTCCAACCTGTAACATTCAGTGATTCTGTTACTGTCCAAATATAACACTTTAAAGTAGACAGGCTCAACTAAAAACACCTACACACTCATTTTATGGAAAAAGTGATTAGCCATTTGAAAAAAAACCGTTCTCAAGACAGGAATGTCAGGCAGTGAAACATAAAGAGACAATCCAAGTGTACATAAGAAGAAACATAGCTTAGAGCAGACTGCTAAGTCCCACCAAGCAGCTCTTCAGCTGTCAGGGTACAGCATTAATCTATCAACTGGCCCCAGATAAAGAATCTTTGGTGACAAACTCGGTTCAGGCAAAAGCTGATCAAGGAAAGTAAGGGGACCACAGACAAAGCATGGATTGCCTGACTGCAACTAGTGAAGACACAGCACAGCAGAGCACCAGCAGAGGAGCATGGTCTTGGCATGGCCTGCAGCAACTAGGACAGCCGGGCCAGCTGGAAAGACAGGCTCTGGAAGGCACAGCCAGGATAACAGTACTCTAAACTCTGCAAACACGCTCATCTTCACTAACAGCCAGTGCCAAAATCAGATGCAGATGGTAGCCTCTGTAAACTTCAGGCAGACTCCACTAGTCAGACTTTCAAATCTGGTTAAACATAGCTCCTTCCAAAGTCCACAGACTGCAAACAGTAAAATGAGGGTACACGATGAAGACTGCTGGATCTGCAGAGTGAGCACTTTGCTTCTTTACATCTTAAGAAAAAGAAAATCAGAGAAAAAAATATGACAAAACCATCAGTGGAGTCAGAATCCCCAGACAGACTGACAAGGCAGTTTTGTGGATCTAGCTTCAGACGCTTAGCAAACATAATGCCATGAGTTATACCTAGTTTGCATTTTAAAATATAAAGCATGGAACAAGTAGCACCTTGGAAATGCCACTCTACATAATACACTTAACAACAAGGTAGGTTCTTCAAGAAATTCTGTTTCCAAAGACAACCAAAATCTGCAGCCTCACTATCCTGGCCCTTCAGCTAGCTTCCTCAGCATAATAAGAGAACTCAGAAAAACACACACAAGTCCTGCCACTGGCACAAACCCCCAGTTTTTCAGTTACAGCATTTAATTCTCTACCTGTTCTTATCCATTTGATTTAAAAGTTGCTGGGTGAGAAAGCCAAGAAAAGCAACTCCCCCTTCTTCTCAGGAGTGCAGCCTCCCTTCAACAGCCCTCAGTTCCTTTCACCTAGAAAAACTACCAACCTTATCCTCAGTAACCAAAAAAATCACCTCAGTCCTGACCCCATAAACTCCACACAACCTTCCGCAGTAGAGCCTGAGTTTCTTTTTTCAGCTAAACAAAAAGCTTTATTACCTTCTTGCATCAATAAACTGAAGAATGTATTTACCCAACTCCAAAGTGACAGAGGACAAGCAAGAGTGCCTGAGGAGCAGAGACATCAGACCAGTTGCCTCCTACCTTAGCAAGTTATCATACATCAGAGAGGATCACCCTGCAGAGAAGACACTACTTTTCATCCCCATTAGGAAATTTAACTTTCTCAATTTCATTCCAAAGCTCCCTTTAATTAACGGTTCCCTGCCTTTTATGACTCCTATTTTTCATGCCACCATGTGATTGGAAGAATGCAGGGTAGCAAAGAATCTGGTTCCACGTATCAGACTGCTGAAGAGAAAGGTCATTATACCAAGCCCTTAGACAACTAAAAGAACCACACTTCATGTACTTCACTTGGTAATACTGAAAAAGTGTTCAATTAATAATACATAAAAAGGCATTTGGCTATTTTTCATAACAACTGATAAACTGCAAAATTGTCTACAGTGATTGAGTGTATAGTATTGCCACATACACTGTAGTTAAAAATTTGCAATGGAGTCTTTTCCCTCACTACTAGCTAGGTAGTGTTGAGTTGGAAGTTTTATTACTTAAATGTTACCTAATTTTAGCATTTACTATGGAAGAGATTAGATACATAATGAATGATTCTTCCACTCCTGTGCATGTAACTAAAATAAAAACAAATTAAGTTAAGGAGAAGTCTGTATCCTTTTAATATGCTTTACCAAGCCCTGAGGAACATATCAAAACTAAACAGGATTTTAAATAAAAATAATTTAAAACCCACTTATTATTACTTCATATTTAGTAAACTTTAGGATCACACTAGGCTGGCTTTAAGCAGTAATTCTAAATAAGACTTCTAAATAAGTTCTTAACAGCTTTATTGAAGTTAAAGTCATCATATTACCTCAGATCACAAGATGGATTGTAAAGAATAGCACTGCTACCTGCTATCTAGTATTTCTTTGACTAGATCAACACATCTCAAAGAGAATGTTTTTCTGCTTTTTTCTTACATGAGCAAAAACAGATGAAAGCAGCTCATGTTTAACAAAAAAACCAAGTAACAGTTGCAGTGTTTGCACTAGCACTGTGTTTTGGCTTCTGTAAACAAAAATGTAAACATATCTATACAGGTTATTTTTATGGTTTGTTACATACATTTTTGCATAATATTTAGACTGGGGGTTCTGATACTTACTTTGGCTAAGTGGGTGCCTTTAGTTCATTCAACACAAGAAATTGCTGAAAAGATGCTTTATGCTGTTATAATCAACTCCTTACAGAAATACCCATTTATTATTTTTGAAAAATTACTACTCTTAAACAGCCTTACCAGACAGCATCTAATATTTACATTCTTAGTCAAACAAACTCTCAATCATTGAAATTTGACCTAATTTATTTCAGATTTCAAATGTAAAATAACAAGAGCACAGTAAGAAAAAAACAATTTTGGAAACTTTCATAAGCTCTCAGAGCAAAAAATTAGATACTTAAAATTTCAAAGAACTTCTAATAAATTCAGATAATCTAATTTAAAAGTTGTTCAGTGGCCTGAAACACTGGATCATCAATGATAAATAGCTAGAACTTACATGCTAATAAAATTACACAAAAAGAACAGTTAAGAAACAAAGAGAGTTTAAGGGCTCTGAATAGATTTATTGTTTAATGCCTACTTTTTTTAGTCTTTCTTGTAAAATGCCAATTAATTTAATGACAAAATATTTCTAATAAAACACTTTTTCCTCATACTAGATTTATTAATACATAGATATTACAAATTGTGGCACCACATCAATGCACTTTCACAATTATTTCAAACCAGTCCAGTAATAGTTAAAAAACTCTTGGAATAAAAGCAAAGTGTTCCCATGCAAAAACATTATTGGAAGAATTTCACCATATGGCTGTTTACCACATACTTTTTTAAAAAGCATGAAATACATCCCAAATGGTACTTAACTGTAAGTACCAGCAGCCTCCAACACACACAGAAAAGCAGCAAGTAAATGTTTTAACTTGTCACACACAAAAATTCTGATCATCTTCTTTTGGTGTAGTCACATTTTAAACCGCAATAACCACACAATGTAAAGGAAGCTGATGAGCAAAGATGACTGATAAAGCACAAGTATTTCTTACAGTTAACACAACTGGTCACATGTTTTTCTGCATTGAAATTTTTAATCAAAAAAATCAGAGGAAAACCAGTTGAGAAGAAAAGGGCAGCAAAGAAGCTGCAGAATGGAGTGAAAAAGTGTGCTAGCATCACAAGGCTCATACCTCCCAAACAGAGCTGGGGAATACTCCTGAAACAGCAAGGCAAGGCGAGGCAATTTGAGACACCATGCAGAGCTCAAACATTTAACATACTCAAGCTTAAAGATCAAAAGTTGTGTTTTCCTGCTGAGATCTCCACAAAGCAAGCCAAAAGCAGCTTCCATCCATGAGGTACGCTGTATGAGCAGAAGTCTCTCCTTTAGAACATGTTGCTCTGAACTAGTGAAGTAAATTCAGGACAAGCTACACAACACAACACAATAGAATGAACTAATCAACGTAAGACAAAGCCATCGCTGGCACCAGCAGCTCAACATTTACAAACATGTGACCAACATGAACATAGTAATATCTTTGTTCTCATTCTGAAGCAGTTATTAAAGAAGATTCAACGCGGGAAACTCACATAAAAAGTCATGCAAGTAGAAAACTTCATGGGGTTTAGCTGAATGGAGGCTTCAGACACTGGAGTTTCTCATTTAGGGATTTTGTATCAAAAAGAATACATTTCAAACTGCTTCACTGCTCTGAACCCCTGGAACAGTACTGAACTTACTTTGCAAGGCATAAAATGGAAATAGACATTTATTTTACTTATACAATAATATCAATGTAGAGAATAGGAAAAGCATGGCAGCATACTTACAACTGTTAACTCTTTCAGGAAGAGAATTTAAATTCTGACTCTTAATTAGGAAATAAGTTTAACATTTGAATTAAAAAATCATTAGAAGCTGATTTGTGACTTCACTGGATCAAAACATAACTAACATCACTACCCTGCTTCACTAACCTGTAAGGCGTGCTTAATAAAAATAACCTATCTGCAGCTAAGCTCTTTACATCAGAAAGAAAAATACTTCAGTGATCTGGTGAGTGTTTTTTCACGCATCCCCAATGAGCAGAGAGCAGCCCAGTGAACTACACTGTCTCCTGCCGGCCACTGGGAGTTCAGAACATTGGAGAGTTACACACCCGCCATCTTCACAGACAGCTCTGCAGCCAGCTCAGCTTGCTGCAGTTGTTCTTGCCCGTGATGAGAAGTGAACCCAGGTTTGCCACCAACCTGCTGAAATTTGTAAGTGTTAAGAGTTTCTCAGAAAATAGTATCAAGCTGCAGGAACTGGCACACATTCTGAAATGCTTACCACATAAAGCAGGCTGCTTTAGAAGAGGACCAGTAATAAAAAATTGGAATGGGAAGTGTCCCGTATGCAGACGTCTTCCCTGCCTTATGCTTTTGGCAATTCTTAAAAATATTTCTGCCAATATATGGTCGAAGACAAACTGAAGATATTTGAGGACATGGTCTTTGATGTTTATGCCTTATGGTTATAAAATTAACCTCACAGTCACTATTCTGAATTTTTAAAGAGTTAAAATTTTAAACCTGAAGTGAAAAGGATTAATTTAATGTTTGAGGCTCTCTTTTACCTATGGGATATTTAGCATCCTGTCTGCACCACAGAAATTAGATTTTATTATTTTCAACAGAATTAACATTTTTGACAGGTGGAAGAAAATACACACTTTATTAAGGTTTTTTATGCTGCTATAGATGTGGTATGCAGTATCAGCATGCATGAATCTATATCACATTTGCATTTATTTTCAGCATACCATTGCAGAAACACTTTTTGAAATGGCTACAGTATTAATATTACTACTCATTTTTCATTTAATACATCCATATCGAGTGGCTCCTGAATGCTTAGTGTAAATTAAACACATCTATTTTTCTGTATTTATAATTGAGAACTGCATTGTACTGCAGCAGGCTGGGGAGAAATTAGGAACAGCAAGAGCAATATTTCTGCAAGTGAAATTATGTAACTCCGTAATAGAGTGAGGAACCAAATTTGACTCAAAGGTCCTTCCAGATAAGCCCAATTTTTGAATGATCTTGTACCTATGAAGACATATCCACACATCAAACAAAAGCTATTTTCAACTTTCTGAGCACATCTTCCCTGCTGTATGCCACATATCACAGCTGCTGCTCCAAAGGCCTTTCTGCAGACTTTCAGCCTGGACACAAGTTGGAACAAGCCAAATCAAATCAGTAATACAATTATGAATGGAATATTTTGGCACATTTATCACCTACTATCACCAATTTATTTCCTTAAACACCATGCTTTTGGAGAAAGGGTGTTGTTTATTTTTTTATTCTAAATTACATTCTGGCATAACTCCTTTTTCCCTCTTGACTGCAATGGGGATTGAAAAGTAACACCCAGCTAACTTCTATAGCAAACCCGAGCTAAGACTGTTATTATGAATAATGTTATCATGCATCATACTTTGTGTACTTTGAGAGAAATGATACCAAAATGTAAGAGTAAAAAAAAGGCTTTCATTCTCCTGACCTAGTCTTTGATGTGTATTTTTAAATACCTGAGTATTTAACTCACTTTGCATTCCAAGAGTTCTCCTCCCAAGTGATTAACTCAGACAGAAATATATACCTTTTAGATGCATGCATTGGATTAGATGAACATCAGCAAAATACCTCAAACGGATCAGGAAAACATCCTAGACTTCCCTGTACTTTCCAAGGCCTGAGAATGGAAGTGTAGCAGAACAGAGCTGCCACTAGCAAGGGAAAGCTCAGCTAGCAGCAAGGGATCCATACTGTGGAAACTGTCCAGATTTCCTGAGCTACTATCAAAAAGAAAATCCTTCCTATTTTAGATTTAGCCAAAGCAACTCTTACTTCTTAAGAGGAATATTAAATCAGCTATGCAAACTGATTAGTGAAAGGAATAGTATAATTAATGAAGTAACCTTTCCCCACTTTCCCAGTTAGACACGGTAAAAATACTTCACAACATTTGTTTCAAAACTGTTTACAGAACATTATCTTCATGAGATTACATATAATGAGGAAGGCTATGTCTGAAAGCAAGTGAACACAGATGAAAGGAAAGCAAGCAAACTCTTCTGTACATTCTGAAGGTACTTGACAGAGCAGCTCTGTAGCAATCAAACATATGAAAATACTTAACAGACAGGGACAGCTGAAGGACAATGAACACCAGAGAATACATTTTTGTTCACTCAAATCATTACAGTGTAAGAGTAACTTCATTTGGATTCATGTAGCTTATTTAGTAATTTTTACTGCACAAATGCTTTTCCTTGCTCATTAGGTTTCTAAATTAGATACTTCAGCTCTAAAGGAGTCTAATGCTCATCCAAGAGCTCAGGTGAAACTTGCAAATTCACTTGATTTTATCTAGAAAACTTATTAAGAGCTGCTGCAACTAATTGTTGGTTGTAACATCATGCCAAGAGTACTTAAAAGAACATGGGCTACAGGCTTTGTCTAGCTACTGTGAAACAGTCTACTTATATTCTAGTATTTGCTGTGTCATACTAATTGGACTAAGCCGAGATGTTGCATATTATCACTGTTTGTTTTACTATTGGCAAATCGCCAACAGAAAGAAAAATAGGCAATTGTTTGAATGAAGTGGTTTTTGAACAATCTTGAAGCAAAATTCCCTTTCCATATGACACTGGAGCAGTACTACCATCCAGCACTTCATCTCTGTGCTCTGCAGTCTCTTACGTTTAAGGATCTCGGAGCTTTTTGCTGACATTTATTATGCTTCATGGCAATAGTGTAAGGAAAGAAAACAGTCATATCACTCTATGTTAAACAAACAATGGAAATGTTGTAAACTAGGAGAGTATTATAATGGATTTTAAAACTTCAGTTAAAAAAAAAAATCTAGTCATTTGCTGTTAGGGTTCTCTTATCCACATGATATAGGTTATACTATTACACTATATATATCAAATACATTTTTTCACATACGTACATAAATATTCATTAATATAAATCTATTTACTGTCACAAATCATCATCAGTGATTCATTTGCAAATTGCACCTTTACATTCCTGTTGCATCTTCAGTTGAGAAATTAAAGGAATCTCTAATAGTAGTAGAAGTTGCAAATTCTATTTGCCTTTTTTCCCCAAAACCAGTATTTTATGTTAGAATAAAATTTCTGGAGGTTGCAGGAATTTAGTAAAAATAATTACTATTACTTCTGTTTGCCTTTTTTCTAACATGTACTAATATGAATCACTACATAGAAACAAATATTAATATTCTTCATGTCCTGCTTAGTATTTTTTTGCCATCACTGTTGCTAACAATAACCCAAACAACTCTTAACTCTAAGAAAACCATAAAACTGTTAAAATGCAAAACACATCCTCAACTCGAGTGAGACAAGACTATTCCGTTACTGGCAGCAGGAATCAATTCCAGTAACAAGAAAAAAAAAGTTACTCAGGTATGAATCATGGTGTTTTCAATTCACCCATGTGGGTGGAATTGATAAAGATTAGCACACTGATTTTTGAGGCTAATTCCTACACCACTGAAGAGAGAGCAGTGGAGATAAGCAGAGAGTACTTCCAAAACAGACCATCTCTCTGGTTCTGCTGACCCACAAATCTCATGTTAAATAACAGTCTGCTACCAGCTCATTAAACAACCATGTGGAAATCCAGCCATCTGCATTAAGTGGAGCCTTATCATTCTTATCAAAGAGGCAGTATATGCATGGAATGTGTTATTCCAGAAACATCCAACTTTGGCCTACATATTTTCACTTAAATTTTTCCCTCTATTCTTTGTTGTAAACATTGAACAAACTCCATCTCCACTACATAACAAATACTTTGTAGGACAGATGTAAATATTGTTAAAACTCTCAAAGAAACAGTCTGCGTACTTCAATTAAACTGGGGAAAGAATACTAGAATAGCTTTTGAAATTACTGATCAAAGGAACTCAAACAGTAGTATGAATCTATGAATTTTATTCACCCAATGAGCAGACATATTTTCTAAGCACCTATCTGCTTCAAGAGATAATCACATTTTTTGTTAGGATGAAATAACTGACTAACAAGTACATAGCTGGCTAAACCCCATTTCAAAATGGAACCAACAACCTGTGAAAATTTGTGACCTCATTCACGTCTATAAATATGTGAGGGGTGGGTGTCAGGAGAATGGCGCCAGGCTCTTGTCAAGGTCATCTAGTGATTGGACAAGGGGCAGTGGGTACAAGCTGGAACACAGGAGTTTCCATATAAATATCAGAAGAAACTTCTTCACAGTGAGGGTAATGGAGCATCAGAACAGGCTGCCCAGGGGGGTTGTGGAATCTCCTTTTCTGGAGATGTTCAAGACCCACCTGGATGTGTTTCTGTGCAACTGGGTCTAGGTGATCCTGCTGTGACAGGGGGGACTGGATGATCTTTTGAAGTCCCTTCCAATCCCTAATAATTAATTTATGTGATTCATCCAACCTCCGTCTTCTTTCTGCAATTGTAAAATACATATGACTTACAGAAGTTATGGTCAAAAGATACTAGGAACCAGGGCATAAGGAGAGTATCAAGGGACTGCTCACAGCCTCTTTCATGAGCTTGCATACACAGCATCAAATTAGGAAAACCTAGAATCATAGATTCATTTATACTGGCAAAAACTCTTAAGGTCATAAGAGACTAACTGCAATGTCCACCACTAAACCATGCCTCTCAGTACTACATCTCTACATCTTTTGAATAGCTGCAGGGATCCACCACTTCCTTGGGCAGCCTGTTCCAATGACACACAATCCCTTTCATTAAGGAATTCTTCCTAATATCCAACCTAAACCTCCCCTGGCACAACTTGAAACTACTTCCTTTTACCCTATCACTTGTTAATTGGGAGAAGAGACCAATACCCATATCACTGCCATCTCCTTTCAGGTAGTTGTAGAGAGCAAAATGTTTCCCTCCTTTCTATTTTGTGAAACTCCACTTGAAGCCTTATAGGTAACTGATTCCATGGCTAAATCTTTTGTAAGACTAGATTTGTCTTCAAGTTACACATTAAGAGTAATTTCACACACACAGAAGATTTGTAATTTTAAATAAAATTATATTACTGTTTTGGACAAAAATAAAAATAAAATCACAGTCACTCTGATTTCCTTTCATTAACCTTCAACATCTAGCACTTACACTTAATCAAAAAAAGGTCAGACAAATCCAGTGATATTTTAATTAACTTCATATTAACATGTACTCCCACACATGCATACATTTCCTTTTTAACAGTGCCCATTAAATTATTCACATTTCTTAATAACTGCAGGATTACTGCTACTTAAGTAATACACAACACATTTTTTTTTCCCCCCTGTCAAGGAAATCCTATGGCTTTGTCATTTAATAGATTTATGGAGTGTTAACTGCCACTAAAGTAGCTCTCTTTTGTTGAAGAAAGAGAATCACATTTCCACAGGATTATCAAACTTTAAATTGCATTAAATCAACATAAGCACTAGTCAGGTTCATCTGCCTATCTCTTATTCTAACATTTTTTGTCATGTGGTGAAATTATTAATTCACCATTCAATTCCAAAAGAAACATGAATGGCACTTTTGTGGGCATATTAAATCATTATAATATTTACTTTATAAATGTTTCTTTATTAATAAGCACTTAGCTGTTTGCTTGTATGGAGCCAGAATTAAATCATTCTTGCAGCTGTCAATGTGACACACAATTCTACAGTACCAGACAAATTCATAATCACTTTTCTGATTGCCTGCAAAACTACAATGGACAGTATTATCACTGCTGGCAAACAAATGTAACAGAACTCTCCAAGGCACATTGTGCCATGACTGCTGCATGCAACACACAGAAGGGTTAAGTGTTAGTTCCATGCCTCTCATTCTATAAAGTATCCTACAACAGAATAAAGCTCATATAAAAAAACGAGGTAATTGGCAATTAAAGTGTTGGGAGACTGTCAGTGGTTCAATCGTTCCTGGGCTTGATCCAAGTGTGAAAGAAATCACTGAAAAACTCCCCCTGATGATGCAGGCTGTAAATAAATAAATCCTATTCAAGTGCAGGCCTGAAGCTGTGTTCTATATTTTACACATTTATAACTACCAAGAACAGCAAATTGCTACCACTTACCAGTTTGATTTTTAGCACATATTCCTCTGGCAGACTTAATTAGGTAATGCTCGACTTTATTATGACATTTAGCTCTGCAGAGACACCAATATATGGTACACAATTTGAATGCACAGCAAGGCTGAAGTATTTTATGACGCTTCTTCTCAATTCAAAGGACACAATAAACATGAACCAGTTCACTAAACAATCAAATATTGACACTGTCACAATAAACCAGGGCATTTAATACAATTGGTGATAGCATTACTGGGAACTAATACACCAAAAACCTTCCAACAGTGCTGCCCATTGCAATTTCTTATCTGCTTTGTCTTCCCCATATCCTTTTTTTGCTTTTCTTCCAATATCTGTTGTAAGCAAATGGCTTTTTTTAGAGGTCATCAGGGATTCTCATAAGCACAACTGTTTTACGTGTTTTAAATGCTAGTGCTTTTACTCAGAATAAATGTTACATGCTGGAGCAATTTCCCCAGGACTAAACAGCCCTTTTTTCTTTGATACTAGTTACATTAGGCCTTCTGGAGTAGTCTTTGTTCAAACATACGTTTCAAGGTCACTGCTTTTGAAAATCTTTCTTAGCCTAATAAGTGAAAAAGTTAAGTGTGACCTAGTTTACAATGCTTTTGTATGCTGACACTGCTTTCAAATGAACATCTAGTTTGTAAGATTAATGATATGGCTGGATGGTTTAATGTGGTATAGGAATTATTTACCCTGAAATGAATGGGAGAAAAACTAACCACCCCACACTCCACAGACAAATGACAGAGGTGTGTGTTATCACGTAAGGTAGGTGAGGCATGCAGGAACTAATGACAAAGCCTTGAACCTTATTATTCCAAAATGTTCTTTAGTGGTTTCCCCATAATTTTTCTTAGGCATAATTCCACAGGATTTGCCTCCTCCTTAATATTAGAGCATCCCAACAAGATCCTTACTGTAGCTTTTATCTAGAACTGAAGATGAAAACAGAAGACAATCACTAGTTTGTGGCAAAAACACCACTATCTGCTTTGGCCGAAAGACATCCTTTCATAACAATCCAAGACTTTGATTTTATGGTAGCAGTTGTATAACTCCTTATATGATTTATGAAAAATTATTCTTGTAGTATATTTATATTTACATGAGCTAAGTGCAGTGTTGACACTAACATCAGTGAGGCATGGGAGAAACTGTTGGCTAATTGCTCAAGAATTTGCTCAGAAGTCTAAGCACACTTTGCAGCTGTTGTTTAGCCCATTCTCCTATTCTGCTTTCTTAGCATTAACCCAATTAAGGGAATTTAAAGTTAGCTCATGGATGTTTACAAACGCTAATAACATTTCCAGCGGTGAAGCTGTCATACACCTGTACTGTCCTGAGTTTCAATGGGATTCGCTTTGTTCTGAAATTTTTAACCAAAACTAGGATTACAAATTCCTAAATCAACAGGATGACCTCATTTAGCTCTCTAGGAGCTACACATTTCCAGGACGGTAAGCCCTGTGCCATGAATGACTGACTTTGAAAAAAAATTACTTAATTAGGGAAGTGGAGGGGGAGGAGAAGAAGAAACTGAAGTAAAATTAAATAACCAATTGCAACCCTCTATTATCCATAATTATATGCATAAAACTTATGACCAGCATGTGGGCAATGAGCTACACTCTGTTCAAGCTGGAGAACACAAAGGATGCTTGATGCAGGACTGTGCTGAGAAAAGAAATATAGTCCATGGAAACCAGTAGATGGCTATTTCTTTTTCCCCTCACAGATTGGGATGGGCTATTTTGCCTTCACGATAAACACAAAATGCATGCTCAGCCATCAATCTCATTCAACCTAAACACGAACAGTAATATTATCAGAATGGTTTTATCTACCCACATACATGCCTGTTTGTCCTTGAATACAGTCTATTAAATCATTTATCACACTTTTTCCTTATAAAGGTCTGCTCTTGAAGCATTTCCTTGTACACACAGCAGTTCCCCAAGTGTTGTAATTCTTCCATTCTTTTGATTTGTCAACATGACCATTTGTGTGATCTGGATTTTGAGTTTGCTGCATGGTTTGACACCACATTATGTGTCATGGCTCTGTATAACAGTTTGGCAGTGTGACTGGGCAATTAAAAAGGTAGTTAGGTCAAAAGCACAGGTACAACTTGAAAACCTTCTTCCTCAGAAAGCCTTCTTCCTCTTGAATCAGCCACAAAGTTCTGTTACTCACAGGAGCATCTACCTTGGGAAAGATGAACTGAATCACTACAACTCTCTTCAGCTTCAGGACAAAGTTGCAAAGAGAAATGTGACTAGCAGGTCACAGGGGCAGGATCAATCCCCACACAGGCATTTTGTCTGAAAACGCTCAGGCATTTTGTCTGAAACCAAAGAAAGTTGTGCTCTGCCTCAGCCCTCAACTTGGTGGCCAAGTATATTGCATACAGTTTTATAAGCAAATGAATCCAAATAAATGCCTTCTGTAAACGATGTAGGACACAGTTAATCATAAAAGTCTTCCAAAATTAACATATTGTTCAGAGGGATGAGAAAGGAAAATATGACTTTCCAGACCTTCAAGTACACATTATTTTTCCTAAATCCTTGGCTAACCAAAACAATACTAGTAGTTTTTTAACCTTAGTATGTCATTCAAATTAGCCATAATAGCATAGATTATGTCTACATTAGGAAATTAAAGATGCCCTGGAACCATACCCACACTACTTCAATCCTTTATACAGCAGAGCCAAGCGGCCACAAACTCTCTCCTGGGCAATAATTTGGGACCACAACTCCTGATACACACTTATAATTGTTTCTGCACGTCCCAGCAAGAAACCACTCTAACAAGTTAGCAGCTAGAGTCCTATGCACAAGCGGATTCCCCATCACTCTCTAACTCACATAGTACAGATAAAATGCAGATGTCCCCAAGAGCAGTTCAAGAGGTATGAAGACCGAAAATTAATCCTATGTACATTCACATACTGGGAAGAGCCAGTATTTTAAATTTATGAAATTAATAGATTCTGATTCTAACTGAGCATTGGTAGCACCCAGAGTTTAAATATCTAAATGCTACTCATGAAATTGTATTTTTCCATTTCAGATCACATCTTTTTCTTTGGTTACTCAGGTCTTTGTCTAATAATCTAATTTGTAATCCTCAAATACTCATCTTGCTGTGTTCACCAGAGGAACAGCACACGATTGCAGATTCACAGCAAGTATAATCACAGAGTTCAAGACGATCCTCTTGACATATAAAACCTGTTATAATTTTGAACATTATCTGCTGACGTGATCTCAGCATATAGACACTAACTCTGTGTGATAACCACCTAGTCTCAGTACAGTCAGTACCACTGAAAAGGGAGATGTTCTTGCTGACAGTGCCAAGATTGACTTAAAGCTATACAGACAGCATCTGAGAAGAATAAGCAAACGAGTTTCATACAAGCATACAATGGCAATATGAATTCCTAGCTCATACAGAGAGAAGCTAAGGTTTTAACTACTAAACACAGAGGCTTTACAGATAAACATTATCAGCTAAGAACTATAGATCTGGACCCCCACACGAGTCATTGTGCTCTGTGTACACTTCATTCTCAAAAGTATTGTTCTCAAGGTACAATAGAAGTTAACTCTGACTGAACACCTTCACAAGAGAATAGATTTCTAATTACAAAACATGACTTAAAACACAACAATCCTTTTGGACTTTCCAAGGCAAAACCCCAAAAAGAATACAGACATAATAAAGAAGCATCACTCAAGAGAGTAACAGAAATCAAGCTATGCATTCAGTTATGAGCAAAGCAAAACAAACTAACAATTTGTGATAATTCTTGAATTACTTTCCTTCAGCTTTAAGTGGATTTATGCACAGAGCCCTTAAGACAATCCTCACTACACTCTTATTTGAAAAGAGTGAGAAGACTGAAAAGAGGTGTCAAGCCCAGTGGAAACACTGTGACCTTAGCATAAGTCCAGAGAGTACCTAAATCCAACTACAACATTAAACTTAGCTGTGAAAAATTGTAATAGCATTTGGATTTTTCCCACAGTTTTTTCTTGTAGTGTAAGACTGCACTTGTGTTCCTATCGAACAAAATTAAAAGCTCTGCATCTGATACTGTTAGAGCCTTGTTCTACATAGAAATTAATCTAACAAAAAGTACCTTTACAAGGTAATATTTCAACAGTTCCTCAGTTTTCCTCAGTTCTCAACAGAAATGAGGAAAAACAACTAAAGGATCAGCATTATGCTGCTAGTGTCATATGACACTATATCAAAAAAATTATTACATTTAGTAGAGTGTTTGTTTTTATTAAAGATAAACTCTACTTACAGTCAACTAGTTTAACATTGCTTTTTTTCGCCAAAAAAAGTTTCATTATCTCTTGGATAGATGAATATTACATTCCAACAATGCACTGTCACTCATATACCTGGCCAAGAATGAGCCAGAATAATGTGTCTCCATTTACAGTAAGAAGCATATTGAGGCAATTATGATCAATTTAGCTGTATCCTCTGTCTTACAGCTCCTCTGTAATGTTAGTCTTGAGTAGTCATTTTTACTAGTAATGTCACAGGAGCAATGAGAGTTAAAAAAAAAAGTACTACTCCCTGGGTATTGGTTCATTATTTGAATCACTGAACATATGAAATTAAACTGGAAAAGACATCATGTAACAACAGAACAACAACCTTGCCTGCTAAAACCTTGAACTGCTAGTAGAACTCAATGAAACCAAGTCACTTATTTAAAGAGAGAGATTTTTCTGCATTAAAGGTTTTGGCCCAAATCTTGGCTATAATATTGCTGAAAGCACTAATGGCCCAGTGGTTACACAATCAATGTTCCTCCTAAATGATAAGGCAGAGAAGGTTACAGAACATTCACAGGTAACCGAGATACTAATTTATATAATCACTCAGTCCTTCATTTCCATGGCAACCACCAGAGAAGAGTCTTCACCCTGAAGGAATTTTTCTTTCATAGTAATGCTGGAAAGCTGCTATTGGAGCAAAGCTGGCTAGTTGTTGACTTGAGTGCAGGGAATTCAAGGACAGGTAAAACAACACTGTAAACCTCAGGAGGGGCCAAGTCCACCAAGACCAGATAGGTAAGTGAGGCAGCCTGGTACTCAGCTGGAGTACCTAATCTTGCATCCCCTCCCACTACCCTTCCCCTCTGAAATCCCACAGGTGGAAATGTGTCCACACAAGTTAGATGCATTTCACACAAATGAGTTTACTATAAAGAAGAGGTGGTAAATTTTCAAAAGTGCAAGTGAATTCATATAAGAAATACCTGGTATGGCCCAGCAGGACCCTACAACTCCTCATCCCAAGCCAGTTTGTGTTGGACCCCCAAGAAGAGACCACAGATGTCAAACCCCATGTGGAGTTCCTGGCCATTGCACTTGTGCCACTCAGGGAAGTCAGATACTTCTCAACTTTCTGGGGACGGAACAGCCTGGAGAAGCCAATGTTATCCTCACAAGTGACACCACTCCCTCCACCTGTGGGGAATTTTCATTCTTCCTTCCTCACATTATTCATCAGCACTTAAATAGCCTCACGATTTCTGTACAATAAAAGCCTAATTTCACAATCTAATCTAATTCAACTGAGTTACATGGCAAAAAACTCCTATTAATTTGTGAGAAGAGACTGAAATTGCATAAACCAGAGTATGCAGCAATTCCAAAAACATTATGTGTCCCAAAAACATATTTATGATACTATAAAACACAGCAGTCCATCACGTTGGTTTTTTTTGAGTTTCTGTTTAGGAGTAGAAAATGTATAAAGCATAGAGCTTACTTGGCACTCACACTTAAGATATTTTAAAAATCTGCAACCCACAAATGTTTTGTAATTCAAACTTCCAGTGAGTTTATAGAAGTTGAGGCTTATACAAATATTAAAACACTGAACTCCCTAGACTGAAAACTGTCATTTAATGTAAGATTATTTCTAAGCAGACAAGCTGTTTGTAGGATCTTCCCTAGGAATATGCCCTTTGCTACAGCAAAATTTAGACCCCCACAAGGATCTAAGGACAAGTACCCCACTGATCCTTTCCTAAAACACCTCATAGGTTTTATCCAACCTCTTAAATATTTCTCATAGCCCCTAATATCCTGAATTACCAGAACAGGAGGAGTTAGGTGGGAGCTACCTACTGATGCCTGCCAGAAGACCAAACAGGATCGATAATTAATCTGTTTTGTTAAAAGCAGATCAAACATTTCCCCCAAAAAAATGAAAAAAAACCCTCATCAGAAACTCTACAAGAAAGACTGTAAGACAGGGCTACTTATTAAAGCAAATTTGCATATGGCAGGGCAGTACTTAATAAACCAGTACACAGTCTACACTCTTACATTTCTTGTGGCTGATCAACAGCTTTCAAAATTGGTATCTACAAATCATGACTAGTCTCAGAGTGAAGAAGAAATGAGCACATCAGTACCATGAGTTTTTATCCCATAATCATACTATTCTATTAAAAGAGAAAGAAAATTATATTATTAAGCAACCATTTTATACAACTACTCAAACAAGCAGGATGCTTCAAAGCAAGGCTCACTATCATGCTGGCAAGCTCAGAGTTTCATTAGGATGTATGTGTGATTTTCATCTCTTGCCATTTATGTGTGACAAAAGAATACCGTATTTCTATCCATTACCACGCTGTAACAAGTACACTACTACCGTATTACCTGAGTTCTAGTAATTGATACAGCTTAAAGCTTAGAACAGTGACCAAACAATATATTTATAGAGAGCATAAAGTGATAAATCAGCTATGCAAACTCACATTTAAATACCACAGTGGTAGTCCCTAAATCCTAGCACTACTTACTATAGTCACTTACCTACCACATAATGCAATCACTAAAAATCTCATCACTAAAAATCATCAGCCTGCTGCTGTTTGTGAAAGTCAGCATCCCTAGCAGTTTCATCCAAAAAAACAAAAAAAAAAACCCAAACAAAACAACAAACACCAAATCCAAAAAATATCAGCAAATAATGGAAACCAACTACAGCACTTCAAAACAACATTGCTTCCCCATTGTCTTAGACTGGTTTAGAACAGGTAGATTCGCTTTCCCGTGTGTGTCTGCTTTCCATGACCTTGGAAACTATAGGCCAGTCAGCCTCTGCGCCTGGCAAGACCATGGAGCAGATTCTCCTACAGGCCCTGCTGAGGCCCCTGAAAAATTAAGAGGTCAAGAGAGGTGATTCTCCTCCTCCTCCTCCTGTATTCTGCTCTTGTGAGACCCCACCTGGAGTACTGCATCCAGTTCTGGTGCCCTCAACACAGGAAGGATATTGAACTGTTGCAACGTGTCCAGATGTCCAGAGGAGGACCATGAGGATGGCTGGAGCACCTCTACTATACAGGCTGAGAGAGTTGGGACTGTTCTGCCTGGACAAGAAGAGACTCTGGGGAGATCTTAGAGCAGCCTTCCAGTACCTGAAGGGGCTACAGGAAAGCTGGAGAGGGTCTGTTTACAAGTGCTGGTAGTGGTAGAATCAGGGGTAATGGTTTCAAGCTGGAAGAGGGGAGGTTTAGACTGGAAGTCAGAATGAAGTTCTTCATGATGAGGGTGCTGAGACACTGGAACAGGTTGCACAGGGACATTGTGGATGCCCCCTCCCTGGAAGTGTTCAAGGCCAGATAGGACAGGGCCTTGAGAGACCTAGTCTAGGGGAGGTGTCCCTGCTCCTGAAGGAGGGTTCTAACTGGATGATCTTTAAGGTCCCTTAAAACCTGAACCATTCTACAAATCCATGAATACAGGATGAGCAGTGTGCAGCTCACAGTTCGCAAAAACTTTTTATTTCCTCTACTCCAACAGAATTCTGTTATTATCTTTTTGATTCTAAGATCACTTTGAATGATCAAATAAAAAATTGGTTGACATTACAGTGTCTTCAGTAAATTCTCCCCTTGCTACATGACAGTATACAAAATGCATCTGCTTATTTGACATGACTGCTACCTGCCTCAGCAGACGCAGATAGCCAAATAATAATTATTCAGTTCTCAATTATAAAAACTGGATGACTGAAAAATTAAAATTTTTAATAACACATACACATTTATCTAAAATGAGCAGACATATGATTAGTATCTTTTGTTCACTTACAAATCTGGTATGTAAAAGCGTATTGGTCCAATACTCTTTTGCTAATCTCTTCCTTACTCTTGTGACCTACCAAATGAAAGCGAAAAATTAAACTGTTGGTAGGATAAAGATGCGAATGATCCATTTTTTTTCAGCCAAGTAAATTTTATGAGCGTTATATTTGATAATTTCATGGCACTTCCTGCTAAATCCCATAGGAAATCACAAATAATGCCTGTAAACAATTTAATTTCTCAGCACTCAGTAGGACAGAAATATTCTAAGGAGCAGAAAAAAGGTCAAACTTATCGCCTTCCCTTCTACTAAAAAGTACAGAAGCAATTACAGAATGTACCATGCAAATACTTCAATTGAATGCAATATTTAAAAGAAAACTATTTAGTAACATTATGATGTATATATTTTAATGCAACAGGAGATGTTTTGTGCCTCAGGACTTGCAAATGCCTGGTAGGTCAGACAGCTCACTCACAGTATCTTGTATCAACAAAAATTATTCCAGTAGGATATGTTATAGGCTTGTTGCAGCAGACACCTGTGAGCAAGAGGATGTTTTTGATTAAAAGCTGCAATAAGTGACATTTTTTCAAGTTATTTCTACTGCATTCTTCCTAGTATTTATCAAGTCCTTCTTTTAAAAGGAAATTAATCAGAGACAAAAATCAGCTCCATAACTACACTAAAGAAAAAAGTCAAAGCCAATGCCCATTTTCTGTTCCACTAGAATAACACACAAATTCAAGCCGAAACAACATCATTACCTCTTTTCTTATGAAATCTAGTCATGCAAATTTGTAATCAAGAACCTGCCAAGCTCCATCTTATGACAGTATCAGCACCAGAAAATGATGCCCCAAGGTTTTAATAAGCATTGATTTTTCTATTACTCTATTTAGTGATAAACCAAAAAACAGAACATAAAACGTGACCTACTTCTTTTGTCTTATGTTTTTCATTTACTGGCTCAGGTGATAACCAAAAGACTACTCTCTAGGAGCCACATCACCATCTGAATTAGAAGGGAAAATGAATATAATCCCCAACTCTCAACAGTCAAAGCTGAAATTCAGTCCCTGAGAAAAGAACAGCCTTGCACATACTGCACAGGACAACAATCTGGATGCGTCAATAAAGAGTGCTCTTGTTTGAACATCTACCAAATCCACAAAATGGAACATACTCATGATTAAACATGATGAGTATTCTAAGACTGTCAACCTGTTGCATTAGGCAAAACCCTCCACCCCAAAATAGCATTACTTATTATGCTGAAATATATCTTGTCATCAATTCAGTAGAGTTGTTCTTCCTTTGCGTCTACAATAATTACCCAAACTTTGTTCTATTTTTTGACTGTGCTTACATTTTTCAATAGCTTTAAGCACCGGATAAAGACAAAGAAGGACAAACTAAAATACAGTACATCAACAAAAACAGCATGCTTATAATTCTCTTATAAGTACATACTGTATCATTCATAAGAGGACCAGAAACTCATATCAAATGGGTTCACAGGAGATAAAAACATTGTGCTCAAATGATAGCACAACCAAGCACTGCCTTTGGGAGATTATCTGGTGAGACTGTGCATGTTTGTGAACTCAACTAAGCTTCAGGGGCAGCTGAAAGGAGATAAATGACACTGGCAAACAGTTTAATGGAACTTGCTTTTAAAGGACCATTGAGATTTGCACTGTTCAGACAGTACTTGTGAGGTCAGTGTGTTCTTCCTGATTCTCCTCAGTCTTCTCTTTTTTCTAGCCAAAGACTTAGACTTCTTCCAAATTAAACAATGCAATCAGGTACTTCCATTCAAATATGGAAAGAACATTAAACTTCAAGGAGGTTAATTAAAAGATTTTGAGAAAAAAAGGTTAGCATGGCTGAGCCTGTTCACATACAAAAAAAATTAAGACACTCAAAAGCAGGGAAGAAAAAACGCCTTGCAGGGTGACACTTCAAATCTGTTCTTTGCCACCTTCCTCTTCTTCTACTGCTCCTTGTATGGAGCATTATGCTGAATAACTGATCACTTACAAGAGTTTTAAATCTCGTCCTAACTCAGAGATTGTTATGGTGATTAGTTTACTTCTTAAGTAGGAGTCAATAATATTTTAGTTCTTTATGAGCTCATCTACTAAAAATGTATAGCTATTCCCTTGATTTATGAATGTATTTCAATATTCAAATTCAATTAAGGCGTCATGAAAAAGCTAGTCAAACCTGTATTTAAAATTATTTACTTTTGCCACCCCAAACCTTAGTCATTTACAAATAACTTACTCAATTCTATTCCAAAACAACAAATAATCCAAGCAAGCAATTTAAAAATATGGCATGATATCTTTTTATAAATTCATTTTCTGCATCTTTATCTTGGCAAAAATCAGAACAAAACCCTACAGGATTAATAACTCATATGAAAAGAATTAGAGGAAATCAAGGTGACTACACTAAAAGAACTGCATTAGCAGGCAACTGAAGCTCAAAAAAATATCACAAACTTATCAAAAAATGAAATTCTATTAAAACCTTTCTTCTTTTCCCACTCCCAAATATTCAGATACTATCTGGTATCTGACAACCACTAACTTTTACCTTGAGTGTCACTGAGCAACTGCAATATAAAAATGGACGACATGCTTTAAAGCTTTGGCTTTACTCGTTCTACTTGATGTTACATTTTAACTATTTAGGGAGCTAAGAAGCACAGGCAAAGTAGCTATCATAAAATAATAAAACTCTTTTTTAAAAAACTTGCTATCACAGTAGTCTTAGTTAAGCTCTGTTTACATGTCATTTTGGTAGCCTATGATATAATTAACTTCATTCTTGCTTACTACAAACAGAAATTTTCAAATATTTACAAACTCAGGTATTCAACTATTCATCCATAACATGGATATCCATAACACGTCCATAATAACAGTGGTGACAAATTCATATCATTCAGTTACATTACCATAATCATTCAGAACAAAACTTGGAAACAAGACGACAGATACAGATATTAATTTCCTGCAAGAACATGTATTTATATTAAAAATAATTATGTCATTTAGTTGCAGATTCTTAGAAAACTATCTTTAGTCTCAGAGTCATATATATTATATGCTATTTTAAAATACAATGTAGCGATTCTAAAAGAACCTGAATTGCATTTTTTTAAGAGTGAATGGAATTGACAATTCACTGCAGAGTTACAAAGTAGGAAATGCCTCCATAATTACTGAGCTTTTAATCACATAAAATTGACAGCCCCATACAGTGAAGCCATCAAGTGAATGTTCGGCAGCCAATATGCTTGAAGGTACATAGCAGAGCCAAATGGAATATTCAGGAAATTAAGAGTCTTGAAATAAAACTAAAATATCACACCATGTTACAATCCCTATCTAAAGGGTATACAAAACATTAATCAACTAGGCACCTAAGAGCAGAGAAATAACCAAACCTGACTCATATATGGTAAATACAACTAGACTGATAGCTAATGTCAGTGCTCACAAAAGGATCCCCATTCTGAAGCACTCACATGCCTTTAGCAAGCATCAGAAATGAAATATTATTTTATCAGAAGCACCATTTAAAAATCCTTTGAATATATGCTTATTCCATTTCCAGCCAAATGAACACATTAAACAGTTGGTGAAACAGCTTTTCCAAAGTGATAAACTTAATTTTATCCTTGTTCTACATAGCTATCAGTGGAAAGCAATGATGTACTACTTGAGCAAATGCAGAAACCATGTGATGGGGTAAGGCCATTACAGGTTCAGTGTAATTTAATGTCAATATTGCCTAACAGTCTACGTAAGTACCTACAGTGAGCCTTAAGCAGCTAAGATAGTAGATTATAAGAGGACCCTCTGTTGCAGTAAGCGTTAGCGAAGACTCGGGATGTGACGTGACAGGACCTCCCCTGCTCTGACGCATAGCACAGGGGCGTAGACAAAGTAGAGTGTGTATATAAGCAGATGCCATGTAGCAATAAACACCATTTTACTGCTCACCATATCAGTGTATGCGTGCAGTTACTGGTCCTGGTCGGTAATTGACCAGTTACACAGGGCGGTGCATGAGGACGTGCAGCACCAGAACGGCAACTTCTGGGGACCCGTGTGAGGAATGCACTGTGTAATCCTGTGAGCCAGCAGTGAACCAGCTTGCGGCAACAACCCTCTTAAGAGAAGGTTAGGATAATGTCCAGGCACATAGAAATAAATTATATGAGAACAACTGCCAAGTAAAAGTAGTTGACAGAACAATATTGAACAGCACTGAGAGAACAGCAATTAGTAGTACACTTACATTTCTAGGTGAGATCTTTTCACCATGCTGTTAACAAAAAGAGAACTTTCCACCAAGTAGTAGCAGCCGAAAATTAATCTATTATTTTGTGGACAAAGTAAGATGTTATGCAAATTTCTTCTAATCTTCACAGCTTTCTGCAGAAAAAGCTCATTCAAATCAGTTTCATGTCAGTGCCACTCCCTTGACACCAGCTGAATTATTCCCAATGCACACACCCACATGGGTAGTTAATGTCAGACCTAGTAACAAGCTCATCACAGTGGAAATCTGCAAAGCTTTCTCCTATTCCTTTCTAGGAATTCCAAGACCTGCAGAAGGTGCAGTGTACCTTAAAGTTAGGACAAACCATCAGATTTCTTTCCATTTTCAGCATCAGCTGGATTCACAATAACACAAGCTTCAAGAACAGAATTTTGAAAAGTTTGGTAAAATGGAACAAAAGCTTTTAATGTTGAGAAAGGAGAAGGACAATCTTGAAATGAAGATGCTTCCTTCTGCAGAAATAGTCTGTTCAAGTTACAATAAAGATATTTTTCACTGGAATTGCTAAAAAGAAGTTACAGGAAAATAAAGAAAAATGAATTTGATGTAACGTATTTTTCATTACTATTTTTATATGACTTGGAGAATAGAATTGAAATTGTTCCCACTGGAACAATAACAAAACCTCCAGAGAAGTACATTAGAATTCATGAAGAAAACTCAAAATTCAAACTGATTGCAGCTGAATTCCAAATGTAAATCTAAGAGTGAAAGAAAACTTGAGAAAAACATTTCACAGGTCAAAGATTTCCAGTGCAGTACCATGTTCAAGTACCAGCTATCCAAGAGTTGGGTTGTCAAAAGGAACTTACAGCTTGGTGTTTATATAAATGGACTCCACAGGTGTGGATGAGTAACAGTCACCAGAAAAAAGCAAGCTAGATAAAGCAAGCATACATGACAAGGAGTGTGTAGAAGTCTACCAGATGCTATCAAGCTCTGAAGATTTGTTGTCCTGTTGCATTTTCAAGACCTGAAAGAAGACCCAGAGTCTGCCAAGCATGCATAAGGCCCTCAGGCCATACTAATGCCAACAATAGGCTGTAGAATTCAAACTACATATGAGGTGGCAGTAGCAGCAGTGTGCTACCAGAGTCACCATATGCTGCTGAAGAAACTAGAGCTGCCAAGACGGACTGCAAACCTGTTTTAAAAGCACTGTCTCACCAGTGTGACAGCTGTGCTGACCTCCACACAGGTAACTGGGCATGTAGCAGTGACCATGTGATAGTGTGTGCCTGTGAACATGAGAGCAGTGGAAAAGAATAAGAAATGCACAGTGCAAGTAACAGCTTGTTTCTATTAATAAGAGCTTTATTAATAACAGTTGTTCTAATAATTATCATTTGAATTTGTCTCTTCCTGACTCAATCCTCCATTAAGGAAAAGAGAATTTGCGAGTATGTTTGGATGCTCTGTGTGTGATCAGGACCCTGTCTCCTATGCACCCTGATATTCTCTACAATATCTGAAGAATAAAGAGGGGGTTTTACACAAGCGTTTGTTCTTCATACAATTCAACTTCAATTCAAAAACTTCATATAATTTGTCTCTGAAAATATACTCAAAAGGAGTGATTTATTAAGGCTTTTATTAAGAAGAAAATATATTATACACTACAATACATTATCAGCTCAGATCTTAAATCTGATGCATGAAAGGATTCCTCATGGCTTGCACAATGGTATTTCTGTGAATTCTGCAATTCTGACTTGACACATACTGCAATTTGTACCCATATGCACTGTCAAAATCTTCAATAACTCCTAGAAGCAAAATGCACTATTACACATCTTTCAGTAATAACACCCAGTAGAACAACTCCACTGTTGCTCCATTAAAACAAAACCAACATGCAAAAAACATCTAACAAACTCATATTACATAAACCTCACTACTAAATCATCTCTGAAGTCTCAAGTGGCAACACTCCTAAAAACTCTGTGTATTGACAAACACCATTCTTGTGTAATTAACCAGTTTCAACTGGATGTGTTCAAAAGTTGCACAGACACAGAGCTAAAGGAAGTGGTTAAGCTTGAGAAAGTTAAGGTAGTGTTTGGACTTGATCTTGAAGGTCTTTTCCAACCTAAATGATTCCGGGATTCCAGGGATCCAAGTATACGACTACTCAACAAGTATACTCCTATGGCTAGCTACATAAAGTACGAACAGAATACACTAATTACTTTACCCATGTTTTATTGCAAAAAGGTGTGTGCACACTTTTTTGTTCTGGTTTTGATTATTTTGTTCTAGGGTCAGGGACTGACCCATGAAAATTATTCGAGGTCACAGAATCATAGAATCATCAGGGACCAGAAAGGACCGCAAAAAACCATCCAGTCCAATCCCCCTACCACAGCAGGACATTCCGATCAGATCCAGGTGGGTTTAAAACCTCTCCAGAAAAGGAGATTCCACAAACACCCCAGGCAGCCCCCTGAAGCACCCCATTCCCTCCCTGGGAAGAAGTTATAGAATCGGTCAGGATTGGAAGGGGACACAGGATCATCCAATTCCACCCCCCCTGCCACAGGCAGAGACATCCAACCCTAGATAGGCTGGCCAGAGCCTCATCCTGCCTGGCATTAAACACCTCTAGGGATGGGGCCCCAACCACCTCCCTGGGCAACCCATTCCAGGCTCTCACCACTCTCATGGTGAAAAGCTTCCTCCTCACATCAAGTCTAAATCTACCCATCTCTAGCTTTGCTCCATTCCCCCTAGTCCTGTCACTACCTGAGAGCCTAAAAAGCCCCTCCTCAGCTTTTTTGTAGCCCACTTCAGACACTGGAAGGCCACAATAAGGTCACCTTGGAGCCTCCTCTTCTCCAGTCTGAACAGCCCTAACTCTCTCAGTCTGGCCTCATAGGAGAGAGAGGTGCTCCAGCCCTCTGATCACTCTTATGGCCCTCCTCTGGACACACTCCAGCACGTCCACATCCTTCTTGTAATAAGCGCTCCAGAACCGGACTCAGTAGTCCAGGTGGGATCTCACCAGAGTGGAGTAGAGGGGGAGAATCACATCCCTTGACCTGCTGGCCACGCTTCTCCTGATGCAGCCCAGGGCCAAAAGTGCACACTGCTGGCTCATGTTGAGCTTTTCATCCACAAGCACCCCTAATTCCCTCTCCTCAGGGGTACTCTCCAGCCAGACACTGCCTAGCCTGTATCTGTGCTTAGTATTGCCTCGACCCAGATACAGGACCTTACATTTGGTCTTGTTAAACCCCATGAGGTTCACTTGTGCCCACCTCTCCAGCCTGTCCAGGTCCCTCTGGATGGCATCTCTAGCCTCTGGTGTGTCTGCTGCACCACAGCTTGGTGTGGTCAGCAAACTTGCTGAGTGCCTCTCAGTGCCTCTGTCCACGTCACTGACAAAGATGCTGAACAAGACTAGTCCCAGGACTGATCCCTGAGCAAACTCCACTTGTCACTGGCTTCCACCTGGACATGGACCCACTGACAGCCAGTCTTTGGGTGCGGCCATCAAGTCAGTTCATAACCCATCTAGTGGAGCACCCATCAAACCCATGTTCCACCAGCTTGGAGACCGCAATGTGGTGCGGGACAGTGTCAAAGGCTTTGCTCAGGTCCAGGTAAATGACATCCGTCGCTCACCTCCCCCTCATCTATTAATGTTGTGA
>VZRI01012869.1:251-12050 GCA_013397515.1 Upupa epops
TTAAGAAATTTAAGAAATAGCTGATTGTAGTGATGTTATGTCTGGGTGAGCACAGAGGTCTTTTCGACTCTCCATAATTGTGTGAGTTTTGGGATTTGTTTTTTTAAAATTTATATTCTTTATCGTCTTCAGACTTTAGATCTGGATTGGCTAGATTATTACTAGATATTTTTATAAGTGACCCTAGTGAAGGAGGAAAGGCTTCAGAATAAAAGAGGGGAGAGAGATTTAGATTAGATCTTGGAAAGATAATACCTCACTATGAGGGTGCTGAGGCACTGGAACATGTTGCCTGTGAAAGTTGTGGATGTTACAGGTCTCCAGCTAGACACTACATCATTAATCAGCACTCTCTGGGCTCTGTTGTACAGACAATTCTTAATCCAATTTGAAATCTGAACACTTGATTCCACAATTCCTAAGCTTGGTTACAAGGATGTTACGGGGGACTGTATCAAAAGCCTTCCTTAAGATCAAGGTAGACCACTCCATCACTTTTCCAGGGATGCAGGTGAGACTGACTGGTCTGTAGTTGCTCAGGCACAAGTAACAATACCTTTCCTTGATCCTCAGGCACCTCTCCTGTTGACCATGGTGTCCCAGAAATGATGGAGTGGTTTGGTAACAACACCAGGCAGTTCTCTCAGCAGTCTTGGGTGCACTCTTCTGCCCAGAACTGAAATGCTGCGTGAAGGATAAACAAATGACCTGAACGGCCTTAGGACTCTGTTTTGGGTCTGGTGCTGTTTAGCTGTTGGCAACATAGACAGTGGCATTGAGTGCACTCCCAACACATTGGCCAACACCACCAGCTGTGCGGGGTGGTAGACACACTGGAGGGAAGGGAGATGACCCAGAGGGTCCTTGGCAGGCTTGAGAACCACATAAAGTTCAGGAAGCCCAAGTGCAGGCTCCTGTGTCTAGGCTGGGGTAATCCCAAGCACAGGTACATGCTGGATAGTGAATGGATTGAGTGAGAGCAGCCCCAAGGAGAAGGTCTTGCAGGGGGTATTGTTAGTTGAGAAGCTCAACATGAGCAGACTAGCGGTAGGACAAGGGGGAATGGTTTTGAACTAGAAGAGGGGAAAGTGAGATTAGATCTTGAGGAAGAAATTCTTCCGTGTGAGGGTGCTGAGACACAGGGACAGGTTGGCCTGTGAGGTTGTGGATGCCCCCTTGTTGGAAGTGTTTGAGGCCAGGTTGGATGGGGCTGTGGGCAGCCTGGTGTGGTGAGAGGTGTCCCTACCCATGGCAGGGGCGTTGGTTCTAAGATGATCCCTGAGATTCTTTCCAACCTAATACTACCCTAATACTATTTCAACTCTTTAAGTTGAAGTCTGAAAGATCTAACCTGAAATTAGTGAACAGTTAGGGTACTGTAAAGTTGTTTGAGATTCAGAAGTGATGCGTGTTGTTGCTGCTTTGAAGTTTTGATTAGTTAAAAAATAAGGTATCTGAGATGCTGGGTAGCAGAAGCTGTTTGCACATCCAAGGGATTTTTGTAGGCACACGTATTCTGTCATCACAATAATCACTCTCCAATTGTGCACTGACCAGTTCACTATAAATTTTATCAGAACCTGAGTTTTCATCTGAGTCTCTAGAAGTCATCATGGTCTCCACTTGATTTTTCTGAGTGACCTAGATCTTGTGAAGGTTTCACTAACCTGTGCATGTTGTTTGATTGTATTCCTGGATATTTTAAATTGTTTGTCAGCATGTTTGTGCTGCTTCTAGATGGGGGTATTTTTAGCGGTACCAAGGCTGTTTGTGCACACAGATTTTTTGTTGATTGCTGGTGGCTGTTAAGATTGTTTGAAGAAGCCAAATCTTTAGTGTCCTCCTGTATTCTCACTGGCAGTGTAATAGTGGAAGTGTTCTTGATTCCCTGCACTTGTCTGTTAGCTTTTTGAAGGAGATTGGTGTATAGTGATGGAATAGCTCCAACTCACACAACAGTGTCATTGCTGTCTTCAAGTTTGCTGATGTTGGGGCCAGTTAGGAGGGTTATGAGGTGCTGGGTAACTTTCTAAAGGCAAACAGGGGAAAAATAGTAAGATGGGAAGGAAGGATCTTGGAGTTCTATAAAAAACCCTCCTCCAAGCAGGAGTTTGAAGCCTTGACACTTTTTGGAGGGACTCTACAGCAAAGGTTTCATCAGAGCAGTGTGGGAATTGTGAAACTGTCTGGTGTTTTGGAATCTCATTGGTATCTGCAACGTTCTGCACCCAGTTTTGTGGGACTTGTGCAATTTGAAGTGCAGGTTTTTTGTTATGGTAAAGATGATAAAAGTTATGAAACAGTAGATTTCTTCTGGCTGGCTCTAAGACTGGATTTACCTACTTTGCAGACATGGTACGTACAGATAGAAAAGCCGAGGGTATCCAATGAAGCTCCTAGTACTCTGAACAAAGGGAATCACCTGTGAAGCACACTCTGCCTTTACTTCTCCCTTAGGTCTTTAGGGGGAAATTCTGGAGGAAAAAGAGAGGTAGTGCCAAAATAGTTCCTCAACTGAAGGGAAGAACTCTTCAGTGTCTAAGCATGAACAGGATTTTTTCAGGTAATGAGATTGTCTGTCTGATGACTCACTGCTTTTTAAGGGAGGAGTCTCTCTGTGATCACTCTGAAAATCTCAATGCCATTTCGATTGTGGTAGAAGGTGTCTAGACACAGTTTGTGAAGCCTGCTTTATGATGCTAGGGACATCTGCCTAACACTGAAGTACTTAATACACATAGTAGGTCACAACTACTGAATTTGTTTGTCCAAGGTGTCCTTTGTATTTCTGCTTGATGTGACTTCCCTGTGCTTTCTGTAGAACATTTGTTCTCTTCTGTGGAGAACAACTGATTGACCGACTGCTGTGCTGAGAGATGGCAAAGCTGAGTGCTGTCAGGTTCATGGAGTCATGGTTAATCATTGGGTTTAATGAGGAGCATAGGAACTCTGCAGTGTGTTTCTTCTGCCTGGAGGACTTGGTCTAACTTGTCAGCTCTCCTAGTTCTTTTCCTACAAGTGCTGTTACCAGGAAGATGGTATGCAATGGTATGCCTAACTTTGCCTTGCTTGGTAGGGTGGTTTCCTGTGGCGAGTACAGATTTTTTTCTTCAAAACTTAGCACCATTCTTTTTCCTTCATCTTTGCTGTGCCGGACTCCACTGTTGTCCCGTCAACACGGAGAAAGGAACAGAGTTGTTTCCAAGTCTCCAGCACAGCACAGCCTGCAGTGTTATTTTTCTCCCAGCTGGCAGGCGGTGGGGTTTGGTGCGTTGTGTTGGAGTTGTGGTTGGTTTGGTATTTTTGAGGGATGTGTCTTTGTTTGTTGTCTTTACAGGGACGTTTAATTTTAGCCAGAAGAAAGAGACCCAACCATAGTGCTGAATGGTTTTCAGAGGGTGAGAATTAGTATAGGACAGTGCTCAGGAGGCTGCAGAAGTAAATCCACAGGCTTTCCTCTGTCCATTACAGAACTGAAAACCAATACAAGCCAAGCGTAGTCTTAACTAATGTGTTATTTTGCTTTGTTTTATGTTTTAGAAATATGGCAAATTAACCCCTTGCACTGGCTGCAGAGCTCAGTGCAGGTTTTTTGACATGACTCAGTGCATAGGACCTAACGGATACATGGAGCCATACTGCTCAACCGCATGCATGAACACACACAAATCACAATATGCAAAACCACAAAGTAAGTGAAAAGGGTGATGGGTTTTCACCACTGATAAGAATAGACTCTTTTTTTTCTTACAATTGAACACTGTGGGCATGATTTTGTTATAGAATGAAGTAGTGCAGGTGTGACTATACGGGGGGGTTAAAACTTACTTAGAAAAAAGGAAAAAGTCACCTTACATTAAATACTATGAAACAGAGGGGGGCGTTTTCCCCAGTGACCTTGTTGCTTGATTTTGAAAACAGATTTCAGCTGCCTTAAGGCTTCCTGGAAAAAAGTGTTGAGACATGATGTGCTCTCACGTGCCGCAGAATACTCATGCAGTTTTCATGCATATAAACTAATATTCTTTTGTATATGGTTCAAGCCCATTTCGTTCTATTCTCCTCAAGCAAGAATTGCACAGGGATGTAGAGGTAGTCACAATGTACGTGGATATTCTCTGGGTCAGATCTTTAATCTGCAAGGAACTGGTAAATAACCGTGAATGCGTGTTCTTCAACGTGCAAAGCAGGCATAGATCTCAATGCAACAAACTTGAAAATGCTCCAGTGAATTTGATAGAAGAAAGCCCAGTTGAATGCTTATGCTCATCTTTAATGGAGAATTCCATTGGAAATTGATTGGAAAGCAGTCAGACCTTGGCTTTATGTTGAAATGGTAGGAAGAGTTGACCTGTAATTCAGTATTTTAATTTGTTCTGTACTCCTACTTTATGTTTATTTTGTTTGTAAACTACGTTTTTCTTTTAGGTATGGGAATTATTTGCCACTTTTGTAAACGAAACTGTTTACCTCAATATCAAGCCACAATGCCTGATGGAAATCTGTACAACTTTTGCAGTTCCAGTTGTGTAGCTAAATTTCAGGTTAGCTGTTGTGTTAAAATTTTCCTCCCTAAATATCTGTGTTACCTGTGTTTGTGCTGGGTATTTGCATATTAAACTAACTTGCTTGTGCGTGCGTGTTTGAGCTATAATTAATACAGCAGATGCTTCTGGCTTATAATGATGTCATTGGTCAAAGTGCAGTGTCATAACAATAACACTAGCTGCTGTCTTTAACTTCTAACTTGATACAGAAAGAAAATGCAAAGCTGCATTGCTGCTTATTTTGTTGCTACTCTGTGCTCTATGGGGATGTGAACATTACAGTCTGGTGTTGAAGATCAACAGTTTATACTAAACACAGCTACAACTTTCTGGGGAATAGTAACTGTCCCCAGAATGCATGTTTGTGGACAAAACCAGGTGTTTATGTCTGAAGGTTGGGCATTGCCTAGTGATGGGCACCTTGGAAGTGGCTTCCACACTTGTTGAAAATGTGATATTAAAATGTACGTAATGTGTTGTAGTGATTGATCTCCTAGTGATCAAAGAGCTCTGCAAAGGAAGATAATGTTTCAGTTGTATGTAAAACCAGATTTCCCAGGTGTGCACTGTATATTTATTTGATCTCTGACAGTGACCTCACATGATGTTAAGCAGTTACATCCAAACAGGGTTTTACCACCAAACAGGGGTTTACCACCATTAGGTTTTGCTGGTTTCTGCCAAGTGGAATGATTATCAAGCTCTTAATTGCTTCCTTAATGTAGCCTGGATAGTTTCCATTATGTAGCCTTGCTCTGTGCCCCCACCCTAAACAATTCATGGGATGTGTGTCTGATGAACAAAACAGATGCAGGTTAGTATGTAATGACAAATCCTGGAGTAACTTAATGCAAACTCTTGGAACCCATTTTATTCTGCCTAGACTTAGAATTCGTTGCAGCCCCAAGAGTTCTCAGAACGAAAGTTTCTGCTATTTGAGTAACAAAATTTAGGCTTGTGACTGACAAATACAGCATGGGACTTCTTGGGTTTGCACATAAGTGAATGTGAAGAATCACTGACTGTTGAGTCAGTTGATGGTGACTGTGGGTTTGTGATCTTGCTGAGATCCTGCTGGTGCTCCTGTTGTAGATGTCTCTTCAGTGTTGTAGTGGAGTTAGATTAGAGCAGCCACATAGTCTGAGTTCTTGGTGAAGACCAACATCAGGTAGCTAGTCATTTGCCTAGTTACTTTGCTCATAAAAACCTCCCTCTCCTTTTCTCTAGCCCCCTTCAGCTACTGAAGGCTGCCATAATGACACCCCCCCAACTTCTCCAGGCTGAACAGTGCCAATTCCCTTCCAAATAACCTGTTTGTAGCTAACTGTTGTTTTAAAGTATTAAAATATTTTAAAGATTGAGTTGAGCTGCTTGTTGCACAACTCATGGCCATATCTGTGTTCTCCTTTGTGCTAAACAAGAGGGAACAAGAAAGAAAATAGATTACTTTATGTGATTTTTCTTTTTTTTGACTGGCATTTGGTAGTAGGAAGTGTGGCTGTATCTTTTTCATGCTCTGTCATGGAGGATGTTGCTGCAGAGTCCTAAGTCTTTTTTTGGTGTTGGTACCTTGTCCTAAACATGTCTCTTCTAAGTTGTTTTTTGTCAATGTAGAGGTTATAGTTTGGTCTTCCCAAATGTAGTGACTGTGTAAGTATCTTGAAGTACAGACTGTCCTACCAAACATGAGGATATGCAGAATCTTCAGAAAAGTTCTGCTAAAGCTTTGATTTATTTTTGGTTTAAATTTATTATTTTTGTCAATTTATGGGTGTATTTGAAGAGTTGTAGAACTAATTAGTACGTATAGCAATCGTAAGTACAAGGTTTTTAGCATTATATTCTGGGTATTCAGTAATGTTTTCTTTCACCATCGTTAGTCGTCTGTAAGTTGTCTTTCTTATGTACCTTACATCTCTCTCTCTTGCTCACTCCTTTATAAAATGTATTTGTTTGTATGTTGCAGTGGGAATTGTGGAGAAAGATGGGTATGCTTCTCACAAATACTTTAACAGATTTGATCATAGTACAAGTAATTGAGGCGTCCGTGCTGACACTGGAAGGCCTGTGTGTGCTTGGGTGTAAGGGAAAGGGAACTGCTGGGGAGAGCGCCACAGACTGCTGCAGGGGTAATTTAAGGGATTTGAACCCCTCTCCTGTGAGGAAAGACAGAGAACTGGGACTGTCTAGTCTGGAGAAGAGGAGGCTGCAAAGAGATCTTAATGACTGTATCTGAAGCGTGGGTGTCAAGGAGGAGCTGGTTGTCTCTCACTGGTGCCATGTGATAGGATGAGGGGCAGTAAGTGCAAGTTGGAGCACAGGAGGTTCCACCTCAATAACAGGAAAAACTTTGCTGTGGGAGTGATGGAGCACTGGAACAGGCTGCCCAGAGAGGTTGTATAGTCTCTTCCTTTGTAGACATTCACACACAGCTTTGACACGTTCCCCTGTGAGCTGCCCTAGGTGATCCTGTTTTTGATAGGGGAGTTGGACTAGATGATCTCCAGAGGTCCTTTCCAACCCCCCACCATTCTGTGATTCTGTAGTGTGTTTTGTTTCTTCCTTGTTGAATTTAGTTTGCCTGATTTCACTTGTGGAACAGTGCTAGTGGATGGATGACTATCTAGGCAATTGCTTGTATGTATCTGGTTAAAAACAGCTGGATTTTGAAAAGGTTTTCTTGGGTTTTTTTCAGCTAGAAAAACCATAATCATAGTCTGGCTGCCCACTGGTCCATCTCCATATACTAGTATATACAGAAACATTTCCACAGCTTTATTTTGTGTTGCTGTGAGCAAGGATAACCCCTCTGTTATTTATGCTGAGGTGGTAGAGGCACCTTTCTGAAAAGCCCTAGGCTCTGTCTGCCTACTGTTCAGTGGTTCATTTGGCAGCTTTGAGCAGTTTGAGGTGAGCTGAAATGGGCTTTACCATTAGTTTTCACTTTGTTTGGCATTTCCCAAGACTAAATAGACCTGTTTCTTGAGTGAATTTATGATATTGAAAAGACTTCACCTAAATATATCTATATGCTGAAGCACAGCATAAAGCTTTGATGTTCAGCATGACCACCGAGAGATTTGAGTGAATTTTGGATCTTACTGCTGAATTATTGCTTGAGTACAATGCTTCCAAATAATTCATAAAGGTATTATCTGCTCTATCTTGTAAGTTAGAAGCAAAGCAAGATGATAAAAATGATGTGTATGCTGTCCTGACTTGCTGAAAAGCAGTCCTTTATTGTAAGCAGAATAATAGAAGCATGTCAAGAATTCAGTGATTAACTTTGGGGTTTCTAACCATCTTCCACGTGGTTCAGAGCTTTCACTAATATGAATTTGGTTGTTTCCTGATTTCTGTGTGGCAATATTTAGTTGACTATGGAGGTTTGTGAGAAAAAATCCTTGATTCTTTTTTAGAAGCCTTAATGCTTAGTTTTTTTCATTTTTTAAGAATCTCCAGTACGATGTAAGGTTTTATTAAAACAAGTTCTAATCACTGTTGTTGCTCACATCTTTGGCTTTTATTGTTCAGTTACAAACTCCCCTATAGGGCCTGAATTTCTGCCACAACAAACCGGTTGGGAAAGGACAGAAATGAAGCCACTGGTGCCATACATCAGGAAACAACAAAACCCCCATGGTTTACTTTTAACTTTGTGGGGCTCCCAATAGGGTGTCGCAGTCCCATGTATAATGGTAATTCTGGACATAAGAAAACACGATCACTTTTAATTTGGTGAACATTTACTGGGTTTCATCTTCATTCCTCCTCCTGTTCAGTGTTTCTGTGACAAGCAGACACATCTGCTCACTCTTCAGCATTTCCCTCATTCCTGAGTTGGAGGTGGTTAGGGTATTTGCTTTTTGGTTTCTTCTCATTTTCACTCGGAACGTCTAGGACTTGCACTGTGTTTACATAACCGGTACAGCAGCAGTGTTGAGCTCTGACAGCACGTGGTGTATGCTGTGTGAAGGAACTTGCTAATGCAGAAATGCTCAGATGGACCTTGAACCTTTGTGGCTCCTGCATTACTGCTTCAGCTGCTTATGTAGAGCAGCCAAAGTCTAGCCAAACGTCTCCCAGCCACAGGGTCATTTGCTGGATTTAGTGGGACAACTCTGTCAATACTGTATGTGGAATCCAGAGTGTTTAAAGTTATTCTGGGTGAATGGACCCTTGGGATAAAGGTCACATCTTTCCTGCTGTGTGAGGCTATTTGTTCTGTGGTCCTATCCAGGGCTAGGAAGTGTGGATGACCGCCTCACCTCTGCAACACCTGATAGTTAGTGCATCTGAACAAAACTATCCTGCAACATGAATGTTTAAAAGTGTCACTGTTACAGAGTGTAGATCTGTTAACAGATCTGCCTGAAGAGAACTCCTCACCTTTAAGTACATTTGTCGTTTTGCAACTTTGGGAAGCTCTCTTGAGAAGACTGACATAGCAATGTGTCCTGGATTTGTAAAGTGACTGTGATCACCACAGTTTTAAATTTTGTCTTAAACATCACCAGGGTTTGTTGTGTGATCTAGTGAATGTGCAAAATACGTCTGTAGGTACTTCAGTTCTCCTGGAAGACCACAGAGATACTGTACTGTTGAGGTCTCTACCTGCTGATTGCAGTGAGCAAATCATTCAGTCACAGGATTCATTTCTTGTACCTATATGTGCAGTAGAGTTATTTTTCTAAATCTGAAAACTCTTAATTATTTAAGGCCTGGCTTAGACAGGAGCAGAAAGGACTCATTTGCACTAAGTGGAGTAGATGTGTGGTTTCTTGCTGAAGGCAGTTAACTTCAGTGTTTGTATTTTCAAGCAGTATATTTAAGTGTGGTATTGGTATTCTGCCTTGGTGAGGTTTGCATTTGAAAATATTCATTTATAGGTCGTTGAGCTTCTGTGGCCAAGGTCAGGCAAGCGGTGATATGTATTTATCTGAAAGTACGTGGCTTTTGATGAACAGGTGGTCAGTTTTGGAAGACTGATTCATACCGTTTCTAATCACCCTTCAATAACAGGCGACAAGGGAAGAGAAATTAAGAGAAAAAACTAACCTCATCCTTGTGGCAGCAATGCACCTGAGTTTGTAACATCCCGAGTTTTTAAACTCTAGGCTTTACTGGACAAATCCCCATGTTTGAAAAGTAACTGTTGTCTTAGTGATGTGTCTGTATGTGTATTTGTGTTTTTCAGGCTCTCAGTGTGCAGTCCTCGACAAATGGTCAGTTTGTCTCTCCCAGTGATATTCAGTTGAAATGTAATTATTGCAAAAGTTCTTTTTGTTCAAAGCCAGAAGTGCTGGAGTGGGAGGTAAGGAAGTTTTGGGGCTTATTTTTATGACAATGAAGCGTTTAGCAGTTTAAACTTGTAACTCCAATGTGGTTTTCTAGGTAGCTATTTTAAAATTTCTTGAAGCTTACAAAATTAACTTCATAAAAACCTACAAGATTTCATAGAAGATAATTTATTTCAGTATGGATAAAAGCAGAAGCTTTTGTTTTAAATGACAAAGTGTTTGTGGAATGAAAAAAAGTCGTTTCTCAGATGAGCTGCACGTTTGAAATCTGCTTTTATCTTCAGCTATTGTATGAGTGTAGGTATGATAGACCAGAGCTGCACCTTTGAGTGGAGTATTTGAAGAGGACATGCTAAGATTGATTCGTTTTTTATGTTTAGCATTTTTATATAAAATCAGTAGCTACAGTGTTCACTTACAGGCTTGGGAGTTAACTTTTAGCATCAGAAATCAGCCCCGAATTGTGTGTTTCAGTTTGCTCAGCATGTTAAAGATGCGATTAATTTGTGATGCTTTGTGCCTTTGCATTTAGAACAAAGTGTATCAGTTCTGCAGCAGAGCATGTTCTGATGATTACAAGAAACTGCACTGCATAGTTACGTACTGTGAATATTGTCAGGAAGAGAAAACGCTGCATGAGACGGTGAATTTCTCCGGCATCAGAAGACCCTTTTGTAGTGAAGGTATGTACGCATGTGGGGGTTTTTAAGGCATTCATCATTGTAGCTCTACAGGTGTTGACTTACTGTGTAATAGTTGATGTTAAATTCCAGATGACAACTGATTTTTGTTGTACTCAAAGTTTCTTCATTATTAATGAAGTGCATGTACCTGTTGTTGTTAGTGCACGTACCTGCTAAATTTATCTGAACTGCTTTTATGGCCTTTTGTTGAATATTTCACTACTTACTCCAGGTTAAAGAAGAGTAGGTAATACCCCTAGGCATGTTTTTTTTTTAAAATACATACACGTGTGGGCACACATGCTTAGATACAAGAATTGCAATTTATTTTTTCAAAAATCTGCATCAGAGCCTATACAAGAACCTAACTGCATTGAGGAAGGCTCAGGTTTCTCTTGGGTTACTATTATCAGAATTTAGTGCAACATTGAAAGTTCTGCCTTGGCTTATAGTGGTTGCTCAGGCAATAGCTTGATGCCTGTTGATGTTCACTGGCTATAATTTTTGAGAAGAAAAACTAAAAAGGATGTATACGGACATAGGATTCTCAGGAGATTTAAAAATAGTGTTTTCATAGAAACAGCAAAAGACAGTCTTAACCAGAACCTGTCTGTCCTGTTTATGGGGAGGAGGTCCTTCGATACTGATGTCTCATCCTGGTCTTAAAAGTTTAACTGTGAGTTTGGGTGACCTGTTCCTGGAGGATACAGTTTTTCTTTAGTTATACTCACAGTGCTTACCCTATCATGTGATAAACCTTGCTGAAGATCTCTGCTTTCAAGCAAGTTTAACTACTTGTGTGATTTACTTGTAGCAGGATCCTGTAGAGCTGGAGAGGGGTAGAGTTGTGGGCCTTCCTTCCTTCCAGACCACTTCCTTGTAGTTCTGGACTCTGCAGTCTTTTCTTTCTGAAGGAGTGTGGTGGGGTAGGTTTCTCTGCCATCGTTACTTTCTTGTATTCTCTATGACACGGTGGTAGCTGAGTACAAGAAACAGGAAAGCAAAGCTCATGTATCACTGCAGTGCTCAGAGACATCTAGGTAGAAATGGCCTTTGGGAATAGAACAATTCCACAGAATATATTCAAAGGCAAGAACAAACTCTCTTTTGGCCTGGAAATTGCATATAGGCTGATACTAGTGTGAATACTCCCTCGTGTTAAAACCTGGTGTCGCCATAAATTCAGTAGGATCCTTAAAGGCAGCTGTACCATCTTACCACTTCCATAGTTAGATTTCTGTTATTCAGTGAGACCTGGGCAGAGAGAAA
>VZRI01012869.1:12177-33951 GCA_013397515.1 Upupa epops
AGCAACGAAGATGAAGAAGGAAGTAGAGCACCTCCTTTATGAGGAAAGGCTGAGGGAGCTGGGTCTCTTTAGCTTGGAGGAGGCTGAGGGGTGACCTCATTAATGTCTATAAATATGTGTGGGGTTAGGTGTCAGATGGATGGAGCCAGGCTCTTCTCAAGGTCGTCTAGTGACAAGAGGCAATGGATGAAAGCTGGAACAGAGGAGGTTCCATATCAGTATCAGAAGGCACTTCTTTCTAGTGAGGGTAATGGAGCATTGGAACAGGCTGCCCAGGGGTGTTGTGGAGTCTCCTTCTCTGGAGATGTTCAAGACCCTCCTGGATGTGTTTCTGTGCGACTTGGTCTAGGTGATCCTGCTATGGCAGGGGGGTTGAACTAGGTGATCTTTTGAGGTCCCTTCCAATCCCTAATGATTCTGTGGTTTCTGTAGAAGGAGACTTGAATTAAATGAGGATTTTTATTTCCTATTGGATAATTTGAGGAAGGATTCTCCATGAGAATGTGGTTACCTAATGAGGGAAATCCACTGGTGGACCAGTTAGTGTGGGTCCTGGGCTTGCATATATTGGACTGCCAGCTCTAGAGTGGAAATGATCTTTATGAGGATGAATGTGTTTGAGTGTTACATTAAAGCAAAGTGCCTTGGCTTACTGGGATGATCTGTACCACTGAGGAGTAGAGAGAAGCTAGTCAAAAGCACCATTAAATGGGATGTAACTTGAATAAATATTCTTTCAGATCTGCTAGCTGTAGCTACTTGATGATGCACATGGAAACAAGCTCTGTGTGGTAGATGATGATAAACTGCTGACTGGGGGAGAAGCTCTACAGAAACAATCTAGGCCCTGTGTTTTAAAGGAAAACCAATGACTGTCGTTGATTACTGCAGAAATAAGGGAATAGTTCATGCCTGGCATAGGAGTAAAAAGGACAAGTCTTTAGAGGGATTGAGTTGATGGTCAACAAACAGAAGCTCCATCCTGAGAGGGCAGATTTCCCCCTTTTTTTAGGCACCTGAGCAGCACAGTTTTTAGCTTAATGTTTTTCCAGAGTTGTCAGATACCTGTGTAAAGCAAAAAAAATGGATGTCACAAATAAACTTGTTGGATGTGGAAGCTATGCTGGCTTTGATATTGCAGAGTATTCAAGAAGCTTCACAGGCTGAGCACACATACATGAGGTATTGTGATTTAAGAAGAAATATCCCAAGGTGCTCAGTAACAAAAGTTAATGGAATTCGGGGAAGAGACTGAATTCCTAAGGGAAAATACAGGAAAGTTTCAAATGTCTGTTTATCAATGTTTATCAAAGAAGACTGCTAGATAAAATCAGCAGGAGTTAGGTGCTGAAAGTTCTCTTCATATTCTTGCTTGTTCTTCTTGGAGCTGTCTGATGGGAAAACAGACCAACCACAAACACCCCTTGACTGCTTATGCCTGTTCAGCTGAAAAACTGAAGATGTTGGCATTCCTCTGCTCACATTTCTTCATACCTGAGGTATTTTTACATGTGCACATAAATACAAACATGCACACAAGCTCTGGCACCCATGCTGAAGTCTCTGGGATCAATATTTCTGAGCAGTTGCATTCTAACTCAGTTTCTGTGTGTTTCTCTGGAGATACTTAATAATACATGCAGTGACCAGCTGAAACTGGTCATGAGTGCAGTAAGGTGTAATTAACACTGACCTATCATTGTACCTAAGATGGTTACTTATTCTTTAATGGAGTTTACACAGTTTATTATGTTTGGAAAGGGCCTTCAAAGGCCAACAGGTTCAACTCTTCTGCTCAAGCAGGATACAGATGACTGAAAAGCATAACTGCCTAAAAGCTTAAATCAACTGCACAACACCTCATCCAGACGGGACAGAAACAGGTCCAGAGAAGGGGACTCCACAACCTCCCTGGGCAACCCATTCCAATATTTAATAGCTCTTACTGTAAAGAAGTTTTTCCTCATATTGAGGTGAAATTTCCTGTGTTCATGCTTGCATCCAGTACCCCTTCTCCCCTTTCTTCTTGACCCCCAGCCCTCATGGATTTATAGGCAGTAATTAAACTCCCTTGTAGCCTTCTTTGGTCCAAACTAAAATGTCCCGATATCCTCAATCTCTCTTCATAAGGAAGTTGTTCCAGACTCCCAGTCATCTTCACAGCTGTGTTGAACTCTCTCAATTAATTCTCTATCCCTTTTGAATTGGGGAGGGCAGAATGGGACACAGTATTCCAGGTGTGACCTTGCTAAAGCAGAATAAAGGGGTAGACGAAACTCTTTTGATCTGCTAGCCCCACTCCTCTTGATCGATCCTAACACCCTGTTGACTGCCTTGACCACAAGGGCCCATAGCTGATCCGTTTTTAATTTGTTATTTACAAAAACTCCAAGATCGCTCTCCCCAGGGGTGCTCTCTAGCAGTTCGCTACCCAGACTGTATTGATGGTTCCCATTGTTATTTCACAAGTGAAGAACTTGACATTTGGTTTTGTTAAAACTCATTCAATTCCTCTTAGCCCAACTCTCCAGCCTGTCCAAATCTTCTTGAGTAGTTGAGCAGCCACTAGGTGAATTGGCCAATCCGCACAGCTTGGTATCATCAGAAAGCTTGCTGAGTAGGTACATTGTTAGTTGAGAAGCTCAATGTGAGCAGACTCTAGTGATAGGACAAGGGGGAATGGTTTTGAAATAAAAGAGGGGAAATTGAGAATAGATCTTGAGGAAGAAATTCCTCTGTGTGAGGGTGCTGAGGCACTGGAACAGGTTGTCCAGGGAGGTTGTGGATGCGCCCTTGCTGGAAGTGTTTGAGGCCAGGTTGGGTAGGGCTGTGGGCAGCCTGGTCTGGTGAGAGGTGACCCTGACTGTGACAAGGGCTACATGATCTTTGAGGTCCCTTTCAACCTAAACCATTCTGTGACTACCTGAAAGAGTTTAATCTGTCCCCCTGGTGGTAAGGCACTGGATATTAAACTCTACTGGTGTTTAACCACTACAACACCTCATTGCAAAATACTTCTGTCTAAATTATAGTAGTTGTGTATTGTACATGCTTAGGCAAGATTAGGGCAGCTTGTGGTTTTGTGGTGCATGTATAGTTGCATGAATGACACTTGAGGATAGGCTGTGAACGGTTCTAATCTTCTTTTAAATCATCTTTTGATTATAGCTCTTCTGATGGTCTAGGAAAACAAATGCTTTTGGCAGTCCATCAGTGATGATTAATTTTGAGTAATTATCACCATAACTCTCTGTACCTGGAGAATTATTTTGCATTTAGTTACTCTTTTCATTAGAACCAAGTGTTATGATTTAAATAACACAGACTTTATAGTAACTTGTAATGTGAATTTTAATCCCGCTGATGCATATCCACTAGTTTGCTTCTTGGCAGGAGAAGGTCAGGAAGCTGTAGAGCAGCTCAGTTATGTGATGCTTGGGAGCTCTTCCCAGTGAGGACAGGCTGCCAAGTTGGGCTTGTTCAGCCTCGAGAAAAGATGGCTGCGATATGATCTTACTGTGGCCTTTCAGTACTTACAGGGAGTCTCTGAGAAAGATGGAGGGGCACTTCTTTGCATGGCCTGTTCTGATAGGAACGGGGTGATGGTTTTGAACTAAAGAAGAAAGATTTAAGTTAGATTAAGGCAAAGGGGTTTTTACAGTGAGGCTGGTGAAACAGTGGAACAGGTTGCCCAGATTGTGGAAGCTGCAAATCAAACTCAAGGTAGACAACTGCAGTGGCTTTTTTAGGCACAGATACAATAACTTCTGAAAGACTTTAGAGTGGACAAGTGGGAAAAGATATGTAGGAAATTCAGGGAATTTAGAACTGAGTAGATCTGGGAGAGTTAAAGCATTGTAGATTTGGGAGTGGCTTTTTCTCAGCCGTTGCTGCATGGTGAATTGTTCAGAAAAGTGCACTGTTAAATATGTAGTTGATTTATTTTTAGATTTATATGAAAGTATGGCAGATACTGGGAACAGCCTTAACACGAGTGTGAAATGTGATTCAGTTCCTTACATAGAAAAGTTTCAAAACCAATTAAGGTAACCACCTGAAATTCGTAGCAATTCCTAGGAACAGATAGCTTTCCAAACATGTTGCTGTGACTTAGTTGTTCAGGTCTCCAAGGCTTGGACCTCTTTGTTTGTGATGTTTGTTTCCTTTTGCATTAAATGTATAAAGCTACAGGAATTGTTTAAAATAATAATGTAAATTACACAACAAGCTGTGTTATCTACAGATATTAACCAGACAGATATTAAGGTATTAACCAGACATACAGATATTAACCAGACACACTGATACACTTCTTAAAGACTTCTTTGAAGCACCTGTTTTAATGAAAAACTTAATGGGGTAATTACTAACTGCATGTTACCTTGCAATAGGATCTTTTAAAGCTATCAAGGATTCATTTTGATGCTGGTTAGTTCCTTTGGCAATGTCCTTGTGAGATAAATTCTAACCTGAAATAGCAGCTTTCTTTTAATGGTTTATTTGGTGCTGAGCTGCAATACCCTGGCAAAAGGGGATAAAGCAGAACATGGCTTATATGCTGTGAAATGTACGATCCATGCCTTTTCCAATTGCAGGAGTCATGTTGTTACTGGTGGAAAGTATTCCCTTCCACAAGCCAGGGCACTAGAAAAGTGGAAGTCAACCTCAGAGGGATTTTGAGCTGCCAGAGTTACTCTGAGAGTGTATGATCTCCCTTGACTGCTTTGGACAGAAGTTACAGTGGGATCTTTCTGATACCCATCTGAGCCACGGTGGTTTTTGTTAGAGAACTGCGATGAGCACAGTGCCGTTGGTTGGGCCACCATGCCATTTTATTTGGTAGTCTAGAGTGAAATCTTTGAGCTGTAGATTACTATTCCGACAGATTGTTACTGTAAAAACTCAAAGATACTTTTCTGCTCATAAAAAGCTACTTAAAGTAAGAAAAGAAAGCATGTTCAAATCCAGGAAAGCCTTTTGGGAAACACCCACCAGGCTCCCTTGCTGCAGAAGCACCGTGCGAAGGCTCTTGGCTGTAGGCTATGCCAAAGGAAAGCACATGTCCATGCCTTCCATCCACATGGGTGTGTGAGAGTTGGAGATGTGATGTTCTTGTTCTTGTGAGGCTCTACTTGTGGAAGAGTGATCAGGTAGATGTTGTTTCCATTCAGTGCTTGGTGGCTGCATAAGTTGTGGAATGACTTGAAAACTGTAACCTGTTCGCCTGATTTTGATAGTTCTGGCAGCATTCTTGTAGCTGGAAAAGCTGAATGATGCTGAGGAGGACATTTACACATCTTACTTGCTCTCCATCTCTAGAAGGACTACTAAAATAACACCATTCAAATTTTGAGTGCTGAATCTTGAGGGGTTTTGTTCATGGGGAGCTAATTTCTAACGTGGTATAGGCTGTCAAGTGAAATCCCGTGCGTTGTCCAGCTGCCGTGGAGCTTGTTAGATTTGAAGAGGACTGAGACCATTCATGCGGAGACACCACTAGCTGTTGCAGCTGAGGGGGACAACAGTTCAAGGTGCTGAGATTCAGAACACAAGAAGAAAGCTTATAAAGGTGCTTTTTATTAACCTGAAAGAATAAACAACTTGAAAAGATTTAAGAACAAGCAAAAACCAAGTAACTCAATGGGACTGGAAGGGAAGAGAAAGGAAACAGCTAGTATTTAATATTGGAAAAAGCATAAACTGAGGATGAATAAAAGTTGAGTTAAATGAAGCAGAAGACAAGACAAAGAAGGAGTGTACTCAGCTTCTCTGTTACGTGGTGAAGATGGGATCTATTGTAATCCAAGCAGGACCCAAACCTAGATGTATTACATCTGTTTTCATAAGCATCGTGATATTTATTGGGAAGCCACAGACAGCAGATGATAGGAGTGTGGGTATGGAGGGGTGACTGTTGCATTTGAGTCCATACAGAGGGAGACAGCAGAAACGCGTTAATGGAACAGAGCTCCAGAAAAATATGACACCTGCCTAGCGTGTGATGATGTGAGCTTCTTGGCACTACAGGCTTGTGTGCAGCAGGGTTATTGTTACTCTTCTCCAGATCAAGTTGTTGAAGGGTCACAGGCAAACTTATTACAAGGAGGGAAGACAGCAAATCTTTGCAGCTTGAAGGAGGAGAAAGGTAGTCTAGTAAATACAGTTTGTCAGAGGTAAAAAAACGAACTGCTTTTAGAATGGAACAGTTATTTTCTAGAAAGAATGCTGTTCTCTGTTAAAAAGATACTCCGTTGGGGACTCAGTGTTTCTAGTTCAGCATTCCTTTTTCACAGCTGCTAGACTTGTGAATGTACTCAACTTCATGTGGGTGCTGTTGGTAGAATAGCATGTGGTTCCTTGTAGCTTGCAGACAAAGTGAAGTGTGTTTCCTTCTGTGGGTAGTTCTGCAGGGCTGGACCTGGCAATTCTGTGGTCTTCCTAGAGAAAGGAATTTCTCCTGATCTGGAACTTGCTGAAAGAGGGAAGTTTGGAGGAGCTGCAATTATGGTGTTCTATCAGAAAGCCATTTTAGATCCTTAGTCCCCACATGTTATGTAGCAAACCAAAGGTCAGGGCTACTGGAAGAGATATATTTTCTGTTGAGGTTTTTTTTGGAAGCCAGAATTTTAATAGCCTGTCTAAAGATAACGTTAAATTGATTTAGCAGCTACTCAAGTGCTGCATTTTTCCTGGTTCAGATTTCAGGTTGGAGATACTTTATGTGAAAGTAATGGTCTCTCTGAGACAGCTGACTTGCAGGTTGGCCTTCTGTTAGAACTTCGCTGAAGAATGTAATTAGTTTCTTATGGAGCTTGAACCAGATGACCAGCACTTATATTTCTCTTTAAAATAAGTGCAGTTTTCTTGATTTCTGCCTGGTCACACTGCCACTTGTGTTACAGCAGAAATCCTGAGGAGTCCTAGGATTTACTCATATTTTTGTTGAGTGCTGGAGCTGCCATCTGTGTATTTTGGGCAGTGGACTACCAAGTCCTCAGAGTAGTTAGACAGGCCCAGACCCTGAGAGTTTGATATTGGAAAGGTCAGCCAGGTGCTGCTTTACACATCCACAATGTTCAGTCAGTCAAAGTCTGCTTCTTGGCCACCTCTATGCAGACTGCGCAGATGCTGCCTCTCTGCTGATTCGGGATGTACATTGTACACCATGAGGACCAAACAGTTTGAGTGCAGAATCTCTTTTACTAAAGGCAAACCCCTTTTACTACACTTGAGAGGAAGTCCTACTCTTCAAATCAAAACCGTAGTGTTATAGCAGGTTATGTTACGCTGGAAAACAGGGTACTGTGAACCTAATAAAAATGCATCCTGTTAAAAAAGGCCTTGTGTGTGTTTGTCTGAAGAGGCAAGATCTTGTCACAACCAGGCGTCCTTGGGTCAGGTGGAGTTAGATAATGATTAGAAAATCATTCAAAAGTACCTGATCTGAAGAGTGTTGCTCCTGATGTTGCAGAAAGGAAGCTCTCTACTCCCACTCTAGAAATCGCCAGGTTTGTAGCAGTCTTCTGTCAACATCTGAAGTTTCATAAAGATGGATTTTGTATCTTCTGTACAGGCCTCCATTAGCAAGAAGCCTGGAAGTCTGGGTGTGTTTTCCAGGCATTTAGTCTTCAGGGCTGGAATGTTGGGTTCATTTCCTCTTAATGCCCACTGCTCAGTATTGCCCATGAGTCATGGAGCTGTGGGATATGTTTAACTCTAGAGTAGAAAATTTCTTGCCTGATAACTTTTCATAGACTGTTCAGTAGATGCAAGAAGCTTACCTGATTGCCGCTAGGCTACTTCTACCCATCTGTCATCTGGAGAGCTTGATGCAGTATTGAATGGCTCTTCTGAGGCACAGCTGAAGAGGTTTGGTGTTGAGCTATCTCTGGCATTACAAAGAAACTGAAAGAATCTGATGCCCTATACAGTATTGAGAAATACAGGCAAAAGGGAAAATCCTGGCAAGGTTTTTTCAGTTCTTTAACGAGTAACCTTAAATAATAGCTTGCACACACTGACACTTCCTCCAGAGCACTGCTGCATTTTTTGCACTCTAAGGATTGTCATTTGATTTGGCACTTTCCATCTGTGCTGCCTGTTCTTCATGTTGGTAATTGTTCTCAAAGAATCGGGTACACAACTAAAAAATGCCCCAAGCAGTTTAAACCACAGTTACTACCAATAGTAACTTATTTGTATGGTTTCTTGATGTTAGTAGATTCAGTTTGCTAGCAAAATACATAGCATTGTGAGTTACAACTCCTCATTTTTGAAAGATACTGGCTGTTGCACCTTCCACTGCCATTCCTGTGCTTTTGCTGATTGTAGAATAGTATCACAGTAATGATGAGGCTGGAAAAGACCTTAAAGATCATCCAGTCCAACCTAAAACCAACGAAGTACGTCTAACATCTAGATCATGCCACTCAGCACTTCATCCAGCCTAACCTTGATCACCTTCAGTGACGGCAACTCGGCCACCTCTATGGGCAGCCCGTTCCCAAACTGGATCACTCTTTCAGCAAAAACCTTTTCCTAATGTCAAGTCTAAACCTCCCCCGATGGAGCTTGAGACTGTGACCCCTTGTCCTGTCTCCAGTGTCCAGGGAGAAAACACTGACTCCTGCCTGACTATAACCACTTTTTAGGTAGTTATAGACAGCAGTAAGGTCACCTCTGAGCCTCCTCTTTTCCAGGATAAATGGTATTTCAGTTTCACACAGATGAAATTCTACCATTATGAACAGCACAAGCCACTTAATTTCAATTACTGAATACATTATAATTACAGTGTTTTACATCTGTATGGCAGAGGAAGTGCAGTTTCTTGTCCAACTGAAACAACTGTGTTTCTGTGTGTTACTCACTGAGTTTCCTTACGTGCTGTGCAGAAGGCTGGATGTGTAGACTTTATGCCCTAGTGGAGTAGGCACTTGGAAAACATGTGTGCTGCTGATGGTGATGTGATATTTGGGAGGTCATAAAAACATGTGATTAAAGGTCTGTGGAGATGTTATCTCTCCAGTGATTATTGCAAACTGTTATTTCATCCCCTTATGCTGTTCTCTTCTGTAAAATTAAGCACAATTAGAGATACTTGGAATAGATTTTAGGCATCAGCTGAATAGAGATCAGATTTGAGGTAGTTTAAAGACATTATATTCTCAAAATAGCCCATGTAATAGCTATAGTATTCATCTTCTAATGCATTTCATACATTAGAATGCCTTTTCTGATTTGCTCAAGGGAAGATCAGATTATTGAAGAATATAGTTACTGTTATGGCAACCGTGAAATTAGGGCTGCATAGCAAACATAAAACCCAACCCCAGCCTGCCTTATGAAAAGAGATCCATTGCATGAAAATGCTGCATGAAATCCATATGTAAACTTCTGTCATTGCATAACTGCTCTCACTACCCATCACTGGTTACTTTATTGTTGTATTTTCTAAGAAGCTCCTGAGCTCTGAAGTCATCTTGGACCTATTAGCACTTTTAAAAGTTAACAAGTTAAGTGGTTTGTTGCATTAATATGAATGTAAGTAGTATCATAAATAAGTTCATCCTTGAAGGTAGATACTGTTTTAGTAGGTAGTGCTGTCCAGCTTAGAAATTCTTCTCACTCTGGTTGTCTGCCATTCTCAGGCTGTGTAACTGAGCAGTGTGACTCCAATTCTAATGCTTTTGCATGGGTCTGTGTGGAAATGATGGGTTTATTTGGTGTTTTTCTGATGGATAAGCACAGACTCAAACGTAGTGTTGTAAAGAGCTTCACATGAAACTGTAGAGCTGTGCAGGAAAGGAATTGAGGTAAAATTGTCTTAGTATAATCTGTTACACAACCTGAACTTGTCTGAAGCCCCAGTTATTAGCCATCTTTGTATTAATTTAATTTTCAGTATTTAACTCTGAACTGTGATATCTCTCTTTGTTCCTAATGTCTAAAAATCTGTTTCCAGGCTGCAAGCTGCTATATAAACAAGACTTTGCAAGACGGTTAGGACTGAGATGTGTTTCTTGTAATTACTGCTCACAGCTGTGCAAAAAGGGAGCCACTAAGGAACTTGATGGTGTAGTGAGAGATTTCTGCAGTGAAGAGTGCTCTAAAAAATTTCAGGACTGGTACTACAAGGCAAGTAACTTAGAATTTTTGACAAGAGCTCCACAGTTAAAAAAAGCAAAAATGCACATGTGAGGAATATCTGGAGGACTGTGCAGCAGTCACTGCTTCCTGCAGTGAAGCATTTGCCACGCAATAAGCAAATGTGTTTAATTTCATCATTTGAGTTTTCTTAGATCTTACAGCAGCTTTCCTACCATCAGATAAGTCCTGAGTTACAGAAAAGGAGCCTGCCATGTGTATTTGTTTCTTTATGTTTCCAGTTTTTTCTTCTCGATCGGTACCGTATTTTTCTTGTCAGAACGTCATAAATGTGTGTTCAGCTTGTTGCAAACACTGGTAATGGCAGCTGGATGATACCTTGAGTTGACTGACGATAAACTAGGTTGCAGAGTTTTTTCTTGTTCCTGTTTTTGCCTCCTTTTTTTTGCCTTTTCCCTTCTCCCACAGTTTGAACTGCAGAGGCTTTGATTATTCAGTGTTTCCTACTGGAAAGGATGTCAAAGGGAAAAGCAAGATCAAATGGATTTCTAATAAAAGTTCAAATCAAACAGATCTATTTCAAAATCTCCAGAAGCTTAACTACCTCATGAAGCACAACCAGCAGAGAGTTCATGCTAAGAGGTTTTTTTAAGTTTTTGAAAGAAATAAAAGTGCAATTGGACTAATTTTAATCTGCGATTAGTACCCTGGATGAAATGTTTGCTCTCTGGTGTGAACATCCTGGACAGCTACACTGATAGTATCCAAACAAGAACTGCACTTGTGGATGTAACTGTGAACAAAGACAGTACAAAATTCATCGCCTTCCCACACCTCTGTGTGCAGCCTGGAAAGCAATAAAAAGCTTGAAATGTCAGAGAGCTAGATGCCAAGCCTGTAATTCAAGATGATCTACCTGCCCTACAGAGCTGAATCCAAAGACACACCCAGTATTTTGGAATGGCTGCTTCCAGAAACATTACAGCCAAACAATGTAAAGCTGTCATTTTGAATATTAGACACTGCGGAGAGAAACGACTGAAGACCAGAGTGTGTTTCTTCTGTCTGATGTGAAAGTAGGGTGATGAAGCTTGGCTGCAAAGTTTTTAAACTTACTAAACTGTTTGCTTTCGACAATAAGATTTACTCTGTCTGCCTTAAACTTGGGGTCAGTTTTATTCCTGCGTAAAAAGTGCCTTCTGATAGAGAACTTAATAAAGCCTTGGTGAGCTCTAGAGATCTCTTGGTGATTCAGCAAGGAAAGTCTAGGGTTGTGCGCACCAACACACGTACATAAACTTGTGTGGATGCTTGTACTTGGTTTCACTTTTGAGAAACAGTTGAAAACTCTCATTGTCCTTCTGATCCATGGGACAAGGCAGTAACTTGACCGGCTGATGAAGTCTGCTTAAGAAATTCGGTTGGCTCAGGAGAGTTAGATGTTTTGCCATAAAAAGGCCCTTTAATCCAAAGAGAATCTCTGGGAACCAGCAACTTTTGATAGTGTTGATGATACCGAATTTGTTGCTTCTTGAATCTTACACTTGCTAGGGCAAGTGGTGTTAACTGATATTGATTTGTTGATGGGTGGTTTTTTATTTGAGTATATCTTAAACCCTTTGTCTAACTAAGTGCTGATATAAAAGTTTGGGATTTGTTCCATGGCAAAGATGTGCAGTAGGTTTTTGGAAATCATGGGGTTTGCTGAGATGGTCTTGACATCCTTGCTGGCAGCTTCTCCCTCTTTTATCAGAGTCACTCAGTACCTTACACTGGGTAGTGCATAGTTAGCTGATGTTCTTACCTAGCCTTAATTAGATGATGATCAAAATACAGAAAGACAGACTAGCTATGGCCCCCTCTCTGAATTTGTACTTCACTTGTTGTTCTGTCTGTTAGCTTCTTAGCACAGTTACACGTGTGAGCTTTGTCTCATTTATGCGATGTCCCGTGGTCTTTTTGGCGTTTTAATGACTGTATACATGAAGAGAAATAAGTAGTGATAACCCAGTGATGTTTTAACACCAGCATTGTGTTCATTAAACAGTGTTTGTCTCCATCTTTTTTGTGTATTTTCTTTATGGACACATCTCTCTCATGTAGTGTTACAGCAAACATTGAGCTAATAACAATAGTTAACTGCTGGGTGAGAACCTCCCTGAATGCCAGAGTTCTAGAATCCCAGAAGGCAGCAGTTGGTACAATTGCAACAGACTGTTACCCAGAAGTACTACAAGCACATCAGACTTAGCTAGATGTGCTCTTCAAGCCTTATCTGAGGGGACTGAAATGTAAAAAACACCCCCTTCAGTCCTAATCATCTGTTGGGTGGCAGCTCCTGTTTCCAGTCAGATCTGAGGATCTTCCTGCTGTGTGGTGTCCATGCACTTCTGAGACGAGAGGTAACATTGGTAGTGTCTCGAGGTTAGCTCCTTAGGGTATTAGAGCTCCCCCTCTAAACTTCAATTACATGCCATGTTTTGGGTGTTAATCTGGAAAATGTCTGGGGAAATTGAAATGTTTCAGTAGCCTGATGCTTGACATGATGGTACCTTGACAAAAAAGTACAGAGGTCTGAGAACAGCTCAGAAATCTGTATCCTAGACTGACAAGCACTGCTGAAAATCCTGTGGCTGAAGTGCACATACAGGTCATTCGAGGCTACAGTGCAGTATTGATTAACTAAGTGTGTGTGGTGATGTCTGTTCAGTGCAGGTCATGTGTCCTCAGCAAAGACTGAGTAGGAGGTGGGGTGCTGCAGGCTCAGCCATAGATTGCTCTGGCTGGTGAGCTCAGTCAGGGGTTGTCTATCCACAGTGGTAAAATCCAAAGCAATGGAGCAAGCATTAATCTAAACATGGGAGGCAGCAGGACAGCCTTGTGGAGTTTTGCTGGTCCATTGTATACCTGGGCATCTGGTTTTGAGTAGGTACTGTTTCAGAAGACGACATCTCCTGGGTTCCTTAATCACCCACTCTGGAAACATCTCTTGCTTCCTATTTATTGTGGATTGAACTCAGAAGGAAGAGCTAAGGTTAGGTCAAATACTGATCCAAACTGCTGGAGAACATCTAGGAACAGATCACTGGAGAATTTAAAAAGTAAATGAAAGACTTACATATGAAAACTTTGTTTTTAAACCATGTTTTGGGCAAATATTAGTGGTTGATTCAGGTCACGGTGCCCATTTGGTAATGCTGAATTGGACCAAAAAGCAGTTGTGAGTGGCAAAGAGGTTGTGGGCAGCTGGAGCACAGGGAGTGTCTCCTGTGAAGACAGGGTGAGAAATTTGGTGTATTCTGTGCGGGAGAACAGAAAGCTCCAAGGGGACCTTATAGCAGCCTTCCAGTATCTGAAGGGGGCTAACAGGAAGGCTGAAGACAGATGTTCTGCAAGGGACTCTAGTGATAGGTCGAAGGGCATAGTTTCAAGCTAAAAGAGAGGAGGTTTAGATTAGATTTTAGGAAGAAATTCCTTCCTGTGAGGGTGATGAGGCACTGGAAGAGGTTCCCCAGGGAGGCTGGGTGCTCTATCCCTGGAAGTGTTCCAAGGCCAGGTTAGATCAGGCTATGGGCAGCCTGGTCTAGTGCAAGGTGTCCCTGCCCATGGTAGGTGGTTGGTGCTAGGTGGTCTTTAAGGTCCCTTCCAACCTAAACCATTCTATGACTGGAAACAAAGAGCAGGCTTGAAGGCAGGTATTCAAAACAAAGGGAAAGGGTGGAGAAAGCAGAAAGTAATGAATTGGCTCAGTTAATTTAATGGTCAGAGAAGCGAAGAGAGCAAGTGATAGTAGTAGGAAGCTGGTGCATGGGAGGGTAAGCAGTATTGGCTGCAAGCTCGATTATGAAAATTACAGAACTGTTTTTAGCAGATGCAGTGGAACATTCTTTCAAGGCAATTTTGTGCTTTCTAAGGAAGAATAATTTCCATGTAGAAGTAAACAGAAATGTTTCTATCTAAATAGCTTGATAACGCCCCAGGAGAGACAGTAATACTTATCTTCAAAGACCTGAATGAGAGAGCAGAACTAAGAGAGGAAAAAGCCAGTCACAGGAAGGCTGCAGTTGCTGTCTTTGATAAAATTTGCCACTTTTTTCTTTGAAGGTGAGAGAAAATTGAGCAGAAAGTGGTGCTTTGACAGCGGAGCAGCATGTAGCAGGTCATGGTGGGTGGGATTTTCTGTACATGTGTCAGCTGTCATTCTTAATCACTGTTAGGTGGGCTTGAGATTTAGAATGAGTTACACATAATTTTTTTTCTACTGCTATTCCAGCCTTTTGCTGGCTTTGGAGGAAGTGTCTGCATTGAAGGTGCAAACTAAGTTTCCCTGAGCTGTTTTCAGGGTGTGTTGGCCTCCACACTTCTTCCCTTGCTTCCAAGAATACCATTTACTTGCTCTTTTGTCCCACTGAGAATGTCTCTGCTGCGAGTGAACTGCAGATCAGTGTTAGCTGAAAGTCAAAGTGACAAATGTGACCCAGCTTGAGGGTGATGCAGTGCTGGAAGGTCCCTGACCCACTGTCCTCTCCAAGTGTATAAACACTTGGACAGTGACACCTGCCTGGAAGAGCAGGAGGACGCGCTCTCCCAGGGTCACCTGGAACTTGGTGTGAACTGATCCTGAGGGCACAGCTTTAACTGCTTCCCATTCAAAGCTGGTTGTACTATTTATAATCAAGTCCCTCTCTGTAACATCTTAAATATTTGAAATTACAACTTAGAGATCAATTTCCAACGTTGCCAGAGGGTGGTGCCAGACTGTTCAAGTACAGAGAAGGACTCTGACATTTAATTAGTCCTAAACTTGAACGAATCAGCCTGTTCATAGTTTTTTGGAGTCATAACAACAGCAGATTGCACTTTTTTCTCCCCATGTGAGCTTTGTGCATGACCGCAGCATTGTGGTTTTACGTGTGAATGTTTTATGTTGCATATTGTAACTTCCCTTTTCCTCCCCTGGCCGTGTTACTAGGTTGACTTATTTTGGGTTCTTGAGCATCCTTAATGCCTGGACCTTTTTTAAGGACTGCTGTAGGATGGAGCTTGCAGCAATATCAAGGGGAGCAGCACTGCAAACAGTTCATTACTTACTTGAACATTTGGAACTGGGGCTATTACTGTTCAGATAATAACGTGTAGCATGATTGATTAAATTCAGTGGAATCAGTTTTAGAGAGAAGGCGGTGCCTCAGGAAACGATCATGTAGGCTGATCTAACTCTTAAGTGAGGGATAAAGAAGAACAATATTTTTTATGTTCAGATTACATTCCAGACAGATTCTGTGGAAACCTTCAACCGGAGAGCTCTTATTTATAAATCATGGAGAAACTTTGATGAACTAAATGGGAATTTTATATTGTTGTCAAACCACTAAAGTACTGGAAGTTGAGTAGTTACATGTAACTCTGGGACTTGGTTTGGTACCTTGAGAAGTGATTCTGTTTGTGCCTTACACCAGAAAAAGCATGAAACATTGATGGGATGGGGAGCCCAACTCGACTTGTCCTCAGTTCGCAAGAGTTATTAAAGAGTCTCAATCGTTATGTGTTCTTGTTTTGTAGAACGCTTCAGTGGAATTAGTTAGAACTGATGCATAACTGCCTTTCTTTGCTGTCTGTCTGAGAAGTGAGCATCTTTTAAAAGAATTGAACCATAGCAGGTTCATTTTGTGTGCAAGACCTCAGCAAACGGTTGAAGTGATGGATGTGCCTGCGTGTACAGATTAGAAGGCAGTGCAACTATCATAGAGCCTACATGAGTTGAGACTTAAACTGTGTAGCAGTAGCCATTGTTCACTCATCTGAAAAACATGACCTTTTTAAAATTGTAGAAGTAAGTTTTTTTCCAAGACTTTGTTTTAAAACGTCCAAATCTTCCTTTGCATTAAGGCTGCACGATGTGACTGTTGTAAGTCGCAAGGAAGCCTCAAAGAGAAAGTGCAGTGGCGAGGCGAGATGAAACACTTCTGTGATCAGCACTGTTTGCTCCGTTTCTACTGTCAACAGAACGAACCGAATCTGGCAACACAAAAAGGACCTGAGAACTTGCATTACGGTAGGTGCTGCTTTGTGGCTGTTAAATGGCTAACGAGATGCTTCCTTTAAATGAAAAAATTTAAAGCTGCCTGCATTATTTATTTGTTGAAGTAAATTCAGAGATTGCCCTTTCTGCCGTTGTCAAAGGCATCACTGAGCTGCTGCTTGGTCTTTCTTCTTAGTTCTTTGTTTTATTACTTTTCTTGAGAGCTGAAACAGTGTCAGGTAGTCAAACAGTTTTGTAATCACGTTTTAAAAAAAACCTTTTTAGGATCAGGGTGCTTCCAGTGTTGTGTCTTCACAGGCACAATCACTTTTATTTCCTCTTCCATTATGCTCCCATTTCATTGCATGCTCTGTGGAAACGCATTTCCAAAACATGTTTTTGTCACAGAGGACAGATAAATGCAGTAGGAATGGAAAATGAATGGAATTAAAAGCAAATAAATGAAATGGAAACTAAATGAGAACGGGATGCGGGTATCCAGATAAGACAAATACGTTGCCTTTTTTCCTATTAGCAATAGGTACGGTGCCAGTTTGCTGGTGGGGCTGAAGGTGTGTTTATGGGGTTTAAATGGCAAGTCAGGCAAGGTTCAAATAAATCAACTTCTAAATGAATGTGGTTATAGCAACAGACCTTCATGGGGCAGCCCTTTTCATATTTGAATGATCAGAAAGACACACTGATTTCACATTTGCCTTAGGGTAAGGCTCAGTGCCAGAGCAGTGAGGTGCCTCTGAACAGGAGTTCCTGCATGCGGATCTCCTCTGCAATTCAGTTTTAGTTAATGCTGTTCAACTTTATGTTATCCTTAAGATGGATGTTGTCTCAGTTGCTTTGTGAAACTTGTGTTCGCTCTGAAAGAGGAAAAAACCCATTCTAAATATGTTTTCTTACGTTTTTAGATCAGGGCTGTCAAACCCCCCGAACAAAGCTAACAGTAAGTACCTGTATTGAACATCTGCACGATGCAGTTAGGAGCATTGCAAATGGGAGATCCTGGTGGTGTTGAAGGGATGCTATTAAAAAATAAACACAGGTCCCCGGTATCTTTGAACAGTGCTAAGCTAAATCTGTGGTCTGTTTAATCTTTCTCACAGCAGTGGTTGAAATGATATTTAAAATATTTGCTTTTTGCCTTTTCAGTGTCTCTGGGAAATCAAATCGTCACCCATGTGTTTCACATCTGTAGTGTGGGAGAGTGTTGCTTTGAAGTTAATCTGTAAATCGTGACTGTTAGACGCGTTTTTAGATCGATTAGTTGAGTTTATTGAGTATAGAAAGCAAAGATAATTTCTGTGATCAGCTGGAATTTCCAGCTTGTATCTTAGTATGGAAAGGCTGACAGTAAAGCCTCCAGATGTTAAGATATAATTCCCAAGAACAAAGTCATTGGTGCTCAAGGTCTGATTGACTTTGTGGCAGGTGGCAGAGAAGGGAAGTGTAACCTTGTTTGTTGCATCCGTGCTAAAGGAAGAGGGTGGGGATGGTGAGGGGAGCAGCAGCCTTCACTGTGTATTTCACTTTTTGTCAGCTTGTCAGGCGCATTTGAATTGTTTCTGTAGTTGGGCTGTTTGAAACTCAGCTGTTTTAATTTGTCTTGGGGAAGATCTGAGAAATGCCTCTCTTCCATGACAAAATCATTTAGTCACCTTTTAAATGCAAATAGGCTTCTGTAAGATAAATCTTAGATTTAAATGAAAGAGTTATCCAAACGTATTAATGGAGAACAGAAAGTAAGATTGCTTGGGTAACCAGAGATGTCAAACAAGTTAACCTGTCAGGTTAAAAGCGTCTGGTGTTTTATGTTTAACAGCTTCCAGTGATGTTCATTCCGTCCATAGCTGTTAGGTGTCATTTGTGATGCAGCTGCGGAATTGTTTTACTGCTTTGGGTATTTGTGCCTGCAGCTGTTTCCGATTTGACTTTCTTCTCCTGTTTGAAAGAATGCGAGGGGCTGGTGTTGTCATGTAGGACCACATGAAAGGGACAGTCCATTTCTCAAATCACTCACAGTTGATAAAGGGCAAAAACTATATCTGGGACAGTTTTTTTCCCTGCAGGCTGCAGTCTGTGCCTTATCTCGTCCCACAGGGTTTGCTGTCAGTGTTGTGCAGCCAGCAGGGGGAGGTGGAAGCCCATCCTTGCGGTATTAAACTCGGGAGATAGTGTTTATAGAGTACACCGTAAAAAAGATGAGCTCTTTGGGTTATAGCGTAGTTCTGGAAGGTTAGACCTTGAGCCTGAAGTTCGCTGTGTTGCTCACAGTGAGTTCTTTTTACAGCTGAATTTTAACTTATAACATAGCTTAAATGGCACTTCTATTTAAACAAGAGTGTGAACAATCGTACCTTAAGAGTATCTACATTTAAAAGGAAAGAAGAAAAGAGCCAGATGTTGTTGACGCAAGTTCTAGCCTAGTTCGGACTGAGCAAAATACGACTACTAGATTCCTGATGGTGGCTGCTTATTACTAGAAATGTAGAGGAGCTTGCAGCTAAGTTGTTGGGTCTGTTGTACTCTTGCTCTTCACTGCCTCATGTTTGAGAAGTTACCAGCCTGATATGCTAGAGCAAGACCTTTATGTTGATATCAGTGTGGTACAGCTGCATGTTATTGTGTCTTTCTTTGTCTCTAGGGCTCAGCACCACCACCTTCTCCAACACCTAACAGAGAAATGAAGAACAAGGCAGTTCTTTGCAAGCCTCTGACAATGACAAAAGCCACCTACTGTAAACCTCATATGCAGACTAAATCCTGTCAGACAGGTAACTCTTGAACTCTGCTGGAACTGCTCATTTATTCATTGCAGATTGATTTTGTTACCATATTGGAATATATTGCAAAGACTGATTTTTTTCCTCTAAACTGCAGGTGTGAAATATATTTAAGTACCTGGCAGTGTTTGCCTTTTTCTTTTTTTTCTTTTAATAGAAGATGATTGGAAAAAAGAGTATGTTCCAGTGCCTATTCCTGTACCTGTCTATGTTCCGGTGCCTATGAACATGTATAGTCAAAATGTTCCTGTTCCCACACCACTTCCTGTTCCTGTAAGTGAGACCTGAACATCATTTTGAAGTTGGCATCTGTCCACACACATGGGACCACTCTGTGTTGATGGTTTCTGGTCCTGCTAAAAGACTGTAGGAAGATGTTCATTCAAAAAGGAATAGAAGTCTGACAGTGGCAGTCTGTTTCCTGATTGTCCTTCGGGATTTGTCTGCCTGCTCTCACATGAAAATCTTGTGCTGCTGAACTTCTTAGGAACAGTTTTGGGAGATAATTTGGAGTATAAGGAATCAATGTGTTGTAATGAGGAAATGGAAAGATTGTGTTTGAGGAGGGAAGGCAGAGTGGGAACAGAAGGAAAAGCAACAAGTGCCTCAAGCTTTGTGTCAGCAAAAGAAAGGAAGTTTTGAGCACTTCCTCACTAAATCTCATCCAGTGGGTGGGAAAAAAACCCTGAATTCCTTGAATGTCATGTTTCACTAAAACGATGCCAACTGTTTGTCTGAAGTTACAGTCAGACAGGTTTAAAGCTCTAAAATGCCTTCTGTTCTTACTTTAACCCACAACTTTCTTCACTTTGTTTTCCTGCTTTCTCTTCTTAATGCTTTGTAGTGACTTTTAACCTCTCAACACTGAAGCGATGTGTTTCAAGGGGCACAGGGTTTGTTTCTGTGTTAACTGCTGCTCAGGCTGTATTGCAGCATTTCTGTTTTTCCTAACTATCTCTTGTTCCCTGTCTGTGTAGGTGCCAGTTCCAGTTTTCTTGCCCACTACTCTGGACAGCAGTGAGAAAATCCTCACAGCAGTAGAAGAGCCAAGGGAAAAGGTGCCCTCAAATCCTTTGGAAACTGAGCTACTGAACTTGTCAGGGATAGTAGCGGAAAATGATGGAAAAGCTGAACCTTCTGATGTGGCCAGTGAGTTACATACCATGTGTTTACTCTTTGGAGTGTGAGGGTTTATGCTTCTGTGACTCAGTTGACATTTTGGGATTCTTTCAAAGCTGTTTTTGACAGATGTCTCAAAGGATGTTGATAAATGATATGAACTTAAAGAATCATAAAATCTTTTAGATTGGAAGACACCTCCAAGATAATGCAGTCCAACCATCAACCCAGCCACCCTGCCCACTAAACCCTGATTCCAAGTGGCACATCTGCACTCTTTTTGAACACTTCCAGGGATGGTCACTCCTCCCNCCCGCCTCTACAACGTTCTTTCAGGTAGTTGTAAAGAGCAGTAAGGTCTCCCACAGCCTCCTTTTCTCCAGACCAAACAACCTCGTTTCCTTCAACTGCTCTTCATAAGGTCTGCCTTTCAGGTCTTTTACCACCTTCATTGCTCTTCTTTGCACCCATTCCAGCACCTCAATGTCTTTCTTGTATTGAGGTATCTCCATCCTGGTGCTGCAGTGCGGGCAGGTTTGTTGTTTTGCTGATTGTTGCCTTTCCCCTGCTGAAGCTGGGCATTTCTGGTAGTGCTGCAAGGTTGCAGTTGCTCCATCTCTTTCGCTAAGTAAGCTGGCTGAATGGACAGATGTGTGGGATCAGTTTGCTTGTTTGCAGAGAACTGAGTTTGGATAGATGTGATTTTGCCAGGAGTTGAGAAGAGGATGAGCTTTTGTTTCTCCCTGCCTAGCTTGTTTTCTTTCACAGGCTTCAAAGTCTGTTCTGTTGTGGACAGCATCATGTAGGAAAATAGGCAGGTTTGTGAAGCTTGTCTGAGTTCTGTTAGTAGTTGATATGATGCAGATTGCCCTGTGTGTGATTTTTCTATACATCTGCTTAGCTGACTCATCTTAACAAAGAGGAACAGATGGGCTAGTAAGGATCTTTTTCTGTTGGAAGGAAACCAGACTGGAGAAATAAATCCGAGATCCCAAGAACAACAAAACCTAGGGTGGTCTTGAACAGAACTAGCAGCTTAGGCATCACTCAGTTTCTAACGTTCTACATCTGCCCTCTTTAGTGTAATCAGTGGGTTGGTTAGAATAACGAGATTTTTTCCTTTTTATTTTAACAGGTGTCATAGCTGAGTCAAATCTGTTAAACTCAGAATCAGAGGCGCGGATAAGCTTGCCTGATGTTCCATACGAACCAGACCTTGATATCGAAATAGACTTTCCAAGAGGTATTTTTTTTCTGTCATTTTAAAAAATCCTGTGGAAACATTGTGAACAACCATTGTACTGCTGTTCTGTCATCCTTTCAGAGGAGCTTTATCGCATTGCAAGATCCACTTGACTGACTGTTATATAAAACCATGCCATGTCTTTGCAAGAGTTTTGCAAGACATTCGGTTCTTCAGTCTTTCTAAATACAGTCTTTGAAACAGAATGGGATGGAAAGAGAGAATTCACCTTTTAGAAGTGAACTTGACTGTTTCACTTGGTTTTGGACATGGATTTAGGAAAGCTATTTTGAGGACTCAAAGACTGAACTGGCAGGTGTCATTCATATGTGGTCTGATTCTTCTGTGTTGCCTGAGACTCCTTCATTGGGTAAGTGTAGAGACTGGCATCTGGGCAAGAACAACCCCAGGGACCAGGATAGGTTGGGGACTGACCTGTTGGACAGCAGTGTAGGAGAAAGGGACCTGGGGGTCCTAATGGACAGCAG
>VZRI01012869.1:34250-52991 GCA_013397515.1 Upupa epops
TAGTGATTCTATGATCTTACTCTGAAATGTTAAGTAAATTGTATTTGGGCGTCTTACCGTGTATCTGCAGAGCCATCCTGAGCTAGACCTCCAGCACTTGTATAAATACAGTCTAAAACCAGTTTCTGTGAAAGGGTTTCTGATTCTTAGTGTTTTAGACCAAATATGTGCTACATGAAATATAAAACGTGAATAGAAATGATGGAAATACATGCACAGAAGTGCATATGGTAAGTTAATTTGTATTCCCACTCCGAGCTGCTCATTCTCACCATAATTTAAAACTTTATGCCAAAGACTGCCTAAGGGAGGAAAATAGTAAGAAAAGTCTGCCCTAGTGACTTCACATAGTTGAGCTTAATGTCCTTTAAATCTCTTTAGAAATACAGATGTTGGTGGCTTTGCTTTACTCCTACTTTCCAAATAAGAGTAGGTTTACGTCCTCTTACCAGAAGGTGGTCTTTGGTTGTGTTTGCCTGTGTCACTTACGTAGTTCATGGTTCTTTTCAAACCAGTATCAGCCTGAGGGTGTTCAGACATCCCTTTCTGTTCCTGTATTTGCAGCAACTGAAGAGCTCGATACAGAAAATGAGTTTTTGTTGCCTCCTGTTTTTGGTGAAGAATATGAGGAGCAGCCACGGCCTCGGTCCAAAAAGAAGGTAATTTTGTCATGTTATTTAAAAGCACAAATTTGAAGCGGTTAAAAAATACGCAAGGTCTTGTTCAGGTGTTGGTGGGGTTGGGGGTCTTAGGGAGTTATTTCAGTTCTCACACCGCTCTGAAGCGCAGTACTGCGTAGTCACACCTAATGCCCTACCTTTATGATGTAAATCGTTGTATTTCAAATAAATTATGTCTGTTGAAGTTAACTACTGGATTTAATAAGAGTGATTTCTAAAATCTGATTCCAGTTTTGGTTCACTTTGGTAGAACTGTTAATGTCATGTGCAAGCGTGCATGTATTTCTGTATTTCTCCTCCCTTAGTGATGCTTTTCTGCACTTTGGACAGAGCTGTCTTTGTTTAATTTGATAGTAAAATGGAAGAATGTTGGCATTACCATGGCTTATAATGGGAGCTATGGCATCTCCTAGATAAAAGAGTTTAATAAACCATCATTATTTTCACTTGCAATGTTTCCGTATTTTATTTTCAGTCCAAAATCTTAGTTCAGACATTGCAAACGGGACATGGTTTGGTGGTGACCTGGCAGCGCTGGGTCAGAGGTTGGACTTGATGATCTTAAAGGGTCTCTTCTAACCAAAGAGATTCAGTGATTCTGTGAAATAAATTAGCCATATTCTTTTATTTAGAAGGAAACTAACAGGAGATAGGGTTTCTGATGTCCAGCAGAAAGCTGAAGTGGTTTTGTTGCAATAACTGCAGTAGGTACCACAGCTTTAAAAAATCCCATCCCATATCTAATAAAAGTTTCAAAGAATAAATGTGTAGTTCTAGTTAAGACTCCAAACTTTCAGTACCATTCACTGGATGTTATCCACGTAGCCACTGCTGGATATGCTTTGATTTGGAACCAGTGCTGGCTTTTCCACTGATGGCTTCAGTTGAGCCTACAAGTTGATTTGCAGCATCTTTACCTTCCTGTGCATCAACACAGTGAACTGCTCTAAAGCCACTGACTCGTTTGCTGCGTGTCTTAGTACAGTGTAACCTATCGCAACGCCACTATCAAAAATCACTCTCTGTGTTAGCAACCAGTTTGAAACCATGCTATAGAGATGTCTGTCAGCTTAAGTACATCCTTCCACACAGAAACTCCCTACAGAACGAAATGTGTTTCTTTTCAACCGACACTCAGTCTGTAGTTGGGTCTGCAGCTTCCTTGTTGTGCCCAGCTCATGTGTTAGTGCTGTTGGCGGCTGTCATCAGTGTTAACCGCTGTGTTCCAACGGCAGGGGGTGAAGAGGAAAGCAGTATCAGAGTACCAGTCTCACGATGACAGCTCTGAGAACTCAGAGTGTAGTTTCCCATTCAAATACACGTATGGTGTAAACGCGTGGAAGCACTGGGTAAAGTCTCGTTATTTAGATGAAGATCTTCCAGAATTAGAGGAGCTGAAATCAAGTAAGTATATCCAAAAATCTGGCATCTGGCTTCTTTCATTGTAGGGCAATTGCTGTAATAGTTTAATTTTCAGATGGAATTATTAGTGAGACTTTTCACATCCCTAATATTCTCACGATGTTTGGGTTTATTTTAGTACACTGTTGCCAAGCTCTTATTTTCCTTCTTTTCCCTACTTGGTTCAAAATCTCACTTCTCACACAAGCCAGGACAGCACTTCCCAGGCTCTTCTGATTTCTCTGACCCTTTTGACTTTTTGTTTGCATCCTGGTTTTCCTCATGTTCTGATTTCCCTTGGAGTTCACACCTTTTCTGGGTCTCATAATTGCAAGGAGGGAGCATCCTACTCTTTGTCCTGGAAAGATAGCTTTATCTGAGGCTGGCATTACCTGGCAGTGGAGCACTGACACAGGGTGCCCTTCACTCTGGCAGAGCCTTACAGCTCTTTCTCCAGCACTTCCCCATGGGTGCATCTGTACTGTGAGGGAAAATGGGGATTGGTGCTACTCCTGCTCTTCTTCAGCTCACACGTGTGTCTTAGCACCCTTGTCTAATGCTGTTGGGTGTTTGGAGACTGCCGTTTCCACTGAAGGTCTCCCTCTACAGCACTGTTGTGTCATCCTGAGCTGTGCACAGCAGTACATTTGTCAGTGGGTTGTACTGCATTTGGTTAACTAGACTTCACCCTGACAGCCTTGTTGGTTTGAGTACAGACCTAACTTTTGAACCACTTACACATTTAAACGCACTCATTAGTGGAGAGGACATCAAGCCAGTTTCCCGCTTTCCAGTCCAAAAATACCCTGTCCCACCCTCACTGCGTATTAATCCTGTTGTGTAACATAGAAATTTTTCTCTTATTTTACAGCAAAGACTGTGAAATTAAAGGAAGATCTATTATCACATACCTCAGCTGAGTTAAACTATGGGTTGACACATTTTGTCAATGAAATTCGAAGGCCAAATGGAGAGAATTATGCACCTGACAGCATCTATTATTTGTGTCTTGGGATTCAGGAGGTTAGTAGAGTCTGTAGAGATGGAAAACAGAGCTGCTGGTTTGACTGTAACCCATTTCAGTGGAAGAGTGGAGATAATGTGGATTTACTGACTAGGAGAAATTCTTAACATCATGGCTGTAACCTGGGACACGTGGAAGCTCTAGCCTGGGACACGTGGAGATCGCTGTGTAGCTCACATTGCAGAAAGCTGTAGAGAAAAATCACTTTGCATAACTATCCTGAAAATTGAAATGCAAAGCGCTGTGTTGGAAGAATTTGAAGCTTCTTGCTGGGTTAAAGCAAGGAATTTGTTGTCTGAAATAACACAGTTTTTTCTGTTGCTGTGCTTTGCTTTACTTGCTGAAGATGGCTTAATGTAAAAACAGAATGAAAGAAACCCTTCATCTGTCAGTGTTTTACTAGTTCTGTTTCTTAGCCTGTAGTGGAAACAAGCTATTTGAGGTGTCTTTTTGGAAGAGTCTGATTCACTGACTATTGCAGACTGTGGGCTTCTCTGTAGAGTGCCAGAGACTGCTGTATTGAGTATCTCACAGCCTGCCCCCAGACAGTAATTACATCGCATTTTGAAGATCAAGGGAGACAGATTAGATGTGTCATATGGGAAGGCAATACCACGTCACTAGATCATTAGAACAGCTATCCCACCACAGCTTATCTTATAAGCAGGTGATGTTCTAGTTTTTGGTCCACAAGGCAAATGATCGGGTATCAGCAGTGTTGAGAGCTGAGAACATGGGAAATGTCACTCTGGTTACAAGGCAACTAAAATGCACGTGATGTGGAAAGCAAACTGCTCACAGGCTTTGCAGGCCTGCTTGAACCGCTTTCCATACTTGAGGCTGAGGACTTGAACTAGATTGAGCTTTAATTGAAGTCTTCTAGAAAGAAGAGGTGACTGTCCTGATTTTTGTTGATGGCACGTACCCGGGATGAAGCAGTTGGCTGATGTCCTTATCTGATGGTTGAAGGTTGAGCAGTGCGACCATCTTATGGGGGTTTGGTCAGTATTGCTGCAAGGCATGCTTCAATCCCAGCCAGCTTGCTGCTTCTGCACCCACATGATGTATTGGTTCTGGCTCTTAAATTGAAAATGCTCATGCTGGTCACTGCTACAGAGTGAGGGGAGTGTTTCTAACACACAACTCTTGTTGTCACCTTTCTCTTCATGCCTTGGATATTGTCTATTTTGTATACTGTGAAAGAGAGTTGTGCACAGGGCTTTTACTTCATCAAAACCAAAGCTGATGTGGCGCAAGCATGAGCCCTAATGTGCATATGCAACACTGGAGCATTAGAGGAACAGCTAGTAATTGTTACTGCCATTGCTGCTCATACTTAGTGTCCAGTGTTTAATCCAGGTCATGTTCTCAGCCTCTTGTCACTGTCCCAGTGCTATTCAGATGAGTAGGTAAATGTTCTGAGGAGCCTGAATTTCACAGAGACAGGCAGCAAGTGAGGGGCAGACACATGTGACCTGTTTAGGGTTGCAGCCAGTATCTGTGTGCTAATGGTAGAGTCTGTGTGCTGGTGGTAGAGCTGTGTGTTTGAGTCAGTGTGTTCGGGGCTGTTACTCTTCTGAAGAAACAGGTTTAACCAAGTTAGCAATGTGCTTACTGTGATGTAGTCGTCACAGTGTGCAGAAAAACTCCCTTGCCTTCTAAATTTTGCCAGTCATCCTGTCCCGTCTGACAGCCCCAACATGGATACTGCTGGAAGGGAATGAATAAGCTGCTGCTGCACAGACAGTATTGGCTCTGTTCAACTCAGAAGGGGGGCTCACTGCAGATTAAATGGTGCCATTTAAGACAAGGGTTGTGCCAAAGATCATCAGGAGTTTTCTAAATTAAGAGTCGCTCTGCAGAGGAAGAGATTGTGGTAGCTACAGGGTAGGCAAAGAAGACTTTCCCCCTCCACCAGAATAACTGCACCCTCTGTGGTTATGGCTGGACACGGGGTGGAGCTTTTTCTCATGGCTGTAACAGGGTTTGAGCACAGGACTCTTCAAGTCTTAAAAGAACTTTGTTAAAGGAAGTTGAACAGCACAGTTTCCCAGAAATGGGTCAGTAATGGTTTTGGTAGCTGCAGTGTGCCAGTGCTGGAAAATAGCCTGCTTAGAAGTATAGGCTCTTGCATGGTCAGACAGGCTTCTCGTGGAGAGGGTTACTCTAGAAGGTGGTGTTAACCAGTGGAACCAGTGTTCAGTCTCTTTCTGTTTCACTTGCAGTGTTCGGTGTTTAATGCAAACCAGAGCAAAGGAAAATTCATAGAGGAAAAACCTGCCAGGGAGCCCATGATCCTTAGAGTCCAGCTGTGTGGTCTGATTTCACACTGCTTTACAAAACAAAAGCTTGTGTCTGTAGAAACAAGCTCATCTCAGGAAATATTTGGATTTGAAAAATCAGTTGATTTTAACTTTATCATGTGAAACAGTTATCTGCATGAAGATGTTGTGCTGGAAGCTTGCAGGGAAGGGTGTCATTCATTTTTCCTTATTATAAAATGAAGTGCAAAGATAAGGATGTCGAGATACACTGATCTGCCTAGGATAAACGAGAGGTTAATGTTAGCTCAAGCGCATCTACGTGTAAATAGAGGCTATTTCCAGACCTGAGGATGTTTGGGTGGGGGCAGATCTGTCACTTTTGCAGTGTTCACTAGCCACAGACTTCTTCACGCAAAGATAATGCTGGAAGATTCAAGAAGCCAATCCTCTATTTCTAAATGTCTCTAGAGAGGATAATGTCAAATACTAGCAGAGCTCTCAGCTACTAGTTCTTGGTGAAGGCTCAGAAGACTTTCTGTCTCTAAGGGCAAACAGTTTAAGATAATTAGGCTGCAGAACAGGCAGGCACCTTGTGCCTTCTGATCATTTTTCATACACTACTGCGTATCATTACCACAAACATCAGGGAGGTGTGTTGTTTTGCTCCCTCTTCTGTGTTGAAGATGTTTTTGTCAGTGTCCAGAGTTCACGTTTTAAAGGGCAGATTCTTGTTAAGTGCTGATTTGCTTTGAGGATCTAGGTGGAAGGAAAGATAAATGAGTTTTGTTTGGCAGTTTTAATGACTCCACTTTCCCTGATGTGATGCTGCACACGGGGACTTTCAGAGAAGAACGATGGAGGATGGAGTTGTAATCAGCTAGGATTGATACCCGGTTAGAGACTGACAACACACATCGCATTGACAGTAACTTCCCCTGTTAATAATGGGGAAAAGTCTTGTTGCTTTATTTTTAGAAACTGGGGGGTTTTTTTAATGTAAAAAATGCACTAACTTGTAGCACAGAATTCATTCTAATCTGGAACTGTAAATACCGTGTCTCTCTTTTCTGCAGTATTTATATGGAAGCAATCGGAAAGACAATATTTTTATTGATCCAGTCTACCAGACGTTTGAACAGGAGTTAAATAAAATCCTTAGAAGTTGGCAACCAAGCATACTTCCAGATGGTAATTTCTTTTTGGTCATGCATGTTTTTCATCTCTTGATAGTCTTGAGCACGTAGATATATCCAAACATGTATGCCTTGTGCTAGGAAGTGGTGTGAGAAGTCATGAAGAAACCGTCTAAGAGCGCAGTTAAGACTGTACCTGTTCTTATTGTCTTGGTTCTTGGTAATGCATGCTGCAGGAGTCAGTTTTGCCATGGCTCATTAACCTAAAACTGACTGTCCATTTTTAGGAGGAGGTCAGAATCAAAAGCTGCTTTTCAAGCTGTTCTTTTCACCTGAGCTGAATTTACTTTTTAACCATTTCTTTCCTCAGATGGGAGGCAGACAGGCAGGCACTGGGCTATGTGCAGACAGGGCTAATGAGATGTAGCTTAGTCTTAGCTGCGTTGGGAGGACTCTGCTGTGGGCTTTCTGCTTAGGAGGAACCTCAGTTCATTGAGAAAACAGGAATGTTCTGCAGCAGATCTGATGAAGCTGAACTGCAGAATCCACTGTTCTTTCATCTGTCTCACAGTCCTTTCCTGAAGGCTTGTCCTTAACAGCCCCTTTCTTCTCTCTTTTTGATGTACTGGCTTTTCTCTGTATAGCTCTGGAGAACCTCTGAACAGGGCCCTTCCAGCACCCTTGACCTCGCCCAGCAGCGCTTTCCAAACGAGATACCCGTTAGTAATGAGAAAGAAGATCGTGCAGCTGTTTGAAGTCCTCACTTGGGCAGACTAAAATGAACTCAAAAATACCCTTTATGAAGGGATTAAGATCAGCCCCTTGAACATTTGGTTTTATCTAATAATGTGGGGGAGCCACTTGTAAGTGATGCTGTTGTAGTTAAGCAGAGATGTGTTCTGTGTGAAATTGCCTCTACTGATCTTTCCCTTTGACTGTCTGTTCCTGAGACAGTGAGTGAGTCTTTCAGAAGTGGTTTGGAGGGAGTTGGGTATAGAATGAGACATGGAGCATCTGTCATGGGCACTTTGTTAAACTCGACAGTAAACAATAAGCTGAGTCTTTTGCACCTGCACAGTCTGTGGGCTAATCCATTGTATTGTCTCTGATATTCTTTTTCTGAAGGGTCAATATTCTCCCGAGTTGAGGAAGATTACCTCTGGAGGATTAAACAGCTGGGATCACATTCACCGGTTGCTCTTCTGAATACTCTGTTCTACTTTAACACTAAATATTTTGGCCTGAAAACAGTGGAGCAGCACTTAAGACTTTCTTTTGGCACTGTTTTTAGACAGTGGAAAAAGAATCCTCTAACGATGGAAAGCAAAGCTTGTCTTCGATACCAAGTGTCTTCCCTTTGCAGAGCTGACAGTGAAGGTACTATGACAGTTCCAAAATCAGTACTGCAGGAGCATCCACATTCAATTTCTCTGGGGGACATCCGGGCACATTGCCTGGAGCCAAGACTTGGCTTTTGCATGGAGTTTAGCAGCTCTTGGCTCCTGGATCTTCAGTCAGAGTGTGAGATCCATGAAGACTACCTGGTCTCTGTGTTAAATGATCCTTTTGAGCTCCCTGTTTTCCATGCTAAGTGCTATGGCTGGTGTGGCTGTGGGTTGCATTTCCAGTCTGCTGGTGCTCGTAGTGGTGACTGCATTGTGATTCTTGGTAGGCTGTCTGTCTGGGAGGTTTACTGAAAATTGTGAAGTAACTTCAAGTTACAGCTTAGATGTTGTTGATTTTTCTTCTTAAAGATAAAATTACTACTGGAAAACGGAAACATGAAGACGATGAACCGGTATTTGAACAAGTTGAAAACACGTCTGATCCAGCTAGATGCCCTGTGAAAATGTTTGAGTGCTATCTATCTAAAAGGTAAGTTGGGCACAGAAGTGCTCTAGAGTAGCACAGGTAAAAAAGGCAAACATTGAACATGTTCATGCACAGGGAATGGCTTGAGATCTTCTGAAAGTGAAATGAAAGCATTAAAATCTCCAGTTCTGTATCCGGACAAGGCATGCAGAAAGTGTGGGAGCAGCAGAGTGCTTCAGTGTTGATTGTCAAGGACAAGGTTTCAAGCTAAAAGAAGGGGAGGTTTAGATTAAATCTTAAAAAGACATTCCTTCCTGTGAGGGTGCTGAGGCACTGGAGGGTGCCCTCTGACTGGTGAGAGGTGTCCCTGCCCATAGCAGAGTGTTGGAACTAGCTGATCTCCGAGGCCTCTTCCAACTTAAATCATGCTATAAATGTTTAGAAATAACCAGTTGCCTTCCAGTTTGCACAGAAGTTAATAAATTCAAAAGAAAACCTTTGTCAACTCTTCACAAAACATTCATTTAGCAGTTGAGTGTTTTGGAAGTGTTGGGAAACAGATTTTAATGGGGAGGGATTGTCATTGGAACAGTGATTTAAACGACTGATTTTAATGTAGATTGTGTGTAACCCTGAGTGAAATGCAAGTGCCACCAAAGAACTAAAAGCACGCTGCCTGTGCAACACAATTGATCCAATTAAGTGTGAGACCTGGCTTGTGTAAGGAAGCAGCATTTTATTCATAAAGGTGAAGAAGAAGCTTACAGCATAGGCAGAAATGCAAGGATGTGATCTAGAGAAACAAAGAGTGACTTGTGCTCTGCAGCGCAAGCACCTAATTCTGCGGGGGAGCTCGCCTTCGCACTGTGTGCTGTCATGGTTTGGAGAGGGTAGATCGTATAACAGGTTGAAACTGGGTTTTTGAAACAAGTTATGCAGCCAGTATCAGGGAGAGAACAAATAACTTCTTTTTCTTTAGAAACATCTGAGCTTTGGGGAAAAGAATGAACTTAAAGCCATTTGGAGCTTTGTTTATGATGTGGCACCAGGTCCTGCTGACTTACAGGTACTTGTCACCACTGCTCACTAAAGCAGCAGACTGCTTCTCCTGGTTCCAGCTCCAACAACATCTGCTTCACGTCTTTGATGAAATCATTTTAATAAAATATTGAACACTTCAGGAGCTATAGAAGAATATTAACAACATTGTGAAACTGCTGTAAAATTTAGGGCGATGCCAACTGTTCAAAATATTCTTGGCAATCAGTGGGCAGGTGCAGCAGGGTCCTTTCTCACAGCTGTGAACTCTGTGCTTGTTCCTCTAAAAACACAGTACTGGGTTGTCAAAAACTTGGGAAGGGGATTAAAACATTTAAACCATTAGACTGTTTTAAACCGTCATGTCTTGCTTCTTCCTTGACTCTTAATCGGATTTATGGGAGAGAACAACCCCAGCAAGTGAACAGCAGCACCTGAAATCTTCCCAGGCAGTTTGGGATGATGAGCCGGTAACAATCGTTCCTTGGACCAAAGAAGTGTGGTACAGACTTGACTCCTGATGTCTGTAGGATTCATGAGGGAGAGAGCTTGAGAGTGAGCATTGCACATGCAGAACTGAAAGTTGCTTTCTGAAACTTACCTGAGCGCTGCAGTGTCCCTAGAGGTGACTCCTCCAGTGATTTAGAGGATGGCTGAGCTGCATTAGACTCCCGAGTAGAGTGGGAAAGGAATGGGGGATTTTAAGAACTAAAATTACCAACTCTTTAGAAAGAGGAGGAGGCACTTTAGCTTACTGTATCTTCATGCATCTCTCAGAACTATTTGATTTCGAAGGGAACACCAGGCTCTTCAGAGAGAGCCACATCAGGCAGCAGTGTCAGTGTTGGGCTTCTGCAAATCTGTCAGTCAGGGGTTCTTAAATAGAGAAAAAGTGCCTTCTGCTTCAGTGGCTTCTGGATCTGCGTGTTTTTGAAAGCTGCAAGACTCTGTGGGTTCTTGTACATTTGCTGAGTCCCAGGCACCTGCTGTTGGCTGCTCTGAGGACGTCAGGCTGGCTTCTATGAACAAGACTTCATTTCTCCTTTTTTTCAATTTCCCTGGGTACAGTTAGGGTTTTGGTGGTGCAGAGTGTTGGAACTGCTCTCGTACTGTCCTGTGAGGCTGTTTGTCTAACCCCTGTGTTTTTCCCCTCTTGTAGCCCACAGAATCTGAATCAGAGGACAGACATGTTCTACCTGCAGCCAGAGTGCTCTGTGACTGCAGAGAGCCCCATCTGGTACACTGCCACGTCACTGGACCGCAACACTTTGGAAAATATGCTTGTACGGGTTCTTTTAGTAAAAGACATTTATGATAAAGACAATTATGAACTGGATGAAGACATAGATTAAAGCAAGCTTCCAAGATGCGTCAGGCAAACAAACAGCATTAGGTATAGTCATGCTGCTAGACCTTTACTATGGAAAACATTTCAAGTTTACCCGTTGTTTTATGAGTTTTGTAGCAGTGTGTACCCTTACCCGGGTATTACCCTGTAAATAGTCTGTGAGTGAGTTTCCATTCTTCTGCGTAGTGGTTTTAGGATACATAACAAACACATTTCAGACTCGTTTTTTTTTTTAATTATTATTTATTTGGTTAGGTATGTTTGTAACTTTTTACATCGCAAACTATGAACGAGAATGTGCCACGTGTCATGTTTGTTTTCCCTTGTAGTAAGAGACATCCATATTGCACAACTCTGCTGTTGGAAGCTCCCCGGGAAGGAGGCTCTTCTGATAGGTTCTTACGCCGGATGGTTGTGTATGGGTAGCACTACTAAAGTTTAGAACTTGCCGTGTCTTTCAGAATTTTTAAATAAATTGTAAACTAATAGGTTTTTTACTTTTTAGTTACTGAAGCCTTATGAGGTGATGTAGAGAGATTCCATCTTCTGTACCAAAAATAGACAAAGGAGAATGCTGTCCATATTGGTGTACTGTAATGTGAATTATTCTGGTGAAAACATCTTTTTTGTTGCCCTTATTAAAACCTTAGTGTCCTTTCCTTATTTGTGACTCTCTCTCAATTGCCCCTACAAATAAAAATATATATATATAAAAAAATAAATGAATATAAGCTTAAAGCATGTGGTCATCACGACATGTATTTTGTAAAAAAATAAAACAAAACACCACTCAAAAAAAGAAGTAAGAGAGAAAAGCAATGTCTGATGATGATGCTGTGTAACCCCTTTCCATCTCTGCATCTCCAGCCATAAATGCTGGTACCTCCTATTACTGTAAATCTGTCTTTTACAGCCTTAGAAGAAGGGATTTCACGCTGTATTGTGTAAAGTAATGCGGTGTGCTCAGTTTCTAATTCCTCTTGGTCCTTGTTCTGCTCTGGTTAAATACAGTCAGGACTTGACTCTGGGTTCAGGAAGATCCTTTTAGCTAATGCCTCTGTTCAAAAGCCATGTGAGACATGAAGCTGCAGAAAGCTGTTATTTGGGGGAAGAAAAGTCCTTTCATTTGTTCTGTAGCCTTCAACTGTGCTTACTCGAACGAGGGAGTCCAATGTCCCGATACAGGGTGAACCGCCTACCCTTCGTTACTTGCTCTTGTTCAGCTGATGTAGCCATATGATGGTTCATGCAATGGTTTTGCTGTTGTACAGAAAGAAATGGAGTAGAATATTCTCCTCTACAATAGGCATAAGTTTGGCTCTCCTAAACGACGTTAAGCCTCTGTTGGGAGGAATCGTCTGCAGAAGCGTTAACCTCCTGTGTGTGTATTGACACACCACCTGAGGTTTTGCAAGGGCTGCGTGGCTTTTTCATTTTCCTTAGCTTACAGGAACGCATGGGGATGCATCTTCCTGTATAGAGAAAGCAAGCTTCGGTTGCTTTGTTTGGTTATTTATTGAACTTGACTTTAGATCTCCTGCGTTCCTGTGTCCTAACTGAGAGGTGCCCCTCTTTCAAAACTAGGTATTTTTTCTCTCCTGCTGGCTCTGCCCTTCCTGTGAAGAAATACTCCCAGTGAGTAGATCACTAACAGCTTCCGTTCTCCTTCCTGTTTGTAAGTGAACTTGGTTCATCAACATTAGTTCTTTCCAGCAGGAGCCACAGTGTGCCCATGAGACACCACAGCGGTTATATCTATCTGGAGTGATAGCCACGGTTTTGTTCTGGTGTTGCCAGTTGAACTCCTGACTTGATCATGAGTGAAGTGGGACTCATCATGGCTAATTACCTTCCTACAGTCTTAAAATACTTCATTTAAACCTAAGTTTAAGTGTTTTGATAAATAGCCATAAAGATCACTTGCAGCTCCTCCTCTCTGGTTCAGACCGTGAGGACTGCAGCAGCCGCTTCAGTCACTCACCAGTTACAGCGGTGTTCAACCAGAAACATAAAACTGCAGACTTAGAACACGAAGCTTAAATCCTATGAAATGAGGTCTGAAGTGTAGTTTGTGTTTTGTCTTCACCAGACCTTGTATTCTTCTTCTCAAAACCAGGTAATAGCTGTTTCTTAAATAATTCCAGTTTCTCTTATGGAACATTGGACGTGAGTTTGCAGCATCAATAGAAAGTAATGAGAGTGCTTCCCAAAGTTTATCAGAAATCCCAGTGCTCTCATCAGTCCAACCCGTTTGCTGCCCAAGAGTCACCTTCCGTTGGTAAGAACATTTGAGTTTGGTTTAGAAATCCAGAGGTGGTTGTCGAGAAGATAACTTGTGTTCCAGAAGATGGAGCTGTTCCCTCATCAGCAGTAATGTTTCTCAGGAGGTTCCTGTGCGGATGGGACCTTGTAAACTGCAGTCGATTGATGGTTGGCTGTGTGCAGTTTATTCCTCAGCTTGAGTGGGGATGCAAAATGCAATAAAAGGTCTTAGTTCTGAGAAAATAAAGATTCACATTTTATAACAAGGAGCTCAGGGCAAATGTTTTTCTTTGTGAGAACTGTCAGCGTGGGAATTAGAATCTGGGTGATGTGAGGGGGTCGTTGTGCAAGAAAACAGAGCTTCCAAGTTAACGATACAATTCCTGACTCAAGATAAGTATCATGAAGATGGAGAGGGGCTGGTTACAAGGGACTCTAGTGATAGGACAAGGGGCAAAAAGCTAAAAGAGGGGAGATTTAGATTAGACCTTAGAAAGACATTCCCCCTGTGAGAGTGCTGAGGTGCTGGGACAGGTTGTCCAGGGAAGCTGTGGATGCCTGGTCCACGGAAGTGTTCAAGGCCAAGTTGGATGGGGCTGTGAACAACTTAGTCTGGTGAGAGGTGTCCCTGCTCATGGCAGGGGGATTGGTCATGTAGGGGAGTTTATAGGGAAGCTGCAAGAACATGTAGGAAGGCTGTAAGAAAGGCCAAACCTCTTTTAGATCTCAAACTGGCCAGGGAAGTTTAAGAGAACAAGAAGGGCTTCTACAAATACATTGGTACTAAAAGGAAGTCTAATGTAAATGTGGGCCCGCTGTTGAACGAGATGCCAGCCCTGATAACTGAGGATGCAGAGAAAGCAGAACTGCTAAATAACTTCTTTGCTTCAGTTTTCACTCCTAGGACCAGCCCTTGTCAGTTCCAGACCCTGGAGGTAGGAGAGAGCCTGTAAAAGGGAAGACTCTCCAATAGTCAGTGCAGACTGGGTTAGTGATCAGTTACACAAAGTGAACGTACACAAGTCTCTGGGGCCTGATGAGATGTACCCAGAGTGTTGAGAGAACTGTCTGGTGATGTTGCTAAACCACTCTTCATCGTTTTTGGGAAACGGTGATCAACAGGAGAGGTACCTGAGGACTGGAGGAAAGACGCTGTTACTCCAGTCTTCAAAATGGTAAAAAGGAAGATCTGAGCAACCACAGACCATCCCTGGAAAAGTGATGGAGTGGTTCATTCTAGAGATCAATGTCAAGAAGGTAATCTGGGGTAGTCACCATGGATTTACCAAGGGGAAATCATGTTTGACTGATTTGATAGCCTTCTATGAGATTGTGACTGACTGGGTGAATGCTGGGAGACCAGTGGATGTAGTCTACCTTGACCTTAGTAAGGCCTTTGACACAGCTGGAGCACAGAAGTTCCACCTCAATATGAGGAAGAACTTCTTTACTGTAAGAGTCACAGAGCACTGGAATGGGCTGCTCCCGGAGGGTGTGGAGTCTCCTTCTCCAGACCCATCTGGATGAGTTCCTGTGTGATTTGCCCTAGATTCTGTGGTCCTGCTTGAGCAGGGGGTTGGACTTGATGACTTCTAGAGCTCCCTTCCAATGCTTAATGATCTTTGTGCCTGTGCATCTCTGAGGTCCCTTTCAACCTAAGCCATTTTATTAATCTGCCCTCTCTACCCACTTCAAGAGGGTGCAAAGTCGCAGTCTGTTTACCCTGGCCGTGCGGGTGAGCTCTGGCACAGCTGCATTGAGAAATGCAGTGTGCAATCTGTACTGCTTCATCCACAGGGACCCCGCAGATGGTGCTGCCCAGTGCTGGCAGAATTTGCCAAGCTTCTCACATTGTACCAGCGTGTGCTCTGCACCTCCTCAGTGTGAGGTCTGGATCCGACGAGGTGCCTTAGAGATGCTGCAGAAACCAGTCGTCAGCAGTGGGCCAGTTGCATAGACAGTACAATGCCCCGTGAGACACGGACAGTACAATGCACTGTGAGGCATGGCCAAACAGCGATGCCAGTTTCAGCCAACAAATTCAGTTGGACTTCTGTTTTTGCTGTAATTACCCCTGTGTAGTCCGAGGAAAAGGCAGCTTTTTGTGATTAACTGAACCCAGCATAAACTGTGACCCTTCATCGAACAGAGGGTTGCGGTTGCAGAGGCATTTCGGCGTGTAGTGTGAATTCTGCTCAGAGTGCTCCCCGGGTGACTCTACAACGCAGCCAAGTTGGTTTTCTTGGTGTCTGCCACTGTCTCGTGAGGGGCTGTGTGAATCGGTGGCAACAATGGGAGAGGTGCCCCGTGAGCCTTGCAGTCCCAAGCAGAGGAGATGGGTGGGATGAAGAGCAGCAGGAAGCATGTGCCCCTTTTCCATTGTCACCAACCTTTTTTATCACAGAAGATTTTATTCCTTGCCAGACGTTCCTGGTTTTGTCTCTCAGTGTTTGCTGTGAAATGTTTTTATTTCCATTTTTGCAAACACTTCTCAGTTCATTACTCTCACGTCGCTGACTGTATTACATGTGTAAGACTGAGTATGATGCACAGTAAGTGGAGTGGGACCTTTTCAGTTCCTCTTGCCCAAAGGACCATGAGGACTCTGAATGGAACCAAAACTAAAGGAGTTCAAGGGCAAGAAGTTACCAAGATGTAAGAGGACGTTCAACCATCAGGTATGAAAGAAGCCTCTGGGTTACAACAGCAGATACTAATGGTGTTTTGGAAGCTCTGGTGCTGAAGTTACCCTGCATTTTGGATTAAAGTGAAGGGAGAGGATTTGTGTCTCCCGGGGTGTGTGACTGTGGCCGGTCCCTGGGGGCTTGGTCGAGCGTGGCAGTTCCCAGTTGCTCAAGTGAGAAACTAATCTTTCCTCTGGCAGTTTCTTCATTTGCAGTACTGGAACCTGAAGCCTCTGCATGTGGCACAGATGCTGGAAACCAGCACGTGCTTCAAAACTTGGGCTGCTCTTGGTGACTTAAGACTAATTCACCCTCTTTTTGGACACCCACAAACAGAGCGGGATCTCATAAATACACAGGGATGATGTACGGATTGGTTAGTGTCTGCTTGTTGTGCTGCTGGGGCCGGAGCTGGCTGCCTTTGGCAGGTAGCCCTGCTTGTCAAAGCCCCAGCTTGCTGTGGCTGCTGGTGTGTAGGGCATGACCTGCACCCTGCAGGAGTGCCCCTCATGCTCTTCCCCTTGCTAACAGGAGGCTTCCCATCATTCAGAGTTTGTTGCAGCTGTTCTATCACAGAAAGCCTGTGGCTGCAACGTGAGCCACATTCATGAGTGGGTGTGAAGTCTTGAGCAGGGAATCACAGAAAGGTGGGGGCTGGAAGTGACCTCTGAAGAGCCTTCTGCTAAAGCACAACCACTTAGGAAAAAGCCACACAGGAGCGTGGCCAGGTGGGTTCTGGATGTCTCCAGGTAAGGAGACTCTTCGGCCTCTCTGGGCAGTGCTATCACCTTCACTGTGAAAAACGTTTTCTGGAGGAATGTGACAGTGTCACCTCTGTGTTAGCAAGGTGTAACCGTGCCTTTACGTGACCTCCTTTCTCCCCAGCCCAGTTCTCTTGAACAAATTTTGTGATCCAGTCTTCACTGGCAGCCTCTCTTCCCACACTTCTCAAAGTGGGAGGGAGTGCAAGGTGAGGACTGGAGGAGCAAAGTCTTTCCCACTGATAGGAGAGATCAGGCTCATGGCCACCTGAGGAATCTGAATGCATCTAAGTCTATGGGACCTGAGAAGAAGCATCCCAGAGTCCTGAGGGAACTGGCTGATGGAGTTGCTAACCTACTGCCCGTGACAGTTGGGAAGGCAGTTCAGTGAAGTCAGGGAGTCCCTGGTGGCTGGAAGAAGGGAAGCATCACACCCTTATTTAGAAAGAGTAGAAAGGATGAGCCTGGGAACTACTGAGCTGTCAGCCCCACCTCTGTGCCTGGGAAGATCTTGGAACAGATCCTCCTAGAAGTGTTGCTAAGGCTCATAGAAGACAAGGAGGTGGTTCAGGACAATCGGCATGGCTTCACCCAGGGAAGGTCCTGCCTAACCACCTAGAGGTCATCTGTGATGGAGTGACTACAGTAGTGGAGAAGGGAGCAACTGTGGATGGTGTCTGTCTGGAGTTCTTCAAGGCCTTTGCTGTGGCTCCTCACAACATCCTTCCGTCTAAACTGGAGAGGAATGGATTTGGTGGTGAACTGTTCAGTGAATGAGGAATTAGTTGGATGGTAACATCCGGAGGGTAGCGGTCAACGGCTCAATGCCCAGAAGGAGACTGGTTACAAGTGGAGTCCCTCAGGGGTCCATACTGGGACCACTGATACAGACGGTGGGATTGAGTGCACCCTCAGCAAGTTTGCAGATGATACCAAGCTGGGAGTTGCAGCTGACATGCCTGAGGGACAGGACCTGGACTAGATTGAGTGAGTCTGGGTTGTTCAGCCTGAGAAGAGAAGTTGTGGGAGACTTTGTAGCAGCCTTCTGGTAGGTGCAGGAGTCTAGAGAAAAGCTGGAGAGGCTTTTTATAAGGTCATGTAGTGATGGGACAAGGGGTAGTGGCTTCAAGCTGAAAGAGTGTGCATTTGGACACAAGGAACGAGTGTCTAGGTTGATGGTGGTGAAACACTTGAGGGTGGTAGAAACCCCATCCATGTAAAGATTTAAGGTCAGGTAGGATGGGGCTCTGGGCAACCTGATCCAGTTGATGTCCCTGCTAGATGCAGGGGTATTAGACCAAACGCTCTTTGAAGGTACCTTCCAACCCAAGCCATTCTGTGACTGTAAGCAGTTGCTGCTCTGCAGTCGTTCACACTAGGGATCTCTGAACACACAAAGTTCCTAGTGAAGCAGGTTCAGAGGGCAGTGTGGATCTATCACACCTGAGACAAACGGTACCATAAAAATTCTGCTGAGTACTGAGCATTCTGCTTAGTAACTACGTTTCCCCAGTACAAACCAAAGTATTACCCCTTTAACACACCGGGCTACTTTTCTTTCAACCTTTGTAAGAAGGTCATGGNTCTGTGACTGTAAGCAGTTGCTGCTCTGCAGTCATTCGCACTAGGGATCTCTGAACACACAAAGATCCTAGTGAAGCAGGTTCAGAGGGCAGTGTGGATCTATCACACCTGAGACAAACGGTACCATAAAAATTCTGCTGAGTACTGAGCATTCTGCTTAGTAACTACGTTTCCCCAGTACAAACCAAAGTATTACCCCTTTAACACACCGGGCTACTTTTCTTTCAACCTTTGTAAGAAGGTCATGGTGTAGCAGCTGTTGTCACCTGCTGCCAGGAGGTCAGGATCCAGTGGTGGCTGCAGGAAAGTAAAGGAGCGCCATGGGTTTGGACACAGCTCAGCAGATGCTACAGCTGGGTTGTTTCTCGGTTACAGCAGGACTTCAGTCAATTAGACTTTTTCTGCGGATGGGAGCATTAACTTGACAGACTGTAGATTGCTGACAGCTCTGCCAGGTTTGACTGTCTTGGCTCAGAAGGAGATGGAGAGTAATTTTCACAGATGAAACGACCTGTCTGCAGGCAAGATAGATCGTATTCGTGGTTGTACTTGTGATTGGTACTTGGTTTTAACAGACTTTTCAGTCCTTCCATCTCCCAGCATTGTAAAAGATTTCCCGGTGGAACAGGACCTTCCCAGGCAATGATGGGTGAGGAAGGAACGACCTCAGTGCTGCATTCTGTGTTTCTCAGCGAGGCAAAAAAGCACAGTTGTCAGCAGACTGAGACAAACTGTGCTGCCATTCAGTGA
>VZRI01012870.1:18790-29487 GCA_013397515.1 Upupa epops
GGAGACCCCTCAGCCCCCTGCTCTGCTCTCAGGACAGGAGACCCCTCAGCCCCCTGCTCTGCTCTCGGGGCAGCTGACTGGGCTGTGCTGCTGGCAGAACCCCAGGGCCAGGTTGGGGTGGCCGGGAGCCCCCCCTGCCCGTAGGAAGCTGCGAGGGGAGGGGGCCCCCGTGTTGGTCCTTACTTGGCTGAGCCGGGGCTGCTGCTGAGGGACCCCTTGAGACTCATCTCGCTTCGCAGGGGGGCAACTGCAACAGAAACAGAGGGGACCGGGTTAGTGACTGGAAAACCCCCTCCCCGGGGGTTCCTCCCTGTCCTGGGGTCCCCGGGCGGCAGGGTGGGAGCAGAGGGGTCTGGGTGCCGCCCTCTGCCCTGCGGTTCAGCCGCCTCTCAGCGCCCCGGGGCTGGGCTGAGCCCAGGGCACCCCAGGGCCCCCCTGCAGACCCTTTCTGCCCCTCTCGCTGCCCCTCCAGGCTGCCCCCCGGCTGCGAGGGGCTTCAGCAGGGCAGTGCCCCCTGAGACTCGGGTTGGTTTGATGTCTCCAGTGCCCTGGTCCCTTGCTGGGGGGCAGCTCTGCCTCTGCTCCAGCGCCCTTGGCAGAGTCCTGTCTGCACACAGAGCGGCCGGGCACCCGTGCCCGCTGCTCCTCTGCAGCCCGAGGATGGAGAAGCAGCTCCGGCAGTGGCTGAGGGCTCGGAGCGTGGATGCTCCCCCTCCTCTGCCAGGGGAGAATCCGAAGGACTGGGAGTGAGGTCGTGAGAGGGATCCTGAGAGCAGGACCTCGACGGGGGGAGAGTAAACCAGAAGCGAGCAAGAGGTCAAGTAAGACCCCAGGGGATGCTCTCGGGGGGCAGCCAGGGTGCCCCCCTGCTCCAGAGCTCGGGGGGAGGGGGGCTCCTGCCTGTGGGGTGGGCACTCGGTGCCTCTTCCCTGCTCCACCTCATCCCGAGGTGCTCGGGGTCCAAGGGGGTGGCTTCTCCACAGCTGCCAGGGTACCCCTGAGGGTGCCCAGCGAGGAGCTGCCCTGCCAGGCAGCCAGGCTGGCGCTGCAGCAGCCTCGCAGAGGTGGCTGACGTGGGGGTGACCCCCAGGGGAGACTGCAGGGTCACCCCAGCACCCGGGGTCTCCCCTCTGCCAGCCGTGCCCTCTGCAGCAGAGCTGCCCTGGGCTCCCTACCTCTCTGTTCCTATTCCTCCTCTCGGAGACCCCGGCTCGAGGTGCTCTGCTCCGTGGGTTTCACCCCACGGGGAGGGCAGCCACAGGGTGGCTGTGGGGGGGTCTCACTGCTCGGCTGCCGGAGGACCGGGTGCCGCAGCTCTCAGGGCACAGGGCACGGCTATGCCACCCCACACACACACACGGGCACCCTTCTCTGGTGCCCGCTGCCCCAGCCCTTGCTCCTCAGCACCGAGCAGCAGCTCTGCAGTGCCCGCTGCAGCAGATTCCCCTCCTGCCTTGGCACTCCCGGCTCTAGGCTGCTCGGAGCCGTGGGGTGGGCACTTGGTGCCCTGCCAGCCCCGCTGTAAGGGGACCCGTCCCGCTGCCCACGCCTGGGCACCCGTGCATTTTTCCCCTGTTAATCGCAGCCTCGGGTTTCCTTTCACAGCCCCCGATGCCCCCGATCGCCCGCATCAGCGGGCAGCGGCAGGAGATGCCCGCAGGAGCCCCGGTGCCCTGCTGCTCGCCCGACGGTGCCCGGCGGCCCCGGTGCTGCGGACCAGGCGCAGAGCTGCGGGCACTCGTGGCTCCCTCCCGCCGCCCCCTGAAGGAGCCCAGGCAGCTCCAGCGGGTGGGAGTCCGAGCCGGCTCCCAGGGAGAGCCGGGAGGAGCCAGGGGTGCAGCCGGGGTGCCCCCGTGTCCCCCCTCCCCGGGGCTTTGGTTCTCGTCGTGGGCTCCGGGGGGGCTGCCGCCAGGTCAGAGCCCGCAGGGTGCAGAGCCCACGGCAACGGCAGCAGCGGGGGAAGCAGGACCGAGCCGGTTCTGCCCCCCACCCAGGGTGGTCAGGAAGGGCTCCCTGGAGCCGGGCAGGGCGAGCTGGGGGCTGTGGCCAGTAGCCTCCCCACGGGGGTCTGGGGGACTCGGTGATGGAGCGGCCACCCCCCAGCAGGCAGCAGAAAGGCTCTGCAGCCCCACTCGACACCCCGGTCCCTCCGGGTGCTGGGAGCCCAGTAACCCCCAGCATCCCCCCTCCCCTCGCCCAGCGCCGCCGGGAGCTCTGTGCCCCCCTTGCAGGGCACCTGCTCCCCAGCCAGGGTGGGAAACTGGAGGCACCGTGAGCCCCCGGCAGCCAGCAGCTCCTTCTCCTGCTGGACTCCCCTTCCTCTCATGAGGGGCTGCCCTCATCACTCGCCCTCTGCCCCGACCCTGCGGTGGCTTCACAGGGCAGCTCTGGGGGGTCACAGATGGGGGGACCCAGCCCTGCAGCAGCACCCTCACTTCACACCGAATCCTCACGGGGAGGGGACACCCCCAGGTTCCGGAGGGGTGGGAGACCCGGTGATGGAGAACAGAGCCACCGGGGAGGCCACCACGGGGCTACAGCTGAGGTGGCAGTGCCCCCGGGTCTCCCCATGCCCCGTGGGGGCATCCTGACACTGCAGGGGGCTCTGACAGAGGGCACTCCTGCCAGTCCAGTCCAGGCTCTGACCCCCAGTGCCCAGCACAGGGGGCAGTGCCATCCCTAGCCCTGCTGGCCACACTGGTGCTGATCCCAGCCAGGATGCCCTTGGTGCCAGCTGGGCACCCTGCTGGCTCCTGTTCATCCAGCTGGCACCCAGTGCTGCCAGGTCCCCCTCTGCCCGGCCGCTCTCCATCCCCTCCTCCCCCAGTCTGTAGCCCTGCAGGGGGTTCTGGTGGCCACAGTGGAGGCCCCTGCCCTTGGCCCTGTTCCCCCTCTTCCTGTTGGCAGGCGGCTCTTCCTGTCCAGGCTGGGTGGTGCCAACATGCAGACTGGTCCCTTGTGCCCATCAAGTCACCCCAGAGGCGGTGCCAGGGCACTTGAGGATGCAGAGGGGGAAGTCCCCGCAGGAGAGAGCTCAGGGGCACTGGGGTGATGGAAACCCTGCCCGGGGGTCCTGCCTGGAGGGGGAGGGGGGGGAGTGGGGTGCTCCTGCCTCTGCGTGGGACCGGTGCCAGGCGGAGGGCTCGGGCAGCCCTGCCAGCTGGGCAGTAACCTAACGCGGGGGCTGGAAACTCTAGCTGGCGACGGCACGATGTTATCACTGACACCTCCCAGCTCACAGAGCCTGCTCTGGGCTCCTGGGGTGCTGCTGGGTGCTGGGCTGCGCTGGAGGAGCTCAGAGGGCACTGCCAGCCCCAGTTCCTCCCCTCTGTGAGGGCTGCTGGGCGCTCCGGGAGGGAAGGGGCAGCGAGTGCCCTGCCAAGCTTCTCCTGCTTGTGCCCAGCAAGGGCAGAGGCTCCGAGATGCAGCCCCTGCTCCTGCAGCCCCTGCTCCTGCAGCCCCCTCCCTCTCTGCCACCTTCATCCACAACCAAGCAGCCTCCGGGTGCTGCTGAGGCGCTGGGGGTGCCCGCTGGGGGCTCCTCAGGACCCCGGGAGATCTGGACTCCCTGAGCTGGGCTGGATCTCCGGGGCCATGAGCTGCACCCTGGCAGCCTGAGACAGAGCCCCTCACTCAGCCTGGGCCTCTGGTGTCCTGGCCCAGCCTCCTGCTGCTGCCACCACCCCCCTGCGCCTGGCAGACCCCTCCAGTGCCTGACAGCTCCCAGAGGGAACAACCTCCCTCTCCAATCCAGTGGGAATCTCTCCTGGAGCAACTGGAAACCAGTCCCCCTTGTTCTATCCTCCAGGACTCCCTGCGAGAAGGGGGTCTCCATCCTCCCGGAGCCCCCCTGGGTGGACTGCAGCATCGCAGCCAGGTGCCCCCTCAGCCTCCTCTGCTCCAGGCTGAGCAGACCCGGCTCTCCCAGCCCTGTGTTCACAGGGGAGCCCTCCCAGCGCCCTGAGCACCCCGATCGCCCCTCTCTGGACCCCCTGCAGTCCCTCTGCAGCTCTTTTGTCCGGGGGGGGGTGCCCAGACTGAACGCAGGGCTCAGGGGGCAGAGGACACCCTTCTCTCTGCTGCTGCTGCCCCTCTCACTGCAGCCCAGCACCCCGTTGCCCTCCGTTCACTGCTATTGAGTCTGCTAGCTCTCTCACGGCTTCCCCAGCCTCCAAGGCAGCCAAGGGGCTGCGGGAGCCAGCGTGGGGCAGGACGGGGCTGCAGGAGGTGGAAGGCTCCTGCTGTGCCCGGCTGTCTCACCCAGTGCCCAGGCTCAGGGGGGCACCGCTGGGTGCCATCTGCAGAGCGCAGGGCTGGCTCGGGGCTCTCCCATCCCGGCTGGAGGGCAGCCTGGCGGAGCTGCCAGGGCAGAGGTGCTGCTCGCAGGAGCTGCAGCCGCCCTGGTTGCCCACAGCGGCTCCCAGCCTTCTGCCCGCGGGCGCCCACAGGGGTAAAGCCGAGCAGCCCGGGAGGGGCTGGCAGGGGTCTCTGTGTCGCTGCCTGTTCGGAGGGAGGCTGCGGGGTTGAGGAGGACGGGAGGATTCCACCACCTCCTCCTCCTGAAGGAAGGGCAGGCTGGGCACTCCCTGAAGCGCTGACTCAGCGCCTGGCAGCCGTTCAGGCTCGCAGCAGGGCAGAGCGAGTGCCAAGGGCTGCTTCCCCATCACAGGCTGCTTGTTCTCAGGCTGAGGGCCACTCGGGGCCACTCGGGGTGGTGGAAGGGAGCTGGAAGGCAGCGGGAGAGCAGGGAGCCAGTGCCCGGGTCTGGCTCCGGCCGGGCAGGTGGGGTAGGGGGAAGCGAGGGTCTCTCGCAGATCTCCTCTGGTGCCCGAGGCTCTGCCAGCCTCCCCGGCTGCCACCTCTTCCCACCCTGCTCTGTGCTTCCTTCTCGCATCCTGGCAGCGCAGTCCTGACCCCTCTGAGCTCTGCCCTGGCTGCTGGCTGGGCTGGGGTCACCCTGCAGCCCCCCGAGACTCTCCTGGGGCTCTGAGCAGCCCCTGGCACAGAGACTGCCCCTCCGCTGCCAGCTGCTGCATGGTGCTGCGACTGCTGCTGGTGGCAGCGGGGTGCTCGGTGCTGCTGGGGGTCACCGGGCAGAGGACGGTCCTGCTCTGCCCTTGAGTGGCACAGGCTCGGGAAACGAGCTGGAGCGGCCTCAGGGGAGGTTGAGCTCGGCCCTGAGGGGCAGTTTCTTCAGCCAGAGGGTCCCCCAGACTGCCCAGGGCAGCGGGGAGGGCTCTGTGTCTGCAGGGGCTGCGGGGAAGGGCTGGTGGGCACCTGGCACCACAGAGCGATGGGCACTGGAGCCGCTGGGCCACACGGCCCTCCGCGGGGTCTCTGCTGAGCTGGAGCCCTCTGCCCGCAGCCCCTCGTTGTGTCCGACCCCAGTCGGGTTCCAGTCTTGGGCTGGGGGCAGCCTCAGCTCTCCCCCCCCTCCTGCTGTCCCTGGCACCGGCAGCAGTGAGCGGAGCACTCTGACCCACGGAGCCCGGTGCCTCCTGCTTCACCCCGCAGCCCGGGGGCTGAGCTCCGGGCCCTGCTGGCAGCTGCCCAGCCCCGCGGGGGAGCCTGGCAGGAGGGGTTTGCAGCCCCCAGACCCAGTGCCACGGGGGATCCCTCCATCCCCAGGGGTGCCAGCTGCCTTTGCACGGTGTTTGCCCCAGCGGGGCCGGAGCCTTCCAGAGGCTCCTTCTCAGCTGGAGGGCTCTCGCCTGCGAGGGCTGGGGAGAGGGCACCGCTGGGCACTGGGGGGGCTCTGGGAGGGCAGAGCCGTGGCCGGGCTGAGTCAGCCCAGGGCTGGGAAGGGGGAGAAGGGCTTCGTGCGATGGCTCCGGCGGGGGTTGTTGGGCCGAGGGCTCCTGCGGGGGCTCAGCCGCTGCTGCCGGTGCCCGAGAGGAGGTGGCTTCTGCTACCGAGCAGGTTGCCCGGAGGGGTTGCCCAGGTCGCCACTCTCGGAGGCTTTTTGCCCGAGGAAAGCCCTGCGCAGCCTGCAGAGCCGACCCTGCTCTGGGTCGGAGCGCAGCCCTCCCGGGGTCCCCTGGCACTGCCAGAGCACAGGCGGGTGCCCGCAGAGGAGGATGCCCGGCTAAGCTCGAGCTGCCCGGCCTCCCCACCCCTGGCCGGGCTTCGGGAGCTCTCGGTGCCCCCCCTGGAGCCGCCCGGCTGCGCTGGCTCAGCCGCTGGTGCTGCGCTCGCCCCCGCTGCCAGCTGCCAGTGCCAGCCGGTGCCCCCGGGCTCCGTCTGCAGCGAGGAGCTGGGCTCAGCATCTCCGAGCCCCGGGCGACTCTCGAGAGCTGGAGGGGAGGCAGCGATGCCGCAGGCTGGGAGAAAGGAGCGGGAGCTCCGTCACTTCAGCTTCCAACCCCCCCCGCCCCGTTGCCAGCCCTTCCCTCTGGAGCTCGGGACGGGGATTGCCCAGGCAGCCCACGGCCCTGCCCCACCTTGGGAGGGACCTGCTGGGGCTGGCAGAGCCCAGCCGGGCTCGCCCACCCGCACGGCACCCTGCGGAACCTGCTCGTCCGACCGGGCTGGCAGCGACAGCCCCGACAGCCCCGCAGTCGACCCAGAGCCTCTGGGGTCACAGTCCCTGCCCTGCTGCAACCGAGGAGGAGGAGGAGGGAGCGGGGGGGGGAAGAGGCACCCCGGGCTCTTCCCGTTCAGCTCAGGGCCGGGCTGGGCTGAGCTCACGCCTGGGCACCGGGCCGGGGTGCCATGGCAGCCCCGCGGGCTGAGAGGGGCACAGCAGCATCGCCCACAGCCCGGCGGCCCCTGCAGCTGCCTGCTGGCACAAGACCCCTTCCCCTGCCAACCCCAGGGACCTGGAGCCACGGAATCGTTGAGATGGGAAAAGCCCCTCCAGCCTCCCCTGGTCCAACCAACCCTGAACCCCAAGGTCACCCCAACCCTGTCCCTGAGCTCAGAAACCCAACTCAGCCCCCTCCCCGGGCACCTTGTGGTGCCAGGGCCATGGTGCCAGGGCCATGCGAGCCCCTTCCAGGGAGAAGCTTCTCCTCAGCTTCCTGACTCTTCCCGCCCGGATCAGAGCTGGACCAACTGTGCCCCCTCCACCTCCTGCCAGAGGGGCATCTGCCCGGCTCTGGAGCCCTGCAGGGGCTCTCCCCCACCCCAGGGGCACCGGGTGCTGACAACGGGATGGAGCAGCATCACAGCCTGACCCGCAGGCACAGCCCGAGCAGAGGGCAATCGCTTCTTCCCCAGGGCAAGGGGTGAGTGCCCGGGGTGGGGGGTGAGTGAGGGCTCCCTCCCTCCTGCAGCCTGGCTCTGCGGCCCAGGGCACAGTCCTGCTGCAGGGGCAGCAGGGGCAGCACCAGGCTCCCGCCCGTGGGGCTGTGGAGGGGTGCAGGTGCCCCTGTGGCCTCTTCTCTGCCCGCTGGGTCTCTCAGCTGCCTGGGCTGCCTGGGCTCCACCACCCAAAGCCTCCAGCCTGGCTCGGGGGACTCTGTGCCCTCAGCACCCTCAGGGACCTCCTGTGGGCAACGCCTGCACCCAGGGCAGCCCCCACCAGAGCCCTCCTTAGTGCCAACCACCTCCTGCCAGCAGCAGGAGGGACCCCAGAGGGGCGCTGGGGGTGGCTGCCAGGAGCAGACTAGGACTGATGGGGTGGCTGAGGGCTTGGGGCTGGGAAAGGGGGGGATGCCAAGGCTCTGCTTGGCAGAGGAGAGGTTGGAGCTGTCTCAGCTGCCCAGCGGTTCGTCCTCGGCGAGAGGAGGGTGCTGTGGGGAGGGTCTGGGGGGCTGGTGTTGACAGGCCTGTGCCAGGGGCATCGCTCAGCGCTGCCAAGCGCCGCTGCCATGCGCCTGCCCTTTGGTTTATTGCCCCGCAGCTGCACTTTACCTGTGCAGGGTACAAATCTGGACAGCCTGAGCCTGATAAGGCAGAGGTGATAAAACAACCCCACGACAGCCACGCAGAGAGAGAGGAAGCAGGAAGAGCCGCAGTCAAACAGGTTCCCGTGATGAAAGGGCTCTGGGGAGCAGCACCCCGGCTGGCAGAGGGAGGGGAGTCCCCTTCCCCACGACTGCTGTGACCCGGGCGGCCTCTGCTCTGGCAGAGCTGCCCTCACCCAGAGGCCAGCGAGCTGTGAGGGCCTTTCGGTGCCAGTCCTGCCCGTCCCCAGGGCCAGGGCTGCTGTCACAGCCCCCCCTGCCCCTGGCAGCTCAGTGCTGGGGAGGGGGAGGCAGGGCTGAGCAGGAGGGGTTACAGCCTCAGGGGGGGAAGCCCCAGCCGTGGCTGCTGGGCTGCAGGGGGTTCTTGGCACAAGAGGGGTGCCGCAGACTCTCAGCAGGGTGGGAGATGCTGGTGAGGGGGGCTCTGCGCGACCCCCCTCCGCAGGCAGCGACAGCTGAAAGGGCAGGGAGCGCCTCGGCCTCCTCCCCTGTGCAGATGAGGGAGGGTCCCCCTGCTCCCACCCTGCCTGCAGGAGCAGCCACCTCCAGGCTCCGCTGGCTGCTGCCAGGCAAATCAGGGCCCAGGGAGCCTGTCTGGCCGCTTCGGCGGCTGCTGCGGGGCAGCCGAGCAGGCAGAGCCTGTGCCTCCCCAGCACTGCCTTCCTCTTCCCAGGAGCCCTCTGGGAACCGGGGGCTGGGAGCTGCCGGGCAGGGTCGAGGGGAAGCTCTCCAAACCGGTCTCCACACCCCGCCTGCCCTTCTGCAGGGCACCCCCCCTCCCGGCTCGGCTGCGGTGCCAGGCAATGAACCGCCAGGCTCTGCCGGGTACCCCCTCCCCTGCCTCCTGCCTTCCAGGTCTGCGGGTGGCACCGTCGCCAGCCCAGGGCAGAGGAAGCGGCACGGGGTGGGGTCTCACTGGGACCCCCTTCAACTCCCTCTTGACAGCCAGGAGACCGTGATCTCGGGCCTCCCCTGCGTCGCCCAGGTGCCAAGCGGTGCCCGCTGCTGTTGGTGATGGCACAAGGAGGCTGCCTGGATGAACGGGGAGGGTTTGGGGAGGAACTGGGGCAGCTGCGAAGCCCTGCTGGGCATCGGCTGAACCTTGCCCACAGCAGGGTGGTTGGGCAGTCATGCGCTGCTGCGATGCCAGGCAGACACCCCTGTGCTGATAAAGCTTTACCGCGGGTCAGGAAACCATCCCAGCTGCTCCGGGAAGTCTGCGGACGCCCTGGCACTCTGCTCGGGGCAGCGGGGAGGGCAGGGTGTTTTTAGAGGGTGATTATTGCCGCTGGCATCAAACCCGCAGCCCAAAGGACGGGCGGTGCCATCTGCCCCGAGGTCAGGAGAGAGGGGCTGCTGCCTCCTGCTCGCTGAGGCCACGGCAGAGCCACAGACTGGCCCTGACCCAGCTCTTCCAGAGACACCCTGGAAGCCAGGAGAGACTGTGAGGGAGACAGGGAGCACCCCCTGGCATCCAGCCCTCGAGGAACCGGACCCCGAGGCTCCCTGGCACTGGGGCTCTGCAGCCGCACCGGCCCTGCTCGTTGCAGCCTGGATCCCCTCCCTGTTCCTCTCACTTCTCTCCCACGAGGACCAGACCCCCCTGAGCCCCTCAGGTCTCTTCTGGGTGTCGCTTCCAGCCAGAACCACCCCGAGACCCTACAGACTGTCCAGAGCTGCTCACAGGCACCCACAGGTCTGTCCTGGCCGCACGCAGAGCCCGGGCACCGGGCAGGGGCAGAGCGGGGCAGGCGGTCCCGCTGGCACAGCCCAGCAAGATGGTGACTGCTCTCAACGTCACCACAGCCAGCGTCTGCCTGGCAGCCTCTCCTGGCGAGCTGGGCCAGCCCGAGCGGGCGCTGGCACCCATGGGAGTCGGGGAGATGGAGCCCCAGAAGTAATGACCAGCAGGAGCGGTTTCACCAGCCCCAGGGCTGGGGCTGGGCCCTCGACTCCCGAGTGGGGAGGCCGTCTGCCTCTGCGACAGAGACTCCTCTGTCTGCCTCTGCGACACAGAGCCCGCGGCCCTGGAGCCGGTTCCTCCTCCTCCTCCAGCCAGACTGCTCCCCCCTGGGTGTCGGTGCCCACCCTCCCACTGCTGGGGCTGGTGGAGGGGCAGCAGGCCAGGGGCTGGAGGCTCCTCCTGGCACAGGGAGCCGGGGGGGGGCTGTCCTGTGTGCTCTCAGCACCTGCACCCCCAGCACCCCACCAGCACCAGCCCAGTGCCCCCAGCGCTCGCTCGGGTCCCCCCAAACGCCCCCAGCCCACCTGAGCTCTGGCACAGAGCGTGACCAACCCACCCTGCCCTGTCAGTCCAGCGCTGGCACCGTGCGCCAGAGGGCTGCATCCAGCCCAGAGCCCCCTCCCCTGAGGCAGCAGAGCCCCCCAAGGCAGGAGCGGGCAGCAGATCGGACGGGACTCACAGTGCCAGCCCACCGGCCCTTCCTGCCCGCAGACTCCTCTTCTCCTTGATAACCAAACACTCGAGGCGAGCGGAGCCGGGGGCTGCGTGCGGGCTGCGGGCTGTGCCCCTCTCTGCCTGGCACCGAGATGCCACCGGAGCAGCTCGGGCGGGCAGGGCAGCCCAGCCCAGCGCTGCTGCCCTAATTCCGGGGGCCGGCAGCATCGCCTCCCGTTCCCCGCAACCGCTGCAGCCCGAAGAGCCGGCCCCGAGCGGTGCCCTCGGAGCCGTCTGCTCCGGGACCTTCCCGGGCACCGAGCGAGAGGGGCCGGCGGAGCCGCCCCGCTGCCGCGGACGAGAGCTCCCGGGGAGCCCGAGGGAACGGGGCA
>VZRI01012870.1:44746-60149 GCA_013397515.1 Upupa epops
CTTTCCCTCCAGTCCCTTCCCCATCCTTGTTGGCACCCTCTCCATCCCCTCCACCTCTTCCTTGCAGGGAGGCACCCACCACTGCCCTCGGGACTCGAGGGGAGGCCTCCCCAGTGCCCAGGACAGGAGGCAATGCCATCCCTAGACCTGCTGGCCACACTGGTGCTGATCCCAGCCCATCATGCGGTGGTAGCTTGGGCTACCGCAGGCCATTTACTGCTCTGGGAGGTCTCTGACCCTGACGGGTGCAGAAGGGGGGTAACAGCAGCTAAAGAGCCCAGTGCTAACCGTGGCAGCTGTGCTGTTTGCAGTCACCGTGACCCCCTCCGGGCAGATCACTACCTCCGGCGCCCTCACCTTCGACCGCGCGTCGACGGTGGAAGCCACAGCGATCATCTCGGAAAGCCCATCGCAGGGAGATGTTTTCACTGGAGCCACTGGTAAGAGCTCAGCTCCCTCTGCCAGGCCTCCCCGAGGAGGGGAAGGAGAGGCCTGGGCGCCCGGTGCTGTAGGAAGCAGTCTGGAGTCTCTGAAGAGCTGAGAGAGGGGCTGCAGGTGGCTGCTGTCCTGCCCAGGTGGGAGTTTAGTCCAGATGTTGCAGCTGCTGCCAGCTGTATCTGCTGATTTAGAGGGTCGTGTTTGCACTCCTCCTTTGCCCTAAAGCCCTGCGGCAGTGCCCCCCAGGTAGAGACCCTGGAAACTAAGTGGGAAGTGCAGAGGAACTGCTGGAAAGGGCCAGAACAAGTCAGGCTCAACTGGAATCCATGGCACAGCTGGGCCTGCGGGCTGTGCTGGGAGAGCTGCCCTGCTCTGAGCCCCAGTCCCGTAGAGATCACAGTGTGAGGAGTGAAAGCAGAGAGAGAGAGAGACATGGCTGTGGGGTTGCTCTGTGCGTGACCTGTGTCAGAGCCTGCTGCTGCCTCTCCTCTGCAGCCCCTGGAACTGTCAGAGCGTAGGGTCTTGTATAAAGTGGAAGAACCAGAGGTGAGCGGAGCGTAGGAGGCAGCTGCCCTGTGCCTCTGTGACTCAGGGCTGCTGCTCTTCTCCAGTCCAGGACACGGGCGTGCAGCAGCCTTGCCGGGTCAGTCACCCAGAGCCCCACTACCCCAGCTACCAGGACAACTGTCAGATCTCCCCCTTCCCCGAGGCCGCGCTGCCCACGTCGCACCCCAAGATCGGTGAGTCCTGTGGCCCTCGGGCTCGCTGCTCTTTGCCAGCAACGGGGAGCAGGGTGGCCAGAGAGAAGCTGCTCTGTCTCCCGTGGGAGCCTGGCTGCTGCTGGGCAAGAGGGAGCCTGGATGTGTTGGTTTGCACCAGGGGAGACCGTTGGGATCCTGGTCCCTGAAGCAGCTCCCCATCCCCTGGGGACCTTCAGGGCTTTGAAGAGCCTTTGGGTGCTTGAGCCGAGGAGACCACCCCCTCTCAGGCATCAAGCAGAGACGGTGCAGACGTGCAGTGCAGTCTGAAGTCTCTCCTTCAAACCCAGGCTTCTCCCCTCTGGGTCCCCTCTTGTCTGCTTCCCAGAGTCCCTGCATTCCTGCTCTGCCCAGGGTGGAACAGCCCCGGGTCGGGTCGGGCCGGGCCGGAGGGGTGGCCGTTACTCATTAAGCCTGGATGGTTGTGTCGCCAGCAAAGCCTTTCTGGGGAAGTCATTGCGGGGCCAGATAAGCTATCAGACACCCTGAGGGGGTAAACACGGCACAGGAAAGATAGAGGCAGGAAGGGCTCTTCAGCAAACAGCTGCCGCAGCAGCCGGGTTATCTCTGGCTCCTGTCAAACACCAATATTTCTGCTGCAGTCGTGTGCAGATGGATTGAAATTGCTGTTTAATTAAGGGCCTCGGAGCGCAAAGCTGCTGTGTGAGGAACCAGTGCTGCTGCTGCTGCTCAGGAGGGGGCACGCTGGGTCCTGCGTGGGGGGCTCTGCCCTGCTCTGCTTCTCGGCGATCCGTGCGGTTTGCTCTCTCGTGTCCCCCCCTGTCCTTCAGGGAAGAGGCACTGGAGGCTGCTTCCTGCTAAAGGGAGCCCGGAGGAACCGACAGGAGGAGAAGCAACTCCTTCCCGGGGAGGGTGCCCCAGCCCTGGCCGGGGCTGCCCAGGGGGGCTGTGGAGTCTCCTTCTCTGGAGCCATTTCAAACCCTCCTGGGCTGTTCCTGTGCCCTGGGATCCAGGGGCTCCTGCTGTGGCAGAGGGGTTGGGCTGGGGGGTCTCTCGAGGTCCCTTCCAACCCCTGACGCTCTGAGTGGAACAGAGTGATGTTAACAGAGTCCCTGGGAGCGCTGCTTCCACTGTGCAGCGCTGGGAGGAGTCAATCTCACTCCTAAAGGGTTAGGAACAGGTTTCCTCCTGTCCCCAGGGGCTTTGCTGAGCAGGAACAGTTCCGTGTGCGCTGGGTCCCAAAGGGAGGGGCTGTGCAGCAGGATCTCGGCCGGGTCAGCAGGTCTTGCAGACCCTCTTCGTTCTAAAAAGCACCCCCTCAAAACAACAGCACAGCAGCACCTGAGAGCCGCCCTGATGGTGCTGCCTTCTGTCTCTCACTCTCCCTTCAGTGCTCACCTCACTCCCTGCCCTGGCAGTGCCCCCCGCACCCCCTGCCAAGGCCATATCCCCTGCGGTGGTCAACGGGCTGGAGGTGACGGAGCAGCGGAGCTGGCTCTACCTGGAGGAGATGGTCAATTCGTTGCTCAGCACCGCCCAGCAGCTGAAGACTCTGATTGAACAGGCCAAGCAGGCCAGCTCCTCCTTCCGCGAGGCTGCCGTCACACAAGCCAAGATCCAAGCTCATGTGGAGAGGAAAGAGGTAAAACGATGGAGGAAGAGGAGGAGGAGAGGTGACTCAGCCCAGGGCATCTGCCTGTCTGGGACTGTGAACAGGGAGCAGCCCCTCCCTGGCTGTGGTGCCCCTGAGAGCTTGTTTCTCTGTGCATTGCTAGGAGAGACCCCTTTCCCGGTAGCTGGTATCACAGGGCAGGGTGCTCAGGGATTTCGGGGGCCGGGGGTAGCAGGCAGGTCGGTGTTACAGCCCTGTGCTCCTCTGTCAGCCACCTGGCACTTGGTGGGCCACGGGCACCAGGCCCTGCAGTGGGATGGATGGACAGGGAGCGTTCAGCTGTGCGGTGGCTGCTTTGTGCCCTCTGAGCACGGGTGCCAGAGAGGCTCCTGATGGCCCCAGGGGGCAGAGGGGTAAAGAGAACAGCAGGCTGCGGGTTCGGGGGGACCTGTCCTGTGCAGCTGAGAGGTGTCTGCCGAGCGCTGTGCGTGCAAAGCTGATCTCACAGGAGTCTTGTGGAGCAGCTGCGAGGCCTCACCCTGTGCCCAGCAGCCGGTCTCTCCTCTCTCAGGGCTTCTCTGCCAGCACTGTGCTGTCCTCCTGCTCCCCTCTTGCCTGCTGCATGGTGGGGATCCTGCGTTCTCCTGCCCTGCCTGCTCTGTTGGTAGAACCCCCTGCCTGTGCTGCTGGAGCTTCACCTTCAGATGGTTCTGCAGTGGGTGCAGTGCTCTGGAGTCACCGGGGGGCACCGCAGGCGGCTGTTCCTGAGCCCCTTCCAGTGGGTTCCGCGGTGCTGGGCACCGGGTTGGCATTGGCAGCCATCGCAATGAACGCCAGACCACGGGCTGTCTGCTCTGCCTCGGCCAGAGGGCCTTTCCTGCCGTGCTCAGCGCTGCCTGCTTTGCACCACAGGTCTCTGTGCTGACCCCCTGCCTTGGTGGCTGCTGGCGCTCGCTGGCCCCGCTGAGCACAGGAAGGAAGAGGTGCTTTATCACACTGGCAGAACCTCCAAGGGCTCCCAGGCTGGGCAACCTCCCCTCCTCTCCTCTGCCCGCAGGTCCTGTGGCCCTGCTGGAGCAGGGGGGCTGACTCGATGGCCTCGGGAGGTCCCTCCCAAGCCCTGAGGTCGTGCATCTGTGCAGGTGTGAGTGCTGCAAGGCAGGGTTGCTGCCCCTGAGCCGGCTCGGGAGCAGATTAAGTGATAACAGAGCTGTCGACTCAGCTCTTCCTGGAAGAGTGACTTCATATAGAGCGGGATTAACGAAATCCCTCCGGAGCAGGCTGGTTCCCTGCTGGACACTCCAGCTGCAGTGCCAGGGCTCTGGGTGATGCAGCCCTCCTTTTGCACAGCGGTGCCCAGCTGTCCCTCCAGTTCCGTGTCCTGACCCCGTGTCCTGACCCTTGAGGCTGCAGAGCTCAAGCACTGACTGACTGGGCTCTGCAGGAGTTCACTGACTCTCTCAGCCGAGCACTGTGCTGAGGTTGCCCCTCAGGGCTGCTCACAGGGCTCTTGGGTCCCCTCGTTGGTAGCGTTCTGAAGGGGATGCTCCCCTCCCTCCATCATCCCTGTGGCTCTGCCCTGCACTCCATCCAGCAGCTCTGTGTCCTCCTGGAATTGAGGGGCCCACAACTGGACAGAAGATTCCAGATGGGGGTCTCAGGAGGGCAGAGTAGAGGGGAAGAGGAGCCTCTCTGGATCTCCTAACCATCACTCCTTCCTGTCCACCCCAGGGTTCCCAACGTTTGTCCCTCAATAAAACCCCCGTGGTCGCACTGGCCCCGCGAGTGGCTCCTGTGTACTCAGCCAGCACAAAGCTGGTGGCTGTGGTCGCTGTGGAGTCTCCTCTGGAGCTGTTTCCAACCCTCCTGGGCTGTTCCTGTGCCCCTGGATCTGGGGGCTCCTGCTGTGCCAGGGGGGTTGGACTGGGGGGGTCTCTGGAGCTCCCTTCCAACCCCCTGGCAGTCTGGGATTTAGGTAGAGAGTGAGCGGGGCTGCAGGGGCTGGGTGCCTGGGCAGCAGGACTGGCCCCCAGGAGGGGATTACAGAGCCGGGACTTGGGCAGGGCAATTAGTCTGAGTGAGTGGTAAGCCATCAGTTATTTCTGATGGACTTTGGGAGGGGGAGAACGGGGGAGTCCCCGGCCCCTGTGCCAGCCGGAAGACGGCGAGGGTACCCGGGGAGGGTGCGAGGTGGGCTGCGCTCTGTGGGAGCTTTGGAGAGGCTCTGCACCGGACAGGAGCTCTCGTGGAGGAGGGGGACTCTAACGCCGTGGTGCCCCCAGCCCCTCAGGCTGCCCAGGCCCTGGGTGATGGCTCTGCTTTCCCTTGCAGCAGTACCAGAACCAGCTGTTCCAGCCGGCAGACGACGTGGATGGGAAACCTGGAATCATCATCAAGGTGAGCGGGGCATCTCCCGGCTCTTAGGAGGAGCCTTTGGGCTTCTGTTCCACCAGGAGGTGCAGTCTGGGGTCTGTGCTGCCTTCCCCAGCAGGACGGTGCTCTGGTGCAGCAGTGTCCCCCCCTTCCCAGAGCTCTCCAGGCCTTCCCAGTCCAGCTGGGTGCATTGGTCTCACTGGGCGCTCACAGCTCCGTGGATGGCTGTCACTGGGCTGCCACTGGCACTGAGCTGGTTGCCAGCTCAGTCTGTCCCTCTGCCTGAGCTTGTGGCAGCTGAGGGTGTCACTCTGCCTCTCCAGGATCCCCAGGCACCCACCCCGAGTCCTTCCAGCACATCCCCAAACCACCCAGCTCCTGTCCAGCCTCAGCCCTCTATCCCTCTGGGAAGGGCTGGGCAAGTCCCGGGGAGCAGCTGTGAGCCCCGTTTCCGGTGGCCTGTGTCCCCAGGCGCCGGTACAGCCCGGTCACTCGGAGGGGCAGGGGTCAGACTGAGCCGGTGCTGCCCAGACCTCGCTGTCCATCAGGGCTCTGACAGCCGCTTGGGCTCCCAGGGCAGGAGCTGGTGGCACCGCGATGCTTTCACGGCCTAGAGGCACCGCCTGGCGTGAGCTCCAGTGCTGAGTCAGTTCTTCCTGAGCTGGGAGGGGGTGCTCTCCCTCCCACCCTGCGGGTGCTGTTAATTGGTGCCACTGATGTGAGATCAAAGCCGCAGACACCCAGCGCAGCCTTCAAAAGGCGGCTCTGATTTTCCAGCCCTGTGTCCTGTCCCTCTCCCTGGTTCCAACCCTGTGTCCTGTCCCTCTCCTGCCTTCCAGCCCCGTGTCCTGTCCCTCTCCTTGGTTCCAGCCCTGTGTCCTGTCCCTCTCCCTGGTTCCAGCCCTGTGTCCTGTCCCTCTCCCTCATTCCAGCCCTGTGTCCTGTCCCTCTCCCGTGTCCCAGTCCCGCTCCTGTTAGAGCCTTTTAACCCTCCCCTGCGGTCGGCTCCCTGCTGGGGTGGGAAGGAGCTGAGGAGCTGAACTCTTCTCCTCCCTAACCCCAGGGCAAGGTGAAACCAGAGGCTCCTGTCCCTGTTCCTTGTCAGGCAGGAGCAAACCCGCCAGCTACACCGGCCTGAGTGCTTGGGGCTGGGGCTGGGCCCTCGGGGCTGGGCTCCCGGTGGCCTCTGCATAGCCCGAGGGACTATGACCTGGCTGTGCCTGATGGGGACCTGACCTGTGTGGAGAGGGGCTGCTGTGTGCCATCAGGACACGCTGCTGGGACCACCCAGCTCTCCCCCCAGTAGGCAGGGGGTTCCCTGCCCTCCAGAAAGGGCCGTGCAGGCGGCTTCTCTTCCCCTCAGGACCTGCGTAGCTGAGTGAGGAGGGCAGGTGTCTGCGGAGCCCGGGGGGTTTGTGCCTGTGAGTCCTCTCGGAGCGCCTGCACACAGTCGAGGTGGTCTCCTCCTGCCCCCTCTGACCCCTCCGTGGTCCCTGTGCTGTCTCCCCACAGCAGTCCTGCGTCAACTGCGGCCGGGAGGCGACCAACGAGTGCACGGGCTGCCACAAAGTCAACTACTGCTCCACCTTCTGCCAGCGGAAGGTCTGTGAGTGCTGCCGTCTGGGGAAGGCTGTGTGACCTCGGGGACGGCCGGGGGGGGCTCTGCCCGCTGCCAGAGGGGCACGGGCACAGCGAAAGCAGGGCTGTCCCCCACAGGCAGAGCCAGAGCCCCGAGCGAGGCTGCGGCGTCTGTGCCTGGGGAAGGTGCCACGCGCTGCAGGCTCCTTCTCAGAGGGGATCTAAAAAGCAGAGAGGTGCCAGAAATGAGGGCACAGACGCCCTGTCCTGGGGACCAGTTAGCTGGGAGGGCTTGTACAGCCCTTCCCTGCCGCTCCGAGGGCCGCTGCCCAGCCCGGGTGCTCCTGCTCTGTCACTGGGGGGCCACTGCTCTGCTCTCTGCGTGGTTTGCAGCCTGCAGATGACTCAGTGGGAGAAGCTGTCAGGTTCTGAACGTGGGGGATGGAAGCAGGTACGAGTGCTGCAGCAGAGGAAGCTGCTCTGCCGTTGAGATCCCTCACGAAGCCTCTGCCCCCCTCTGCTCTAGGGGAAAGGATGCTCCAGATAGGGTCTGTGGGCTGCCCTGCCTCCTGAGTCAGCTGGGGCTGGGTGTCCCGTGCAGCTGAAGAGCTCAGACTGTTTGCTTTTGCCTGTAACCAGGGGTGGTGGTGGCCGGGATCCCTGTCTGCATGGCAAAGGTGAACCCCCCCAAAGGGGACCCCGCAGAGCAGAGCCCTTACAGGACCCCCCCTACGCCAAGTGCCCCCTCCGGCTGTGCTAGTTCAGACTAGAGGTTGCAGTCAGGGAGGCATCGAGCTCCTCTCCTTCACCGTCCTGCAGCCAGCTGCCCGGAGAGGGTTCAGCTCAGCCTCTGCTCCAGTAAATCCTCCAGCACAGAGCTGGCTCCACTGTCCTGGAGCAGGGTTGGCTCGAGAGGCCACTGTCCCGCCGGCCTGACGCTGCCCCTGGCTCCTGCTGAGGGGTCTCCCCATGCTGCTGGCCCCTGAGGGGTCTCCCTGTGCTGCTGGCCCCTGAGGGGTCTCCCCGTGCTGCTGACCCATGCTCTCCAGGCGCCCTTTCCTTTCTCTTCACAGCCCCCCCCCTGCTCTCCCCTGGCAGGACTGGAAGGACCACCAGCACGTGTGCGGGCAGTCGGCCACGGTGACGGTGCAGGCGAGCGAGGTGCACGTCACGGACAGTGTGATGGAGAAGGTCTCGGTGTGAGACCCCCGCGCTGCGGCCGCTGGATCGGCAACCGGGCGGGAAGGCTCTGCCCGCTGCCCTCCCCGTGCTCTCCGTTCGGAGAGGGGTGGTTTTCCTGCCGCTGAGTGAGCCTCTTCCGACCCCCGGAGGACTGGAGGCTGCGAAGCCCTCCGCTGCAGCAGCAGGAGCTGGGAGCTCTGGAGCTGGGAGCTCTGACTCTGCCGGGCCGGAGCCTTCTCCCTTCTCCGCGTGGATGAAGAGCAGATCTCGTCGCCTCGCTCGGGACGGAGCCGACGCAGGTGCTGCCCCGAGGTTTGCTGCTCTCCCCAGCCTCCCTCCCTGCCTCCCTCCCAGCTCAGTGGGCGCCTGTCGTGGCCCCGACGGTCGGCGTGCGCTCGCCCGGTGCGCTCTGTGCTGCCAGGCTGCTCCGGGGCAGAGCTCCCGGCCGTGGAAGGACGGGAGAGGCCCCACGTGGCTAAATAAAACGCGGTGAAGGCGCCAGCGGCCCCCCCCTCCCTCGGTCACTGCCCTGGGGGCTCCTCCGCCTGCTGCTGGCCCTCTGGAGGAGCCCAGCAGGAGGTGTTGGTGCAGCCAGAGCCGGATCTGCTCCAGCCCCCCCCCCCTCTGTGAGAGCGTGTGAGGGCAGCGCGGTCCTTGCAGGGGCAGGGGGGAGCCCTGGGGGGCCCTGGGGGGCAGATGGTTGGGCCCCTGTGGGTGACAGCAGCGCGGGCACTGCTCTGCTGCGGTGCTCTCGCTGCCTCGGGCTGTGTTTGAGAGCTGATGCCCCGGGCAGGAGGAGCCCCAGCAGCCCCACCAAGGGGCTTTCAGCCTGGGGCAGCGAGAGCCGTGAGGGGTCTCTGGTGCTGCGTGAGTGCACTGGGGGCTGAGGAGAGCTGTGGCTCAGTTTCCCCTCCCGCGGGGGTCGCAGCTGAATGGCAGAGGGACCCAGTCCAGCAGCGGGAGTGCTGGGGACAGGAGGAGACGGCTCTATCCAGGGGACCACGAGGGGACCCCCTTGGCTCTTGCAGCGGTTCCCATCCCTCCTGCGGCCACCAAAGGGCTGGCTACGTCACCCTGCCTGGTTCCTCGTCTCCTGGGGCATCGCTGCTGGCGGGGCTCGCTCTCAGGTGGCTGCCGTTTGCCTGCAGCCAGGTTGGGCTGCGCGGGTGGGGGACCCCCACCCCCCAAGGGTGAGGACGTGGCGTCGGTGGGGGAGAGCAGCCCCGCGCTGGCCCCCTCCCCTCCACCACAGCCTGCTCTCCGGTGGGAATCCCAGCGGGAACTGAGCAGGATGGGAAGAGAGGCTCCCCGGGTGGAGCTCCGGGAGGGAGCGGACCCGAGCGCTTCCGCAGCAGAACCCTGGCTCCTGGGGTGGCCCTCCACCCTGGCACGGGCCCTCCTCCCGCGTGGGTGCTGCTTTCTGGAGCTCGAGGGCAGTTCGCCGAGCCCGTGCTCCTGGTGGAGCCCCTGGCTGATGATCCCGTGAGGGCTCTGGGCTGTAGTGAGGGGGTCAGCGTGGGCTTCACTGCTCCTGGCGAGGAGAAACCCAGCTCGGAGGGGAAGGGGGGTAGAGAACCGGGGCTGTGATTCTCGCGGGGCGAAAGCTCCCGGGGGCCTTCTGCTCGGAGCTGGGACGAGCTACAGGACTGGAGGCTGCGCAGCCCTCCCGGTGGGACCTGCCTGCTGCTTTGCTGACGCTGCCTTGGCAGAGCGGCCGCTGCTCCGGGGCCCGGGATGGCTCCAGCCCTCCCTCCCTGCGGCGCTCGGGCTGCTCCTGTTCCCAAGCCAGCGGGTCGCCCCGAGAGCTGCTGCTCTGAGCAGTGATCCTCCCCTCCATCCCCTCCCTGCCCAGGCTCAGAGGCCGGCAGAGGCTGCTCGCTCTGGCTGCCCGTTGCGTGCGTCGAGCCGCGGGCGTCGAGCGTCGGTGGGGAGTAGCGGGCAACCTGTGGGGCTCGCAGGGACCTCTCGCCCTGCGGCCTGGCCTTGGGTCCTCCCGGGAGGGCCCGGTGCTAACGGGAGACAGGGCCTGGCTGTAGAGTGAAGGGGAAGGTGGGGACGGGTTGGCACTGACCTTGCCAAGCGACGCAACGCAGGCGCCGTGGCCGGAGCCGCCCGGGCTGCCCCGTGCCCTCTCCTGCTGGTTGCGACCAGCAGCAGGGTGGCTGTGCTGGCCCTTTCCTAGCCGGTCCTCACCCGAGACTCCTCACTCCCGCGAGCGGGGAGGCAGCACCCTGGTGCTGCCATCCCTCCTCCCCGACAGAGACAGCGGGCAGGGCAGAGGCAGAGCTTTAATGGGCCGGGCTCAGCAGAGCAGGCGCAGGACCCTGCGGAAGTAGTTCCTGAACTCGGCGTTGAAGACGGTGTAGATGATGGGGTTGAGGGCGCTGTTGACGTAGCCCAGCCAGGTGACGGTGCTGGTGACCTGCGAGGGGATGCTGCACGACTTGCAGAGCGCCCGCGTGATGTGCACCACGAAGAAGGGCGTCCAGCACAGGAGGAAGGCGCCTGCGGGCGGCACAGGGGGAACACGCGGTCAGCCGGCCGTGCCCACGCAGGGAGCTGGGCTTAACACCCGCGCGGAGCCCCTAGGACCTCCGTCTCGGGTTCTGGGGGGGAGTGGATGTGACCCGAGGTGCCGGGAGCCGCGGGTGGTGAACCCCGCGCGGGCTGCCCTCTGCCTGGCCCCGGGGGGACGCGGGGCTGTCTGCTGCGAGAGCGGCCTCTCGACGGGTAGGGTGGCACTGGGCTCCAGCGGGCTGGTCCCAGGAGCCCGGGCAGCCTGGGGAGGGGCTCTCCGGGCGCCTGGCACTGCGGCGCCGAGGTGGCCTTCCCCAGCGAGGAGAGGCGGGGGTTCTCAGGCCGTTGGCAAAGCGTTGCCACCCATCCCAGCCCACCCTNTGCGGCCCGGCTGCGGGCACCGCAGGTGCGGGTGGCAGACGGTCTGGAGCCCGCCGTCGCTCACGTAGTCCCCGGGGCGGGCCGAGCGGTCGTAAGGGCCGCCCCGCTCCGCTTCCAGTCCGCTCTGCTCCCGCTCCAGGAAGGACGAGGGCTGGTAGAGCTTCCCGCCGGCGCCGGGGATGCCGCCCCGCAGCTTGGCCTTCCTGGCCTCTTCCCAGCGGCGGAGGCCGCGGAACATGGCGCAGTAGAGCACCAGCATCACGGGGCAGGGGATGAAGAAGGAGCAGATGGAAGAGTAGACGATGTAGTTGTCATCCTCCAGCTGGCACAAGCTGGGGTCGCGGCTGGGGACGTCGTTGAGGCCGAAGATGACCGGGGAGGCCACGGCGAAGGCCAGTACCCAGGTGGTGGAGATGAGGACCAGCTGCCGCAGGTCGATCTGCCGCCGGTTGTAGTTGAGCGGGATCGAAACGGCGATGAACCTGCCAACAGAGACCCTGGGGAGGGAGTCCTGGTGCCGGCGGCGCCCTCCTGGGGGGCACAGGGTGCCCCTGAAGCCGCTGCCCCCGCACCCCCCCGATGGGCTACGGCCGGGGTTCCCAACGGGGCAGCTCTGCTCCTGTCCCCGCGCTGTGCTCGGCCACCCTGGAGGGGCACAGAGCTGCCGGCGAGGCAGACCACCCCCGGGGGTGCCAGGGGGCAGCGCCGCCGCCCGGGCGCTTACCGATCGACGCTGATAGCGCAGAGGTTGAAGATGGAGGCCGTGCACAGCATCACGTCCATGGTCATCAGGGCGTCGCACAGCACCGTGCTGAGGGACCACACGCCTCCCTGGAACTGCAAGGATGCCCGAGGTGAGCGCCTGCCCTGCCCTGCCCTGCNCCCCTGCCCGGCCCTGCCCTGCCCTCCCCTGCCCTGCCACGGCCACAGAACCACCCGGTGCCCGGGCACCTTGCCTGCTCGACCAAGGGCCCCGCGGTCGAGCTGTCCTGCCCACAGCGGGCTGCAGACACAGAGGGGAAGCCCAGACCCCCAGCCCAGGGCTGCCCTCAGCTCATCCAGACCCCCTCCAGCCCCCGGAGATGGGGGGATCTGGGTGCTGAAGGAGGAGAAGTCTCAGTGCCAGCGCCTCCCTCTGCGGTGCCGTTCGGATCGGACGGGGACTCTGCCTGCAGGCTGTGCCCTGCACGGCCCGACTGCCCCGTGGAGAGCCCGCTGGGTCCCAAGAGGACGAGAGCTCTCGGGCTGCAGCCTCTGCCCTGGGGTCACCCGGAAAGGCTGCAGGCCCTTCCCTTGCCCCAGCACCCCCTGGGAGCGACGCGGGCGCTCCTGCCCGCCGCGGCAAAGCCAGACCCTCCTGGCACGGGAGTGCCTCTGGATTGGAGCTGGCTGTGCCGGGCATGTCACTGCGGGCACCTCGTGCCAGGGGGCTGCGGGTCGGCCCAGCGAGGGGCACGGTGTGAGGCTTTCGGGATCGCAGGGGGCTCAGGCTGCCCCTCCGGAGGGCAACGACAGAGCAGCTCCGCTACCCTCGGCTTCGTTTGCCTTCCCTGTTCTCCCAGCCTGAGGCCACGGGCGCTGGGCAGTGCCAGGGCTGGGGCTCCGCAGGCTCCTGGCTCCCCCCGCTCTGCTGCTGCAGCTCTCCTCAGGCTGCAGGGCTGCCCTGCACGGTAGAGGCTGCCCCCCAGCCCCCAGAGCTCCCGGAGCCTCCTCTGGGAAGGAGGTGGAAGACTCCAGGCAGGGAGGGTCAGGCTGTGCCCGCAGCTCTGCCCTTCGTGGCATCGGGAGCCGAGCCCCAGGCAAGCGCCTGCCTCTCCTCTCCTCTCCCTCTCCTCAAGCTCAGAGCGTGGGGAGGCTGAAGGTCCCAACCCAGAGCCCGGGCCCGCTGGGAGGGTGCTGAGAGCCATCAGAGCAGCGACAGCCCCTGCGAGAGGGCAGAGCCCAGCAGAGCCAGACCTGCCCGGACGCCCCCGCCAGCCCTTCTCCGCGAGCAGGGCGCCTGCTGCAGCCTCCTCCCCTGCGGAGGGGCAGGGGAGACAGGGGTGGCCTCCAGCCGGCTCGGGCCTGTGGGCTGGAGGCTTTGCAGGGCAACGAGTGGGCCTGCTCCCCCTCATCCCCCCCTCTCCACGGGGTGACCACCACTGGTCACCGAGAATGAACCCCCGGCGCTGGCCACCACCACCCCTGGCGCTGGCCACCGTGGCTCAGGCACCAGCCAGCCCTCGAAGAGCACTGATGGCCACCGCAGGGCAGACCCAAGCCCCGGTGCCTCCGCCCGGAGCTGCTGCAGGGGCCGCGTGAGCTCGCGGAGCCGCGAGAGCCGTCTCCTCTCCTCCGTAATCGATCACGGGGCTGCAGAGGCCTTTACGTAACCCCCTGCCCGGCTCAGGCCCTCGTGGGGATTAAGGGTGGCACCGGCGGGGGGTGCAGGGCAGGTGCAGGGGGGGGTGTCTGCCAGGCTCCCCGTCCGCCCCTCAGGAGCCCTCTGCCAGCGGAAGGCTGCTGGCGCTCCCTGCTCATCCCTGGGGGCACCCTGGGTTGGCTCGGGCTGAGCAGAGGGCAGCGACGCGGGGGCTGCGGGCAGAGCAGCCTCCTCCCGCCTGGCTTTAACACTCAGCGAGGGGCCCGGGGGTGGGCGAGAGCCGCTGGGGGAGGTAGATTGGACAGGAGGAGAGGGAGAGGAGCCTGGAGAAGCCCTGGCAGGGCGCACGGAGCGCTGGAGGGGCTGGGGACAGGGCAGGACTGGACTGTGGGGACAAGAGGCCCCCCAGCCAGCCACGGGGCTCCAGGTCCTCGGGACAGGCTGGTTCCCTGCGGCCCTGGCCTGTGCTCCTGCCCTTCTGCCAGGCTCCAGTCCCAGTCCGGGCCGCAGCAACTCTGAGGAGGTCCAGAGGACCTCCAGGAGGGCCACGCAGCCCCTCTGCTCCAGCCTCTGCGTCAGCAGCGGAGGGGACCCCCCCAGCTCACAGCCGGGAGCCCCAGCCCCAGGGATCTGCTGCTCCGTGGGGGTGGCAGCCGGCTCCTCCAACGTTGAACCCCACCAGCTTCTCCGAGAGCCCCAGCTGGGAGAAGAGGTGGCTCCCGAAAGCCCCCGGAGCGCAGGGTGACCGAGTGCTGCTGCTGGGTGAAACCAGCCCGGCTCTCAGGGGAACCTAGGCGAATGGGAGCCCTTGGCTAACAGGAGCCCCACGGTGCTGAGTGCGTGTGTCTGCCCCCCGAGCCGGGAACCAGAGGCTTGGAGAGGCAGCAGAGAGGGACCGAGGGGAGTCCCAGGTCGCAAGAAGCAGCTGAGAAGGCGCTGAAGGTCTGCGCTGCCGGGGGGAGGAAGAGCAAAACCGAGCAGCGCAGGGAGGTGGAAAGAGGGGAAGGAACCTCCTGCTGCTCCTCTTCGCTGCTGCTCCTCGCGGTGCCCACCCCATCCGGAGCGGCTCTGCAGAGAGGTCACAGTGCCCTGGGAGCAGGCGGAGGCTCAAGGCACCCTGAGCTCTAATCCACAGCCGCCTCGCTCGGGGACGGGGGTGCCCGTCCCTGCCAGGCACCTCGCCCCGGTGAGGGGGAGGTTCAGCCCTGGAGGCGGCCGGGATGCTGGCGGTCCCCTGCGGGGATGGCAGTGCCACCCTCTCCCTCCCTGGAGCCACCACCTTGCAGCCCATGAGGGGATCAGTCCCCTCCGCCTGGGGATGCTCACGGTGCCCAGGGCTGTGTCCCGGCCTCCCCCACCTGGAAAGGGCTCCTCATCCCACAGCCCCGGCAGGAAGAGGTGATCAAGCCCTGCTGCTTCGGCCTGGGGCGCCAAGGGCTGGCAGCAGCTCCTAGGGACCATCCTCACCCCAACAAACCCCCCTCCAGTCTCGAGGCACCGAGCCCTGGCGGTGAAGGTCCCTCTGCCCGGTACAGCCGCCCCAGGGAGCAGACCCAGCCGCCCCCAGCAGCTCCCCGTTGTCTCCCCTCAGCTCTGCCAGCCTTGGCAGCGAACGGGAAACCCGAGGTGACCACCGTGACCACGAGCCCCCTCGCACGGACCAGAGGATCTGCCAGGAGGAGCTCCGCAGCAGCCTGGACCCGAGGTGACTCCCCCGTGAGGGCAGCTCCCCCAGCTCAAGGTCTCCCTTCCCAGCTCCCAACTGGCAGCTCTCCTGCCCTTCTGCTGGTGCCACTGCAGGGGCTCCAGCCCCTCGGCGCAGCAGCCGCTCCCGCATTCGCTGTCCCGCAGCGGCAGAGCCGGGGGAGAGCATCACCCCGGGCTGGGCATCACCCCGGGCTGGGCATCACCCGCAGAGGAGCACTGGGTCTCTTGCCGATCCCCCCCGCATCCCGGTAGCTTTGGGGCTCCCTGGGCACCCCCTCCCCGCCCCTCGCCGGTGCCCGCGGGCATCCTCACCCACCTCGGAGAAGACGAAGAGGGGCAGGACGAGCAGGGCGAGCAGCAGGTCGGCCACGGCCAGGCTGACGATGAAGTAGTTGGTGGTGGTTTTGAGCGCCCGCTCGGTGCAGACGCTCACGCAGACCAGCCCGTTGCCCCCCGCCACCAGGAGGATGAGGACGATGCCCAGCACCAGGGCGGCCACGTTGTGCCCTCCCGGGGGCGGCGGCGGCGGCGGCG
>VZRI01012871.1:0-38075 GCA_013397515.1 Upupa epops
AGAGGGGGAGGAGATCCTCTATCTACTAATCACCCCCTCATTCTAATCCACCCCCAGATGTCACCAGAGCACATTATGAGCTAGATGTCAGACGTTAGGGTTACTTGATTGGTTTTAGGTTGGACTGGATGATCTTTAAGGTCTTTTCCAGCTTCATCATTACTGTGATTACTGTGATTACAAGAGATGTTCAAGCCACAAGCTGCAGCTTTAGTGAACAGTGAAGCAGCCTGCAGGGCCATTACCTTATCCAGTGTCCTGACAGTCCCTCGGGGAGGACAGTTTGTGTAACAGGTCATTCAGCTGTATTTTCATATGAAGGTCTGCCTAGACATCCTGGCCTAGCGCAATACTGGTGCTTAAGCTCTCACAGCACTGGTTAGAAGGGAAAAATCCAGACTGGACTCTGTTTTCATCTGTAATACTATAACAGACATTTTTCTCTTTTGGCAGTTTCAACGGCATTTGAAATCTCGCTGCAAAGTCCAAGGAAATCAGAACATGAGACATTTGGTGAGAACATTTCTTCTGACATATATGTTTCTCAAAAAAGTGCTGAGAAAACTGAAACTCGCACAGCGTCAAGACACTGAGAATGGCTTTTCTGCCTTGGAGTTCAGGGAAATGTCAGCGCAACAGCGCAGTCGCTGCGCTGCTGAAGGCCGACGGGTAATTGTTGATCCGCTCTTCATCGGGGGTTTAAGAGCACGAATCCCCCCCAGGCTTAACTTCTGAGTTGGAAATAACACGCCTTTTCTTTCCCGAAGCAGTTTTGCCTAATACATGCCAAGCATCATCTCACCCTCTGCATCTTTGTTGTTGTTTTGTCCCAGTCAGTTTGGACATTGAGCAATCAAGTCACTGGTCCTCGTGAGCTGTAATTCTCAGTTTTCTGAGGAAGATACTTGAAATGGAAACTGGCAAACGAGTGATTCCACTCGAGGGCGTCTGGTGAAAACACTCTGGATCAGTAACATATCTGAGAGAGGACTGGAGAATTGGCCAGATGTCTTGTACGTAACAGGATGCCAGGAAAGCCAGAACAGCATCCACTCACAGTTCAAATGCTTTTCCCTGTTTCTAAAAAGTTTAATTAGAAGAATATTCACTCTTTCTTTCAGAGGAAGGGCTCAGCGAAGGGTGTTGTATAGGACAGCTGAGATTAGCTGCTTATTGACAGCTCTATCCTTGGGATGTTTTCCTCCTTCAATCTAAACATTTGTCTTGAGCATTCTTTAAAAATTACAGTAGACGAGAAGGTTGCCAAATATTTAGTGGTTTTGCGAGGTTGTTCGGGATTCATGTCTACTACAGCTCTACAGAACACAGTCCTGAGAGCCGCTTCTTTCACCGTACGGCAATCGAGACAGGGGGGCAGGGCAGCAAGCTCTCGACGTGTGATCAAAAATGTGATTTCGAAATGTTTTTGTAAAGAAGCCTTTGCAGAGGCTGGGTTCATTCCTGTCAATATTTACTAGCGCTTATCATTAGGACAGTGATGCTGCACATGTTCAGCCGATGCCAAAAGACAATGCTGTAATGTTTTCGGCTCTTAGGCTTCCTGCCTTCCTGAGAGTAGACTGGCGGCTGATAGAAGCTCTTCCCTTCCCCACCCTTGTTTACAACCCCACCAGCCCATGGCAGAACCAGGACAGCAGAACAACAGAGCTTCAGCTCTCTTTGAGAACAAATGTTGGGACACACGAGGCCCCTTGAGGAGCGTGGGCAAGGGACGAAAGAGCAAACCACTACTCAGCAAGGCTGCAATTGCAACTGCATTCGGAAAGCTAGGTCTCCTCAGTGTAGTTTGGGGTCGATGTTATTCCCGTGCCATAGGGTGTACTACTCGAACCCCAAAGGCTTTTTCATCTTCTCAGCCAGCCTCGATGTTTCCTCAGCACAGACGCATTTTCAGAAGAACACTGTCTGCTATACAGAGAACCTGAAGTGACACAGCTGCCAACACAGCTATTTCTGTATAAATATTCCAAGGACTCCCTTAATTACTGAAATGGATGTTAGCAGCACAACGTTCACTCTTCTAGGAACTATGAGACAGTTTCTCCTAGACAAATGAGTTTTCTCTTGTTTGCTTGCACATGCAAGCTTTGCTGTTCTGGGGCAGTGTCAGGCTCGGGGTAACTGACACTTAAATGCAGCAGATGGAGTTATCATCACAGTCTGTTCCCATGGTTATACAGAGCGATTACTATGGGAGTTTCTTCAAGTAAAAAATTAAGGAAAACCTCTACCAGACAGGAAAGAAACCACCCAAACAGCATTACATTCAGACAGCAGTCACTGCGACTTCCAATGTGTTTGTAACATCCAAACAGAGGTGCAGAATGCCCCTGCTACTCTGGTGGGACAGGGGAAAGGAGGTTAGAGACCACCTACAGCTCCAGCTGGGTTAGCCATGCTGATTGCTTCTGTGAGCTTTTCAACAGAGGAATTGCAGGTGTGTAGTGCCTTCCAGTTAGGAGGTATGAACAGAAGGGAAGCTCGCCTGTGAGACAAGCTCAACAGGCTTCAGCTAAGCTCTTCCCAGATGCTCCACACTGCTTTGTAAAACAGCTTTGCTAAGGGACAGACAGAGGATTTTCGTATGTGTTTTCTGCAGCGTCACAAGGCATTGCTGTATGCATGTAGGTTGATGATATTAGGCATGTCTTGTCAAGGACACTGTAAAAGGGCTCCACACACATTGTATTTCGTGCTGACTCTCCCATACAGTCCTACGTTTAGTTAGTCCTGCATTGAGGAAAACCAGCTGCAAGAGTGGCCACACTGCCAGGTTTGCCGTGTGTGTACAGCAGCGAGTTGGCTCACTCATCCCCCAGGTCAGGCAAAAGGAACCGTTCCTTCCTTTCTGCCCTTCTAATCTCATACAAGAGGTGATGGCTGTGCTGTGCTTGCCTACACCCCGCAATCAGAGGGCTGACTTTTCAACTCTCTGAGACTTGGGATGCTAAGTGTGCTGCTTCCCCTGCCTTCTTGGAAGAAGGAGTCCCAATAGTATTCACTTTGCTCTACAGGATAGAAGTTGTACCACACTGGCTAGGAGAAAGGAGGAAAAGATGAGGTGTTTTGTGACGATAGCACTGAGTCTTTTGGCTGAATGGTTCGAGTCTGTGTGCTGTAATTACATAGATTCGTGAAGTTGTAGAGTGTCTTCACGTACTCTTTCTTCAAGTACATGTGTGAAGTCTGATGAACTAGCAAAACCTCAAATGCTTTGGCCCTTCTTAATCTTGGGCAAGATTAAGGACACCAAGCTGTCCCCTTCAGTAGGTTACAATAACAATGTACTTGCACCACAGCTTCATAATCCTCACAGTAGCAAAATAGTTTCCATCCAAAAGTTAATGAAATGAAATGAATGTTGAAGTGGACACCAGGGAAATAACAACTATTTGGCAATGGCTTTCTTAACTATCACAGTCTCACAGTGATACTCATGGTGAGGTTGAAAACACCTTAAAGATCATCCAGTCCAATCTAAATCCAATAAACCCAGTAACCCTAACATCTGACATCTAGATCATGCCACTCAGCACTTCATCCAGCCTGACCTTGAAACTACTCCTGTAGAATCCCTAACATTCTGGGATTGGAAGAGACCTCAAAAGTTCATCTTATCAAATTCCCCCTGCCAGAGCAGGAGCCCCTAGACCAAGTCACACAGCAACATGGTCAGGTGGGTTTTAAACATCTCCAGAGAAAGGGNCTGGATTCTCTGAAGCAGTTCTATGTCCTTCTTGAACTGAGGGGCCCAGAACACCGCTTTGCTTTGCTTTATCCACCTTGATAATCATTAACCAATTAACTGAGCCGACCATCCAAACCAAATTCTTAAATAATTACAGTAACCCTTGAGATTAGGTTTGTTCCTTCTGTTTCAGGGACTGAAAACTGTGCTTGAAAAGTCCTGCACTAATGGGAACAACGCTGGTGTCCTGGGAATGGAATGGATGAGGCAGAAGAGCCCTTTTATCTCATGACTGCATTTTCCTTAGAGTAGAAAACTACTCAATGAGTAAGCTTAAGGCGGAAATACAGATTCCACAAGGCAAAACCAGAATGGTACTTGATAAGAAAATGAATGGAAGCGATGAAAAGTGACTGCAGACCAGGAGAAAAGAGACCAGAAAGAACAAACAGATGAAATCAATAACTTGAAAAGGGTCTAAATGCTACGGAAAACAAGTGACTAAAATATCAAGTGGAAAAATGGGTAAAAAATGATATGCTCCTGGTAACTGCAGACTGGGGAAAGGAAAGCTAAGAACAGGGAGCTAGTGAGGAGCAAGTAACAAAGATCAGAGAATAAAGTATATATCTGATTTGGCACCAAGGAGAGAGAATGACTACAAACATGGCAATACCATTTAATGCCCTGTGAAATGCCAGCTTGATGTGTACGCTATTCAAGTGTTTTTCTGGTTCCAGGCTTCACATTAAGAATTCTTGGAAAGGTAAGCTAAGGCTCTGCTGCTTCTACTCCAGGCATGAACACGCTACAAAACACACCCGGCTTTCTTGTGAGCAACCTCGTATGGGCGCCTCAGTCTGCCCAGCCCACTAAGCACCCTCCTCTTCCATACCAACCCAGACTATAGAAAAGGTACAAAATCCTGGATGAGCAGCCTGACCAAACACAGAAGGGACCAAACCATGCAACTGCTCTGGAAAATGACAGTGTTTGTGAGCACACGGTGAGGTTTGCATATGCACCGTGATCAAATTAACCACCATGACTACAGGAATAATCCTCTAGCTGGAACTCTTGGCTATTTCTATGTGGGCAAACATATTTGAACACCACTTTGTGATTCAAGTTCCTATTAAATAAGCATCACTTAGCACATAGATTTTATCCTTAGAAAACCCTTCAAAGTATGCTTCACAGTCAGCAGGTGAGAAACTACGTGAAGAAACCAGTCTGCAAGAGAAGTGAGCAAGAGGACTCGGTGTCAGGGTCAAGGGCAGCCTGAGTTCTCTTCAGCCTTGACCAAGCTATACTGAAGGGGTTTGTTATATGTGTTCCAGTTCTCCCTATTAGAAACAGTACTCTTGACAGGCATCCTTTGAATACTTTGACAGAAGTCAAAGTATTAGTTCAGGTGGCTCCTTTTTGCTTGGTTTTTCAGTTGTTAGAACGTTCTGAATACAGTGCCTGCACTCTGACAGCCGTTTGGATGGGTCAGATTCCAGAGCGAGTTGCCTGGTTACATGAACTTCCCTGGGAACGAGACAATGCAGCACACAGGACAGAAGATCTTTCCAGATCTTCCCAGCAGCATATGCTATTTTATGCTTTGCTGAGGTAAGCCACCATTCAGCTATGCCATCAGTTATACGACAACAAGTTTTCTCAAGGCAGGCCTGAAAGATGAAGGCACCTACCTGCAGATGTGCTCTTGTGCGCTGTAGTCACAGTGAAACACTGGGAAATAGCTAGGGCTTTAGAGGGGTTGTGTGGTTTTCATGTTTTTCTTAATGAGCACTGATTAAACCGTGGAAAAACCCCTCCTATGAGTCATAGAACTGACATTGTGTCAGCAGAGATGAGTTCACAAAGCCTTGCTTCTACCCGTGACACTGCAAGGGAATGTACAAGATAACGTGCTAGTACAATGCCAGCGACCAAGGTACAGAAACTCTTAGGGTGGTGTTGCCACCACACATACAAAGGGCTGCAGAGGTCCTTTCCCAGCTTTGCCACTACATCAGCAACTGTGTGCCAGGGTTTGCAGAAGAGACCATAACCCGACAGAGCAGCCACAGTGTTGTAGGTGCTGAACTTCTGATGGGCACAGCGATTAAACCAGATGCTGAAGTCAGATGGCATTAACACTCTTGAAATAGACCTTGAAATCATGCGTACTCACAGAAGATCAGCTCCCTGCTTTCAAAATCCATTCTCCTCCATATCATAGGACCTAAAACTCATGAGCATCTGGATAATCTGAGCCAGCAAGAATTCTTTTTTGCCTCTGTCAATACTCCATCTCAAACCCACGTGGTGGTGATGCTGTTTCGTGGACCCCCTGTGGTTCATTCACATGATTCTATCTCAGTGTGGAAACGCAAGAAGCAAAAGCAGCAGCTCCCAGGCAGCCTCACTGATGTATACCGCTGACCAACACAATGGAAAGCAAGGCTGATCGTTTGCCAGGGTCACATCTGGGTGCAGAGAAAGCAGCATGATCACTTAAAGAGGGTTTCCCTTGTTCCTATTACCTGAATGGATTATGACATGTGTTTTACATTGGCTAGGCAAACTGACTCATATAAAACACAAGCTTAGATGTCGTTTATTTCTTAAGCCATGCTTTCCTACATTGTGTTCAGATTCAGAGAGGTATGCCTATGCTTTCCTTTTCAAGCCTTCCTGCTTGCTGCCTGGGCTTATAAAAATATTTTCCTAGGGGGCTGAGCAGAGGAGAGTTTCAATACTCTTATCTGTTTCTGCCTCTCTCTCAGTATCATGGGATAACATTATGAGCAAAGAAGCCCACAAGTTCTGCAACGTTACGGGTTAGGAGAAGCAACAACAAGAAAAGTGTGTTTCAGTACTAAAAATACATGAAAACAAACTGGGGAAAATGAATTTAATTTAATTTAATTTGAAAGGAAAGACCTTTTTGTTACCTGCTCAGCACTGCTTTTGATGGACTAGACTGTAATCAGCAGGAGGAAGGATGTGATGGTGCCCTTGTACTCTCCAGTCATGCAATGCACTTTGAGTACTGGGTCCAGTTTTTGGGCACCACAGTATCAGAAGGACATTGAGGGGCTGGAGGGGGTCCAGAGAAGGGCAACAAGGCTGGGGAGAGGGCTGGAAAACGGGCCCTGTGAGGAGCTGCTGTGGGAACTGGGGTTGTTTAGTCTAGAGAAGAGGAGGCTGAGAGGAGACCTTAAAGCTCTCAACAACTACCTAAAGGAACATTATAGAGAGGCTGGTGCTCGTCTCTTCTCCCAAATTACTAACAATAGGACAAGGGGAAATGGCCTCAAGCTGCGTCAGGGGAGGTTTACATTGGACATTAGAAATAAGTTCTTTCCTGAGAGAGTGGCTGGGCACTGCAACAGGCTGCCCAGGGAGGTGGTGGAGTTGCCATCCCTGGAGGTGTTTAAATGGCAAGTAGATAGAGCACTCAAGGCCACGGTCTAAGGGTTGGGGAGGTGCTGGGGTGAGAGCTGGACTTGGTGATCTTGAAGGTCCTTTCCAGCCATGAGGATTCTATGATTCTATACAGAGTCTTCCTAAAAGCAAATACTGCACTTGAACTTCTATTGGTCACTGGTCCCACATCCATTGAATTTGTTCTCAGCACACTACCAGATGGCTCAATGTGGTCTCTAGCCTCAGACAAATTCCCTGACACAAAACACTCCCATGGCAAAAGTCATTAGCACATTGGGATTGCTGACAGTTCCTCTGGCAACCCCAGTGGTGGAGACAGGAGTCACTTAACATTCCTTGCCTTTCATTTCTCTCTTTGCAAATCAGACCTTGGGCACACGGAGTGCTTCCTAATGCAGGTTTGCCTGGGCAGACATAAACTGCTTCCCAACAAGAAACAAGCTGCACAAGAAATAAGAAGCCTGCCTTTAGCTATTCCTTTATGAGTTACGTATCAGGAAGGGGTAGCCGCAGCAATGGAGTGAAAAGGGCTCCATACACACCCAGGCATCCTTGCGCAGAGCCTCAACAGGTCTTACAAAACAGCCTCTGAGCTCACACTTTGGTTTTGTTTTCTTTTTGGATCTGAACTCATTTTTATGAAGTTTCTCAATAAAATTTAATGGGATTGGAGTTTCCTGCTGTGCTGAAGACTTTACAACGTACAAAACACTGGCACCATGAGAAAAAATACAAGCCCATTAAAATAGTTAGACATCGTACTGATGGAGCTGCTTTCATTCAACAATTTCAAAACCACGTTCTGAGCATTAATCACCATTCCCAGATGCGGTGTGTAAGAAGTAGGACTGGACTAAATACAGATGAAACACAGCAAAGATGTTAATTGACTTGGCTGAGCTCATTTGGGATCTAATCCAAATATTCTGTTCAAGTACATGGGTTTTGCTCCTGCAGTTGACTTAAAGAACATCCAGGGGATCGACCACAGCACTGAAACAAAAGCAAGGAATCCATACCCCCAGGCAGCCTGCTTTGCTCGCTGTACCTGCTCTGATCTCAGAAGGAACAACAGCAATGAGTGGTGTAGGACAGTGCTGGAAAAAGGCTTAGAAGTTCTCACAGGGGGGGGGGGTTGACAGATTTCATAGACTAAGCAGATTACTGTGTGCACATGCACATTGTCCTGCAGTTTCTCTCTTTCTCATCCATCACTCTGGTAGTAAATCCTCAAGACAGCTACCTTGAACCTGTTTGCAACGTGATAAAGGAAAAGAGAGCTGTCACACACGTGTGTGAGGGTACAGCCTCAGCCTGGAGCCCCACTAACGGTACAGACTGAAATGAAGAGATTCCATCTGGCTCTAAGCTGGAGCTAAGTCTGTGTCTCTAGTAGTCTGCAGCTCAGCAGTTTTTTGACATCAAGTCTGACGTAGCACCACTGAGAGGAAGTAAAATCTGCAAGCCATTTTGACCACCATCCTCTGCAGAGCTGTACTGGAGTGGAACAGAGAAACAGTTGTGATAGAATGTCATTTGTTTCCAGCAGGGAGAAGGTGGAGGCAGGCTTTTTGGTAGCATAGATGACATCCTACTTTCTAGATGACCTGCCACTTTATGGGTAGTATGTTGCTGACGTTTTCCTGTAGTCATCATGTGTTGCTTCATATTGCTGACAGGGATGAAATGAGATTGCAGAGGACAGGTTAGCTCCAGGAACACGGCTGCAATGTTTCAGATACATGCAGACCTGTCTGTGTGGACCTGCAACAAACCTTGTTGGTAGACCATCCTTTATGATCAGATTTCACACACTATCACAGTACTGATGAGGCTGGAAAAGACCTTCAAGATCATCCAGTCCAACCTAAAACCAACCAAGTGACCCTAAACATCTGACATCTAGCTCATGCCACTCGGCACCTCATCCAGCCTGACCTTGAACACCTCCAGGGATGGTGACTCGACCCCCTCCATGGGCAGCCTGTTCCAAACCCGGATCACTCTGTCAGTGAAAAACCTTCTCCTAAGGTCAAGTTCCAGAATTTGTTGCTGCTCTGTATGCAAAGCATTTTTATCGAGGCATTTGGTGACCCTCAAGCATGGGGCACATACACATCCAAACGGACTTCTTTATAGTCAAACTTGTTCGAGGTAAAGCTGTTACAGCACAAGAAGTCAGAGTCCAAGGAGCAGTGCAATAGGAGCTAAACGTTCCCCGGAGAAGAACGTGCTGCAAGGCAGGCCCACAGCTACCACGTCACATACTGCTGCAAGCTCTTTCTGTACCAAAGCTCCCCAGGATGTGCATATGCTCTTCGTGTGGATGCTGTGTGTTCTCATTTCCATCCTACATAAATGCTCAATATAAAGTCAAGGAGTGATGTACATGCTTTCCCCAGATTCTTATAGGCCATTTCATTGCTTGGAAAAAGCCCAATGAACCCACAAGGTTAAAATCCCAAAGGGGATTTAAAAATATCTATGTTTTCAACTTTCTGTTTCTCTTCCTTAGTGACTTCTGTTGGAATGAAGGAAACAGCTGGTCTCAGAAGTCAAACTTCTATGGTAACCTGCCATAAAAGGTGTAAAGCACATCAGTGCTGTCCCGCAGGACTCCTGTAGAAGCTGTTAATTCCAATAATGTCACTAAAATCTGCTTAGAACTTACAGATTGCCCACAGTGAAAACCCATGGGAAACTCCTACCAGAAGAATGGCTGCTGCTACAGCAGTGCTCCTTTCAAAACAGAAGTGGGAGCCAATAGGCTGACGAGATCTGTTCTTGACTTAAGACAAGTTTATTATTTTAAACTGCTTTTGAGAATTTCCCTGTGTTTTAGTTGGTAAAAGCAGCGAGCTCTGCGAAGACACAACATAGGAATTACAATAAATAACCCCCTTTTTAATCATTGCTCTTATTGTTCCTTCACAGGTCTAAAACCCAGAGAGAAATTTGCTCAGGGCCACGGTATCACTCACGCTAATATCCAAAGCATTAAGAAAATAACGATGTTTGTGTGCTCGTGTGTAATTTAGCCTTCGTCTGAGCAAGCAACTCTTAACTGCGAGAAGTTCAGGAAAAGGCGGGTACATGGAGTTGCTGCCAAAGACTCACACGTAACAAATGCCCCTCTGTGTTAAAAGGGTATTAAGTACAGCAAGACCATTCTGTTATGGAAGCAGTTTTTCATTTAGCTATCAGTTCCTAAGAGATTATTACACACAATCTCTGGCTCACTCGGTGGGACTTGAACTTCACTGGCACATGGGAGGGTCTTCAAAGTGCAAGGAAAGCACTGCTGGAGCCTTCACAGTGCCTCACACTGAACCTTGTGTAAAATATCACTGCATCCAGAAAGATCCTGCATGAGAGACAGTCACAGATTTCCTTTGTGCTCCGTATTAGCAATCGCTATGCATGGTACCACTGTGAAGTGGTGAGGATCCTGCAATCAGGTCATAGAATCATAGAATGTATTGGGTTGGAAGGGACCTCCAAAGGTCATCTAGTCCTGCAACAAGCAGGCACATCATTCACTAGACCAGACTGCCATCAAGCCTGACTCTGAATGTCACCAAGGATGGGGCCTTCACCACCTCTCTAACCCCCAGACCATGGGCACAAGTGCTCTAGCTACTCGTTTTTTGAACAGCTCCAAGGATGATGACTCCACCACCCCTCCCAGGCAGCCAGTTCCAGTGCCCAACCACTCTCACGTTTGCAAAGTTCAGTACAGACCATTAAAAACCAGAGACTGCTTTAACTGCTCCAGCAGCAGCACTGCCGGAAAAGAGACCAACCACTCATCACTCCCACAGTGCCAGAGGGTAAGGATAAGGGAAAGACGGTTGTGGCCAAGTTTTGTGACACAGGGTTACTGATAATGAAGAAGTGATTTGATGGAAAGGGCTTTCCCTGCTATGTCTTTCCAGTGTTTTAAGTGTCTGGAGATGTCAATCCTTATTAATTTCCTTATAGTGCCATGGAGAAGCTTTTGGATTTCATTTTTGGGGAGGCTGGGGGGGGTTGTTATTTTGTGTATCCTAGTTCCACGTTCCCCAGGGAGTACAAACAGGCAGGACTTCTCACGTAGTATCAGTGAATTCCCCCCTACACAGCATTTCAAACAGGTGCAATTTCTTTCGGATATGGACTCTTCCTCATTTTCTTTTTAAGTTAACAAAAAGCATACCCAGTTCTGACCATGTTCTACTCACTGCATGCAGTTGAACTTTCTCTGAAGCTTCCTTACTAGGGAAATTTTTAGAAGTGTGCGTGGCAGGTTCTTTGTAATTCAGTTTTAGCTGTAGCACAATATTGTATTTGGCTGCCTGGTGAAGACTAACATTTACATGACATTCAGGGCACAGCATTTTCTAGACTGTCTGTCATGACTTGATGGACATCAAAAAAGTCTGGATGTCAAGTCTTGTATATTCATCTAGACGGAGGGAGGGTGTGGGGACTGCTTGGATTGGAGTGGGGGAAGAATGTAGGGCTGCGTGTGAAGATGTGAGGGGGGGATACCTGAACAGAACTCAAGTTACCATCCTACAAGTAGATATCTTATTACTCCAGATGAACACATGTTTCTTAAAGACTTCAGAGTATCTTTTAACATTTGTAGACTAAACCAATGTATCGAAAAGCAGTGGCTGGGAGTTTCAAATTGAGTTTAAGGTACACAAATCTGACCAAAACGGGTATCTGGTACCCACTTCCCTCTGCAAATTCCCTTTTTATTCACTCACTAACAGTCTTTGCACATTATGGCTAATTAAATACAAAGAATTCCCTATAAATGAATTATTTCAGTCTCCAACCCTTCATGTGGTTTTGACAATGTATTGTACTTGATATATGCTGCCGTTGAGACAGAAAGATAAGAGTGCAGTGAAACACTAGACTTTATGTGGGCTGTTGCTCCTTTGCAAGCTGATATGCCTAAGAGAATTGGAGAACTGCTTCCGAAACAACACACAGGAAGCTCTGCTCATTTGTCAAAGGATTCTGGCTGGTGTTCATTTTACCAAGTTTCAAGGAGGAAAAAAAGAGACAGAAGGAAAAGGGAGGTAGAAAAAAAGAGACAGAAGGAAAAGGGAGGTAGAAATGGGCTCGTGTTTTATCTTGATCCTTGTAAGAGACAGAGAAGTCTCTGCCAAACAGATAAATTTTATTTAAAAGCACAAACTGCCCTTTGACTCTGTGACAAGTCAAATTCTTAGCTCTTCTATCTATCTAAACTCATAAAAAAGCAAGCAAAGACATTAATAAGGAGATAAGCAGGAACATTCCTTACTTCTCTGCTACTTTTCTCAGTTATTCAACCAGAGCAAGAGCAGAGCCAACAGCAGATTACACAACACAATTTCACAGGACATGTCCCTCTCTTACTAGGATTTTGAATCTTGAACCTAACCATCCTCTGTGCCAGAGGGTCAAGACAGAAGCAGCAAACAGTGTGGTCCTAACAGCTTGTCTTTTCCTTCACCTCCAGAGTACCTGCATTGTGCTTTTTACCCGAGTATGTTCTATTTCAGATGGCAACCATTACACTGAGAAAAGCTCTTCTACTTGCCATACTGAAGTGTGGGGGGGTTAGCATATTTTCAGCCTGTTTTGTCCCTTTCCAGAGCACAGGGAAGAACAGAGAGACACACAAGAATGATATGTACTTGCTGAAATCACAGCAGATCACATTATCTTCCACTGCTGACACTTCACATCCATTGAGATCTTACATTTGGAAACGCACACTACAGATAGGATTTGCATGTCCAAGCACGTCAACCCAAGGACTACAGACAGCCTGAAAGTCTAATTCTACACACGTGTGTATAGTTCCACATGTCAAAAAGAAATGGTACTCCTGCCCATGGCTGATAACAGCATGTTCTGCTTCCTCTTCCTTGCTTCCTCAAGTATATAAAACCCTACAGTGTCATGATCACTATGCTGAATATGGCCTCTTACTTACACATTACTCACTAGCCCTTCTCTGCTCACACACAGTAGGTCTAGCAGGAAGCCTTCCTTAGCTGGCTCCCTCACCAGCTGTGCCTGGAAGTTGTCTTCCTCACACTCCTGAAACCTCCCCAACTGCTTTTTTCTCTGCTCTATTGTAATTCCAGCAGACATTTGGTAAGTTGAAGTCCCTCACGAGAACAAGTGGTAGTGATGGTGAGATTGATATAAACTACATGCATCTAAATGAAATCTATACCCATACGAAAGCAAGGAAGGTTAAGAATCTCTTTAGCTACAATTCACAGCATTAAAAACCCCAAGGAAGGCCAGAATGAAAACTGCCCAAGCAGTATCAGCATGCCCCTAAAAGAGGGTAATGATAATTTTCCAAAACATCTCAAAACTAATTGCTGAGAGCAAAGGAAAAGAAACACTTGGGACTCAGGGGCTCAAAACAACATTCAGGAGGAGAGCATTGTTTAGACAGACTGTTTGATCCCTTAGGGCTTGTTTCCATCTCATTTCTTCTTGCACCTCCTCCTCATGGCTTTCCTCTTATCCTAATGCTTTAAAACTTTGCTCCAGAGAATTAAAGACTCCAGAGATTCCTGATGGACTTATGAAAAAAATCAACAAAGGAGGAAAAACAATGCAGTTTTCCCTAATCTTGTTCTTGGAAACATCCGAACCGTTTAATCTGAAACATTAAAACAAAAAAATTCAGGCTAAGGCAGACATGGAAAATATCGGCATACCCAGTTCAACTTTGGCAAAGGGAATTCAAATGAAAATAGAGCCTTATAAAGGGATCTTTTGGGAACCTCTGACTTTAAAAAGGGGACATTTCACAGTTTGGCATGTGGTAAAAGCCGGTGACTAATGACTTCACAAGACAGAGCACCACAGCAATGCATTAGGCACTTTCTGTCAATGACACAGCCTTTCTAAGCTCGATTTACACGCAAGAAAGAATTCAAGATTGTCCAGCCTTAGGAAAAAAACACAGTAGTAATGACAAAATAAAGACAAATCTGATGAAAACCTCTGAAACCCCAAGCCAACCGTTGCTTTAAAAGCAAAGGAATTCAAGGAGCATGGCAGTTTTGAATCGCTGGCACTGTTCTGAGCGAGTGAGAGACTCAGGTCTAGAAGAAAGCAATGCCACAAAGAGGCAATGCACCTGTGCATCTTACAAGCACACTGCTTTTTGGTCTTTGAAAGCCTACAAGTAGGACCCCTTGAAATCTATCAACTAAAGATCTTGATACGCAAATCACTTACGCAGATATGCAGTAGGTATCGAGTGAAGTGCAATTGTAATGGATTTCAGCATCTGCCCGTGTTCATGCATTACAGAAGATAAAAATAGTCAGAGCTAATGAAGTGCGAGCACAGAATATGTGACTGCAGCTGAAGAGTCATCCAAAAGGGACCAACTCCACCATGCAGCAGCTGAAGCGTAAATACAGATGTGACTGACTGACTTAAAGGGGGATTGGACTGGATGATCTTTCAAAGTCTCCTCCAGTTCCTAACAGTCTGTGATTCTGTGAAAGTACTGAACCTCCCAGAATGGGATCTGTAAGATTTCCCAGGGAAGATTCAACATTCCCTCTTAGTCAACACATGTTGATCTCCCTGTCAGAGCGTGGAAGTCCTACAGATCCAGTACAATATATTTCCTTGAAATAGGTTCCCCAAAGTCTGTGCTTGTCATAAGTCTCTGGCAGTGCAACTTGGAAAATCCAAATCTAATTTCCTGTTATTTAAGTCATTACAAAAGCAAAAATCAAAGCCATTGTCTTCTTAAAGCCACTGAAGTGACAACCGTTCCCCTCACCTTATTGTCAAGTGTGTGGAAGTTTGTTTTTAGAGGTTTCTTTACCGTTTTCACAGAGAAAAAATGTCTTTAATATTCTTTTATTCACAGTGATTGATTTGCAATAAGGACACATATAGTGTGTTTCTTACAATTCTTGGAGAAGCACACAGCTCTGAAGGGGAGACTGAAACAGTATTGGTGTCTGTTTTCACTTATCCCATTCTGAAGTTCCTTTTTACTGAGGATTTGGCTGCCTAGCTTGGCATAAACCTTCCTGTTTACAGTGCTCATCGGTACTGTAGGCAAATACCTAAGGTGGGGTACAGATAGCAGGCTTGGCATATACGTAAGTATTCTAGGCTAAAAAGCAAAGTTTACCTACTAATTAGGGGTTCTTTTCCCCTCCTCTCATATGAGAACAGACACTTCATATGAAAAGTCATTACAGAAGCTCAGTCACAGAATTATTGAGGCTGGAAAAGACCTCTCAGATCATCCAGCCCAGCCCATGACCTGACATCACCACATCAGCCAGACCAGGGCACTGAGTGCCACCTCCAGTCTTTGCTTAAACACCTCCAGGGATGGGGACTCCACCACCTTCCCAGGAAGTCCATCCCAGCATCCAATCACCCTTTCTGTGAGGAAGGGCTTCCTAACATCCAACGTAACCCTCCCCCGGTGCAGCTTCAGGCCCTGTCCTCTCATCACTAGTTGCCTGGAAGAAGAGTCCAGCCCCCACCTGTCTACAGCTTCCCTTCTGGTAGTTATAGAGAGGGAGAAAGTCCCTACCAACTTGATGTCTTCTGTGAATTTACTAAGGGTAGATTTGATCCCCTCATCCAGGTCATCAATAAAGATGTTGAAATGAACTAGTCCCAGCACTGATCCCTGGGGGACACCCCTGCTCACTGGACACCAAGTGGATGGGGCACCATTCACAATCACTCCCTGTGCCTGCTCATCCAGCCAGTTTTATCCCAGCAGAGAGTGCATTTATCCAAGTCATGGGCTGCCAGTTTTTCTAGGAGGATGCTGTGGGAGACCATGTTGAAGACCACATCCACAGCCTTCCCCTCATCCAGTTGGCACGTCACCCAGTCATAGAATGAGCTTAGAACGTGCTTAAAACCAAGCATTGTTTCAAGGAAAGTGCTCTTTGGCACAACAGTTTTTCCAATATGACTGAGACACATTTACACTCTATCACCTCTTCCTTTCCCTCAGCAACAACTCCTCCGAGGCTTCACAGGACAAAATTCATGTACAAGTTACCCAGGCAACAAAAACAATCAATGCAACTTCATATGCTTCATACCTGAACCAAAGAACACGTAACGTGTGCTTGGATACTGCGTTTGCACGTATCTCTGCTGGAAACGCAGTGGATTCATGCCTCTCAAACCCTTCCAGAGAGGGGAAGTTCAGATTACAAAAGTACCAGGGTACGTAAGACACAGTCTGGGTCATCATACCATTGTGCTGGTTGTAGTACTGCCATTATTATCTCGTAAGAGTGCCTTCGGGGATGCTACCCAATTTTTTGAGTCAATACCAGGCATGCTCTATTGAGGATATTGCTAATATGCCAGTAGACCAAAAGAGGTGACCCTGCCCCTCTGCTCAGTCTTGGGGAGACCTCATCTGTTGAGCAGCCCGCAACACAAGAAGGATATGGACTTGCTGGAGCAGGTCCAGGGGAGGGCCATGAAAGTGACCAGAGGGCTGAAGCACCTGTCGTATGAGGACAGGCTGAAAGAGTTGGGGTTGTTCAGCCTGGAGAAGAGAAGGCTCTAGGGGAGACCTTATAGGGGTCTTTTGATAGCTCAAGGGGGCCACAGGAAAGCTGGAGAGGGACTGTGCACAAGGGTGTGTCATGACAGGACAAGGGGCAACGATTTTAAACTAGAGCAGCGCAGATTTAGATTGGATGTTAGAAAAAAGTTCTTTACTGTGAGGGTGGTGAGACACTGGAACAAGTTGCCCAAAGAGGTGGTAAAAGCTCCATCCCTGGAGGCACTCAAGGTCAGGCTTGACAGAACTCTGAGCAACCTGATCTAGTTAAAGATGTCCCTGCTCACTGCAGTGGGGTTGGATTGGATGGCCTTTTATGATCCCTTCCAGCCCAACACATTTTATGATTCTATGCATACTACTCCTAGTATCTGTTTCCAGACTGTGAACAGGGCCACTGAACTACTTCTCTGGAGTCTGCAAAAGGTGAAGAGGAAACACAGGCAGTGTAAACTCAGTGTAAACTCAGCATGAAAGGATAAGAAAATCAGTGTTGAAAGCAATTGCTCGAAATGAATCACAATAGATCACAAAACCCAGACATCCAAGCTTACAGCGGTGTTGACAAGAAGGCTCTTTACACAAGGCACAATGAACCGTTCACATTCCTATTGAGGTGTATGCGTTCTGACACTGTATTCTACCAATGCCTTTCTATCCTGCAATTGATATTTTCACTGTTTTAAGGAGTATAGACTAGATTAGATGAAATGCAATTTGCATTTAGCTTTGTGGGCAATTAGATCTGACCAAACTGAGCTAATTTCTAACATACCAAGCTGCTCTCTACTGGATAGCCTGCTGCCAGTTTCCATTCTTCTTGAAAGAGTTTTAGGAGAACAGTAATCTTTGTGAATATTAAACACAATTGCAAGCAACACAGGAAACACAAACCAGAGAAACTGAAAAAAACAAATAAATAAAAGAAGACCTGAAGTATTGTTAGCTTTGTTTGCAAAATACTGCTGTTAAAAAATAACTACGTTATATTTCCAAATACGTCATCCATGTTAGTAGTAATATTAAACTTTTAACTTCAAAATTATTCTCTGATGCTAGCACAGAAGACAATCTGATTCATCTGTCCTTAATTAGCATTTGTTTTCTTTACAGTCATGGTATTTTTAAGTGATATCCTGAACACTCTTTTAATCCACCTTGAGTGCTGTGTGCATCAAACTGCATGTACATGGAGGGCTTGTTTGCTACACCTGTTGTAAAGAGAATGACTAGCACAGTTCCTCACATGTAGATACACATAAGACATTAACAAGAGAGCAGTTGCCAATAGTTCTCAAGCTAGTATAGACCTCTACAAGATTCACAGGACACCTGGTGTGGCATCAGAATTCAAAAGCACTTAAATCGGCATGAGAAAAGCTCTGGATTGTGATTTATTTCTGCTTCACCCCAGCTTATACCACTGAACTTTTTACAGAAAGCCAAAGAACTGAACTGAGAGAAGCCTGAAGGCGATACAATCTGAGCAAGCCTTGACTAGGGTGCTAATCTTCGCCCCCTTGCAGAAGCGAACACAGTTCTGGCCTTATGATATGTGCTGTTTTTCTGCCCAGGTAGCCTTTCTGTGCCAGTATAGGACATCACCAAGAGTAGCAGGATGCGGTCTTCAATCTCTTAGCACTTCTTAACCAGTGTGCATTATCTGCAGGTCAGTATGTCCAGTGGACTTACTCCTCAGACAACCATCGTGACTCTTAAGTAGTACAGTAAACTTACGGGCTAAATCACAAAAGCTCTCTTCTATGGAGCAAACAACTTTCAAGAAGGAGGGTATGTTTGTAAAGAACAAAGAACAATTCTTAGGCTCAGTGCTGCTGTAACTGTATAGACTCATTGTGCAACTAAATCTACACTGCTGAAAGATTTCTTAGCGAAAGCATTTCCCATATTCTTTGGTGTAAGATAGGACTTAGCCAACACTGCAGTTAAGTACTGCAAGCCGGTGCTCTTAAAAAAGCCACATACGCAGTATGAAATCTGATTAAGCCCTCTGCAATTCATACATGGTGCTAATATCAGGTTTAATCAAGGCAAATTGAAAAAGCTGTTAAGCAATAAAAACCAGTGCCTACAATTTGAAACAGAGCTTCACGAGCCCCTAAAAAAGCACTTACAATTATCAGCTTGTAAAAGACTCTGAAATGTCACTCATGTTGATGCTTCTTCTGAGACGGTAGGTTTACAGAAGTGCTTAAATGTGTGTTTGCTGGAAGGATTCCAAAAGGAGACAGCAGTGGAACAGAGGTTCCCCTTTGTTTCCAATGTTTTCCTTATGCTCATCTACCCAGCAGTGCTTGATCACTACCTTGCAGATGACACTTACACTCTTTCACTGCAAACATTAAAAACGGGGTAAGAAGAAAGTGCATGCTTTTTAGCATACACAAACGGATTTTCCATTCTAAAACTGACTAACAGATTAGCTAAGCTTCTGGGCAGATACACAGTGGAATGATGGGATCATCAAAGAGACATCTTCCATGATCCACTGGTTTAATGAAAGGCATGAGGTCATTCAGAGATACTGGGCTGTCAGTTAATTTAACTCATCTGCTACATAAATCTCCACCCCGTGAGCGATGAAAAGGGATATAAAAGGTGAATTAGGAGTATCCACTGTGAGCGCATGGCTTTCTATAGCATTTCTGGAGAGTGTGAAGTTTCTAAGCTGTCCTCTTACCTCTCCTATTGCAAGCTGTAATAGATATTGCTATTTCCAAGTTGTTTAAGCTGGGAAGGATTCAGCATCACTGGGGCCTGTTCTGTCTTTTGATTATTTTTCCTGGAATTGTTGCCAGTGTACATCCATCATGCGAAATCAATCAAACATATGGAAAGAGGTAAGGGGAACATCAGAAAAGCACAGCACTTAGGTTTCAGACAATCAGTTTTGCCATCCGCACCTCGGTTGAAACTGTACAGGATTCAAGCTGTGACACTGGCCTCTGCACTCTAATTCATGACACGCCTGCTGTTGGAAGCTAATAGCTCGGTGCGGATGAAGTGTCTGGTTTGGTTTTGGGGGCTTTTGTTTTAAGGGGATTGACTGTTAAAACAGCACCCAAACCAAAGCATATTAACGTGTATCTGCTTTTATCAGGATTCCCAAACCAGGCTGCAGAAACAACAGATCTTTCTATGTTTTCTACATAATGAGAGGTAAGGATAGAATAGTGTCCACAGATATTCAGAGAGGAGACCAGCAGAGCTAGACTTCAGATCTGACACTGCTATACTCAACACCTTCAGGTCTCTTTGTGTATGTCCAATGCTGGAACTCCAGGACCCTGTCACACTGTAAAGGTGTTGTCCTACACATCTACAGCTAAACCCATCAGGATGGTACTGGGGAGATTCAAGTATATTGATGCCTGTACCTGTAGTCAGCTGCCAAGTTTATCCAGGTAATAAGGCACCAGCAATGAAGCTACACAAACTGCATGAAGACAGTCTATCCTTGATTTCTCCTACAAGATCAGAAATTGATGTAGTGGGTTTTTTTGTTCGCTGGTGATAGCAGTGCTGCAAAGATCAGACTCGTTCATGTTTCCCTGTCCTTATCTACAGTGTCTTGGCACCTATGTGGAGACTAGTGCAACTACAGTTTGTCTGTGTATTGTAGTAGGCACCCTCCTGATGTCAAAATGGATTGCACCCAAGAAAAAAAGCAAGGTGGCCTTGGTTCATTCCTAAGCTACACATCCCTTTTGGTATTTCTCATTTACAAGTGATACACCACCATGCTTGGTATTTTCAGCAGGACACTCAATGGGAATCAGTGAAGACGGCTGAACAAGATAATGCTTCCATTGTATTCCTGTTTTATATGTGAATAGTTCTTCCATTCCACCTCACCCCTGTACCTCAGGGTGATAACTACAGAATTATTCTCCATGGAGCAGAGAAGATGATGCCAGCCTACAAGAAGGACCATTCCCATGGTCCTAGGAGTCACAAAGGTGGTAATTTGTTATTGACACAGAGCACAGATGTGCAAACCTCTGGGAAGGATTTAATAAGCGACCAAGGAGACAACGTCGCCTGCTTTAACAGCCTACAGGGACTAGAAATTATTTTTTCTAAGACAAGAATACAGGAACAAAAGTCCTCTTCCTGTCTCCCTGCACTCTTCACTTCAAGTCTGGCTCCTTTGAGCTGGCACACGTGAACCATCTGGCCATCCAAACCCATTTCCATTTGACTGGGGCGTCTCTCTGATACCAACATTTTGTGAAACAACCCACTAAAACACCCAAACCTAGAGTTCATGTCTGAAATCTTCCTCACACACAGCAGGCCCCTCCACTGTTCATGTCCCCCAAAAGATCATCTTACACAAGACATTTTTTCACACGTTATTTCTACCAACTTTGTTTGCTCTGAAACTCCTCCTCTCTGGACCACCCAGTGCCCTTTAGACAGTGGCGCTTATCCAATAACACGCTGAGAGAACTTCTCAAGTGCTGGCTTCTTCTCATCTGTAGCCTCCCAGATCCTGTTCCTCCAACTACTAAAGCCATTGGCAAAACTCCATATGACTTCAATGGATGCAGAATCAGGTTGCTGATGGATAACTGCACTGCTTCCACCAAAGCCCAACATCAGATATAGGGTTGGTAACTGTGTGGGCCAGTTATTTTTCTCTATTGTATTACAAGAATACTGTGAAAGGATTGTAGCTGTGTAACGCTCTACGTGTCTCTAACACTATTTTTTCAATCTTACATGAAGTACTTGGCTTCTTCCATTTTACTTCTTTCAATTTCAGGTTCATATGCCAACAACCACTTGCAGAATTAAAAAAGACTGACTCTCCTGGCCAAATGAAAGAGTACATTCCTGATATGGCATCCAGCTGAGAACTTGAATAGGAAGCAATATACTCAACAGGCATCCTGTGTTGTCCTCCAACCCATCATCCTACCAATTTTCTGTTCTCTCAACACTCTCAGAGACTAGGCATCAGCAGTTCCTTTACAGGATGAGCGTAGTCCAAGATATTTTATTACCTTAACCGTTTGTTTGTACCAGTGGTTGCTGAATGCAACATGACAAAGGCACGGCTCACGAGAAAGAAAAAGGCTGGAATATAGTAAGCTGGCCTGAATGTCAGCCTAGAATGTGTGCTAAACTGTTTTTTGAATTACAGATTTATGAAGTGTCTCTGCATCCTCCTCTCTGAGTGCATTGCTTGGGGTTTTTTTTTTGTTCACCTAGCTCTTTGTGGTTAGTCAGGTGCTGGTCTGCCTATGAGAACGTCCCTGCTGCTGGCCTCTCTCTCTTTGACAACTCTTCTCTCTTGTCCTACTGCAACTGCAGACATTGCTGATGAGACAGAGAGCAGCATTCCTTGCAGGAGTGTGTCTACAATACACCTACAACCTCCAGAAGACTTACAAACACAAGCCATGACGGCTAGGATCTCTGCCGAGCCTCTACCAGAACAGAGACCCTGAAGTTCTTAATTTCTTAAGGAATGGGATAGCTGGGTAACAGGGTAAGTTCAACTGCCTCCATAAGAGATTTTGGTATGCCTCTAACCTGAGGGCGTGTTCATGATGGACACAAAAATCAGGTTTACTGCCGAAGTGTCATTACAGTAAATCTAAAATACATTAAAGGTAGAGCGACATCCCTGTAGGCTTGCACAAGCACCTGTGTTTTATTTATCACTGAATTCCAGTGAAGGGGTTATGATGTCAGAAGCACATCTACACGGAATTATCCAACCAACATCTGTGAACTTGCAATGGTCGGTAATTCTCATCGCTGCCTTTTATTCTGCAGCAGATCAGTCTGTGCCCTAACGGTTTTCATCCTGGGTCAGAAGTGTTTTTGTTTATTTCATGTCCAATTAAAGTGACCTGTGTAGTCAGTCAGACAAGATAACATTTACATACTGTCGTACGTCAAAGAGGACTAAAAGTGCTTAGGTTTTATTATCTTTATAATATATCCATTTTATTGTAATTATTATCTTAGACAGCTTTTATATTGCAAAATAATCACTTTAGGGCGTAGTTCGGATTTTGGAAATAAGAGCTACAAATCTTATCTGGAGTTCTAATAAAGCTCAGAACTAAACAAACCTCAAATTAAAACAACCAACCAAACAAGAAAGGGCTTCAGGATCTTATGAAAATTGCAGTTGCAAGAGACATTTTGTGTCTGGGTTCCAGTTTGGTACCAGACTCCATGAGAACCCTATCAGACCTGGAGTTAGGGATCCTAGAAACTACATACTCAAGAGCTCAGTAGTGGACCACGAAGAAGTAAAGAAAACCCATGTCTTTCTGATTCATGTCAGCTTCACGGACAGCCAACTTGACATCTCTAATAACTAAACTTACCAAAATGTCTGTGGGGATAGAACAGATACGGCAGGTCACAGGCTGCCAGAGGAGTGTTACTGCATCACAGGGATAGCACAACATTACACGTGACTTTGTGAGAGACTGTGCAGGTATAAGACTGCAGTTTCCTTCCTTCAGAAGCCCTGACAATTCAAGCAGAAACTTCCTCAGGTTGACCATAGACTTATTTTGATCTCCTCAACATTAACAGAGTAAGGCACTCAGCAAAATAAAACCCCACCATAATTTTTCTTTGCTTTTTCCATTGCGCTATCCCAGTCCCAAAGGAGGCCCAGAAAGAATCTTACCCTACAGTCATGACAGGAACAAAAATAATTGCACTTTATCAGGGCTTCTCCCCACGGGCAGTAGGCCTCTTTCACACATTCTTTGACATTTGAGCAAAACTTCGAGCTGCTTCTAGCAGCCTGGGACCTCATTCTTGTTTCTGTAGTGTATACTGGTTTTACTGAGAGGCTACAAAGCAAGCCTGAACAAACACAACGCAGACTGAAAGAGTAGTGTGACCACTGAGAAAACTCGTGAGACAGCATCTGAAGACAGAATTCTATTCCTTCACGACAGAAGGGTACCAGCCACACTGTGACACTCAAGCACTGTCAGCAGCAAAGCCAAAAGCTATGTTATAATGTCGAACAGGAATACATGCACTTCTCTGCTTTGCAATGGGGCAGGCATTTCCAAACCAAATGTTTTAAAGGCAAAAGTGCCCAAGCAAACCAGATACTAACTCAGCGTGACGAGTGATAAACAATCATCTGGGAATTTGCTCTGCAGTGTTTATTTCTCTGCAAGCTTTTCTACATTATCATTGAAACCTAAAGGCAGATGCTCTAGAAATAATACAGCCAGTTCCACAACACTGAATTGAGAGTGCCTTATCAGTCCAGCGTCCCCACAGACCCCAAGTGAAGCAGGACTAGAATGATAGCTAAGCCAGCATCCTCAATGGACTGGCATCTCTCAACCTTACAGGACTGTAAAGTTTTAGCTGGGCATTTCTCAAGTCACCGCTCAATGGGTCACAATGCAAACATCACCTAGGTAGGAGTTAAGCTTATTTACTAGTGTGAAACATCTTGTAACAGGAAGAAATGTCAAATTCCACAAAGCAGAGAGGTCTGTGTGAGGTCTGAAAAATACTGTACATATTCTGGCTTTTGCTTTCACCTGCTCTAACCCGTATTTCCCCGTCCCTTACTCCTTTTCCTGCCATCTTTGACAAGCAGGTAACAGCCACCCTGGTGATGTCCTGCCAGACAGCCGTCCCTCCAGATGCACAGGAATGCTCCAATCCTACACAGCTGTTCTGGGTCTGGTACGGAAGTGCTGAGTCTTCTCTCCCAAATTCCTTCCCTGAGCAGGTATTAATTACCTTACTGAAGACTCAGTTCAATTTAAAAGCTGTAGCACAGCTTAGCCAATGTCAAAGAAGTCTTTACCAACTTCTCTTCCTTCCATAGCAGTTTCTGAAATGCCAATTCATGGAAGCTCAGCCAGTGCAGGACTGAGGTGGCACATACACGGTTAAGAAGGAACATGCTTTTCCAAAGGGGAAAGGGGGGGTAATGCAGACAGCTAAATGAGTACAGCTAGGCCTGAACTGGCAGCTGTGGTAACAGAGGAGAAGGAGGGCTGCCAGGGTATAAGAAGAAGCTGACAAGGAGCGGGAGGTAAAACTCAGCTCATAGACAATCATTTTATTAGCCAGAGCCAGGCAGGTCTGAATTTTTACTTTATTTCTCTTTGATGCAGCTAATGCCTATTTTTCTGTATTTCAGTGGGCATCTGTTTAACTTAAAAGGCAGTCATTTGGGAACTATTTCCACTGCTCACAAGCAGCAGGACCAGAATGGACAGAGGTTGCAGGGATGGGCTGAGAAGCATGGGAAGAACCAAAGGCAGCACCTGTCAGAGTTCCTACTTTTTCATTTCTATCCATGTTGAAATGGCTTTTGGGGGGCATACTCAAGGTATACATGCTTTAGTCATTCAAAAAATCAGCCTGGAGTAGAAACAAGATGACTTTGAGGGGCTAATATCAGTACTCCCTCCAGACCTCCTTTGGAAACAGGCAGATTATTTTCCTCTCTGAGCATGCCTGATGTGAGAGAAGCATGGACTATACTATTTTCAGAAACATATACCCTTTTAGCAATATAGCTGGCCCCCAGTGATCAGTTAACAAGTGAGTACAGCATATGACCTTAGAGACTGTGGTTTCTACTTAGACAACAGCCAGATACATTTTACAACATGTGGGAGAGCAAACTCTAGCACTTCACACCATGTTTCTTTTCTTGATACCAGAGAGCTCTTGGAGGAAGAGTAATGTCACAAACCCACTTTAATGTAAGGAAAAATGAGGCAGACACAAGCTATTGACTCACCGACAATCCAAGTGTAATGTAGAACAAGCAGTAGGACCTAGATTTCCTGACTCCCAGGCTGCACCCTCCCAGACTTCCTTTGGCAGCTTAAATCTGCTAGCTTAAATCTGCTAACTTCTCTGCATGTGTTGCCAAGCACCACTCGCAGTTTGTAAGCTTCTGATGGGTTAATTAGCACCAAAGCATTTTTTTCTGCTGTTGTCTAGACACAGAAATATCCAGATTTTGTTACCCTTGAAAGGCAGCCCAACCTGGAAACTGTACTCAATCACCCATTTCCATGTTTTTCTAGAGCCAGATGGGGCTAAACATGATTTGAAGATTTTTTCCCTTGCCTTGCTTTAATGTTTCTTTTCCTTTCCTTCACTGAGTAGCAGCGTGTCTGTTTTCTTTTGAGGATGACGCCAACTATAAAAGAAAAAGCACAACTTCTAAGGTGGGGAAATTAGAGAATGATGGATTTGTTGTTGCCAAGAACAAATAATAATTCCTGGACTTAACAAATAAGTCTGAAAATAAAGAGGGTATTATCGACTGTTATATAATTTCAATAGTATGAAAGCAGAAAGAACTTTCAGGAGACTGCCTCACATTTTTTTCAACACTCTCGAGACCACAGACCATATTGTTCACTTAACCATGCAGCTGTAAATATGTGGTTCTTTCTACTCTACTTGAATTACCACAGATATCTCTGGTGTAACAAAACAGGGTCTCCCTTTCACCCTTCTCTTCTGAGATGTGTACACGGTTGCAGGCAAACCCTGTAACACAGTCCTGGGCCTCAGCCAGCCACTACAGCATTAGTTTTGAATTTTCCTAGAGGGTAGGGGCTTCATGTTTACCATTCTTTGCCTCTTAAACTGCATGGTCCAAATGCATTCCACTTCAAAACCTTAAGTACCAACTCCTAACGCTGAATTTCAATGTCATTTCTATTCTATTCATTTCTCAATACTTTCATCATCAATCGTAACTTTAAAACACATCCCCAAGGTAGTTTTGCTGGTTATACATACATTCTATGTATATATACAGACACTGTATGTTAGCACAGAAACAGAGAATGTTAGGCATTGAAAGGACTTTGAAAGAGCATCCAGTGCAAATCCCCCTGCCACAGCAAGAACCCCTAGATCAAGTCACTCAGGAACGTGTCCAGGTGCATTTTAAATGTCTCCAGAGACAAGTCTTTTATCAGCCTCAGAAGCCTGTCAATCTTTCAGAGTTTTTGCAGAGGAAAAAGAATCACAAAGTGAATGGACTTTGCTCTCCTAACTATTTTGCTTATGTCTAGGGCAAAGTCTGAAGAGTTTTTCTTCCTTCACTAGTTCATTCCATGAAGTCACTCCTCAGGATTTCAAATATAGCATTTATCTTCTGGTTCAGAAGTCACAGTTTCATTCCTGTAGCTGTTCTTTCCTTATTCCTGCCTCCTTGACTAGCTACAGAGAATTCCTTCATCCCAGTTCTATATGTGAACATCATTCCCATTGTTCAGCTCCTTTTCGACTTCCATCTCCTGTCATAGACTCCAGTTTTAGTGGCTTTTGCCCTCTTCCTGTCATTAGCCTTACTCAGTCTCTTTTGCCAGCAATCCTAGTTCACATCTCAAAGAACTGCTCACTACCAGGTCTGCCTCCACATTTCCAGCAGTTCTGTTTCAGTCTCCTCCACCAGTCCAAACAAGTAACTGTTAGATACTGGGTCTCTGTCAATTTTCCTGCCACAAACTCAACCAGTTTTGTTCTCTCTGCTCTATATTTCTTCCCCTTTTGCTCTGAATCTTTACTCCTACCCTCATACAGATTCAACAATTGTTTTCCTTGCCCTTATCTAGATCAGACACAGTACACATCTGTAATTGCAAAGAAAGCCTTGCCAAACCTCAAGATGAAAAAACGACCTGTGCAGAGAGAGATTTGGGGAATAATAAACTGTTATATTCAAGTAGGTCTTTTCAGAGCCCAAGCAAAATGTGCTCTCTTAAGAGGCTTATAACTTGCCCATATGTGCTTAGTATTGATTGGAACAACAGGAGTTATATTACTCACATGAAGCTTTTCCTTTCTGCTTTCACCCCAGAAAATGCTACATCTGTGCCTTAAGGCACTGGAGTTCTAGAGATTTTCAAGGACAAGTCTGCCACAGCCTTTGAGACATGGTCAGAACCAACATATTTTCCTCTAGTCTTATTTTTGGAAATGGCTGAACATAGTTTTCCAAAATAATCAGCCCTGGGCAGACACCTGACATGGAAATTTTCAGCCTAAACTGTGTTAAGTTTGACCAAGCTAGAAAGCAAGGAAAAGCAAGATTTTGTTATGGGAAGAGTGGAGGCAGACAGACAGTGCCACCGACCAAACCAGACCTGTGATACTGACTTTTTACAGTTAACATTAATATCTACGTTAGCAAAGTTTATAAAATTATTTCCAAGATACTAAGCTTTAGTCTTCTTGGCTGAAGTTTTCCATGCTTGTTGGTATTTGACAAGTCTTTTGGGGTTTTGTAAGATTATTTTTTTTAAAAAGCCTAACCAGCACATAAAACCCCATTTGTTGAGACATTTCTGAATTATGTGTGTGAGAAAGAAAGGTCCTGAACACTTTGCCCATTGCTAGAAATTTTTTCCAGGACAACTATTCAAGGATGGCTAAAGAGGAAAACAGGAAACTTGGCCTTAATCAGCAGTACTTGTCTGAATAAAGTGGGAACGAGTGGGGAGAGGAAGGGAAGATCAATACATATGGGTTGTCCCCCCAAAACTTGAAGACTAAGGGGAGGGGATTTTCTGCAGTTCCAGAACTCCTCACTTTGTATGAATCCATACCTGTTTCCCCCTGCCATTAAGTGCAAATGAACTACTCGCAGCCTGCGTTGCTCTTATGAGCTCCAACTGAATCTCCACTGCTTAGCAAACTCCTGGATCTTGTATTTATAAATGACTGATCTATCAATGTTTCCAAAGGCTGCTGTTCCTGAGATGATTACATCTGCAGAGCAGACTCACCAGATACCCCCTCAACTGGCCACTGAGAAGAGCATTATCTACATACAAACCAGTATGTTTTGTATGTATTTTTATTATTTTGTGTGTATTTCTATTATTTTTATTATTTTATTTTGTATTTTTGAGTGCCTCACTCCCTGCTTAGCGTGACATAAGCACTGTGGGACTTGAGTCATTCCTTCAAGCTACTGGTTTTGTTTCACTTTCTAACTATTTGTGGTTTTCTTAAGCCAACGTTGCTGTTTTTCCTTTGTCTTTAAATCTTGCCCCTGAGCCTTCTTTGGAAGGGCCCGTTTTACCTAAATCATACAATCTTATCACATCTCTACTGTTTCATCCTCTTTGGGCTGGCACTTCTTGTTGCCTTTGACATAATTTCAAGCCTGATCTGCTGCCCATTTTGAAGCATAACGGTTGGATTACTAAGCCTGCCACGTTGTTTCATCTCTAGAGGAAGGAAACTACCAGAAACTCAATGCCATTTCAGTCAGTTCCATGAAAAAAGTTTCTGCTGCTGCTTCTTCAGTGTTTTTCCTTTCTTTTAGCTGGTATTGTCTGCTAAGTTGCTTTTTGTTCAATTGAGAAGAACTTTTGAGAGAGGGTACAAAATACAGAGGAGTCTACAGGACTGAGCTATATTCACATGGCTAGGACTAGCTGTAGCACGGCTATGTAGTTTGAGGGAAGTCAGAGACGCCAGACATTCAGATTCTGACATTTTAGAGATAAAAGGTTAATTTTTCATCAGTTTTGTTTGGGTTTCTTTCAGAAGGATGGTTTTCTGTACCTCAGGATCCTGTGTAACTGACCTTACGTCTCCAAAAGCAACCAGCATTTCAGCAGAACCCTGCCTCTGAAAAACCAAGGCACTAAGAGATACAGGGTGATTAAACAATTGAGTTTGGGGCATGACAAGTAACGTCCAAGCATATACACCAACTTCCTGCATCACAGCAGAAGAACAAATACCACTGACAGGTGAGGGTGTATATGTGGTTGAAAAGTTGTCATCTGCATCGAGAGAGAAGGCTCTTGGCCACAGAAATGGGACAAATTTGGGACAAGCCACAGCTGAGAAGTTGTCCATGCACTGACAATAAATCCCCTATGCCACACCACTTCACATTCTGAACACTCTCCGAGTTCCCTGTGTTGTAGCTGTACATACACGTACAGTAGTACCAGGTAGATTTCTCACAGATAGCTGTAAGTGACTTAAGTCACTTAGGCATCTAAGACTTGGCTCGTTGTACCAGCTTCTTCTGCAGTCAGTGGGGGGAGACAGACACCGCAGGGCAATTCCCCAGATCCACCCATAGATCTCAAGGGTTAAGCTGACTAATTGCCTTCTGGAGCTGTCTGGTCTTCTGCTGAGCACACAGAAAGCCAATACAAGGAGCTAGGCTAACGGTCTATATCGTAAGAGAGTTCATATTACCTGCAATAAACGCTCCCCAGCAAGTTGGCATGTACATATGCACACTATAGAAACCCTCATCCATTTACACTTAATTTCTGTACCCCTGACAGTCAGAATACATTCAGCTTTCTAATAAATTCTGAAAGATGACCATCAGCCAATGGCTTCTTTTTCCAGGAACATCTTTACTGTAGCTTAGAGTGGAATCACACTAATAATGAACAGTAAGTGGCAGAAATATTTGTTTTGGCTTCTAAACATGAAATTCAGCTAATTCAGCATTCAAAGGTGTTGGCAGGAGAAACGGCACCACGAAAGCTTTGATTTTTACAGTGTCTGCTCCACCTGACACAACGGAAAACATCAGGAACACTGCAAAGTTGAGAAATGATTTAACAGAATCTGAGCTGCAAATGTATATAGCAACTTCAAGATGACTGGCATTTAGAAAAGAACCCTGCAGAACAACCACAATCAATTACTTTTGCATGAAAAAATATATTGTCAATGACAGGACAGTATCTGTGTGTCTGCCAGCATAGCTCTCAAATTCACTGAGGCTTTTGCTGAAGATGTGGTTTCTCCAAGTATTTCTTTCTCACATTTTACCTGGCAAATTCCAAAATTATATGAATACTCCCTACGAGACAATCTCCGGGATTATAGTTGAACGGAGCTGAAGACACAAGAAGATTTCACCATGTTCACAAGGCCAGCAGTAAAAGTCAGGTGTTCTCAATTTCATGGCTGTGCATCTTGCAGAAAGCCCTATCTCCTACTCTGCAATGTTCCTGTTAATGTCATTTATATGTTTGGTTTAAAAATCTCATGGTACGTCTTCACTCTGCTACTATCATCCATCACTATCCACTCTACATAGCTCCTTCTGGCCTCAGCCACCTCCACTTTGTCTTTCGGACTTTACCCTGAGCTTATGGCAGCTTTGTCCCTTTCCTGGGCTGAACAGGTAGAGTGCTCCCCTCCTGAGATTGCTTCAGATTGCTGTGGAGTACTCAGGATTTTTATTGTGCTCAGCCTCAACTGCAGAAAGCCTTCACTTCACTGACATCCTGAATACCACCAGTAACCAACCTCTGAACCCATGAAGACCTTGGAGATTTCTTTTGCCTTTGAAGGCAATGAGGAGAGCAACAAGGTTGGTGAAGGGACTAGAGGGAAAGTCTCATGAGGAGAGGCTGAGAGAGCAGAGGTTGTTCAGCCTGGAGAACAGGAGACTCAGGGAAGACCTTATCACTCTCTGTAAGAAGAAGCTGTAGACAGATGGGGGTCAGGCTCTTTTCCCAACAACTAGTGATAGGATGAGAGGGCAGCACCTGAAGCAGTGCCAGGGGAGGGTTAAGCTGGATGTTAGAAAGCCCTTCCTCATGGACAGGGTGGTTAGACACTGGAATGGGCTGCGTGGAACGGTAGTGGATTCCCCATTCCTGGAGGTGTTTAAGCAAAGACTGGATGTGTCACTTAGTGCCCTGGTCTGGCTGATGAGGTGATGTCAGGCTGGGCCTGATGATCTCAGAGGTCTTTTCCAGCCTCAATTATTCTGTGATTTTGTTTCTTCCTATATTTTAAGACACCGACACAAACTTGCTTACAAAGACCTTTTTTTTTTCCCCATTTGCCTTTGAAAAGCATCAAGTTGCTGCTGGATTGCACTATTTTGCACAACAGCATACACGGTATTCATTGTTTCAGGAATAAAGACTGCACTGTATAACAGGTATCTGCTTAGTGGCAGAACACAAGCCATTTTCTAATTCTATGTCTGCACCCTAAAGTTGATCACACAAAAGTGGCTCAGGCTCCAGAAGCAGAAGGTAAATTACTGAAGAAGCAGAGGATCAAATAGGACAGATTCTGGGGCAGCTGAATGGCTTAAAGAGCATCGTTAAAGTCCCAAGTTGATAACGAACAAGTCATTTTTGCTGTCAGACGTTTTCATTAAATAGGACTTGCACTGCAGGTCTGCTGGGCAGTGGGGCGCAGGAAGCAGAGCTTGTGTAACAAGGAGCAGGAGCAGCACATGTTTTGCATTCACTCCTTTGCCTGACTCAACAACAGCTCTGAACGGCCCTGCTGGGAGCCACGTCCAGAACTTTCTGGCCAGGAAGAACACTGGAGTGCCAAGGTCTGCAAAGGTAAAGTAAGAGGGAACAGAAGAGGCTCTCAAAGACCTGAGATTTTGCTGAGAAATATCTTGTGAAGGGATAGTGTTAATTACCCCCTTCCAAAGACCTGTACTAAGCACTTAGGCAGAGGAGACGTCAGACAAGTAATACAGCATCGCGAAACACTTCTGCAGATGGAAAATTAAAATAGTATCTCTCACTTTGGATCAAACCACATCCTATTTGCAGGATCGTAGAGCCTAGCCACATTAGACATGCATCCATGTGCTTTTCTGAGCCTGGCAGTACCATAGCAGACATAGAGTTTAGCTCACAGAAGCTGCTACATTCCAGCTTTCTACCATTAGCAACTGAAAACATTTGCATGACAGGATAGCTCACAGTGTCCAAAGAGGAATTACATGCACAAAAGACCTTTAAGTCTCAAACAGGCTTGATCTTTAATCGCCTAGATACTGTAAATCCTACGCTCAGCCTGAAACACATAAGGGAGACAGATCACATGCTAAGCAATGGAAAAACGTTTATCCATAAGCATTTACACCTTCCCCACTTTGATGACTTTTAGACAGTGAATGCCAACAATGCCTAATTCTGCTTTCTTCATTTAGTTTTTTTTTGACTCGAACCAAAGAAAAAGTGTCTTCTTTCTAAGCTATGTAGTTCCCCTTGGTAATTCCCGTATCACATGTACTGTCTTACTGTGGTGCTTACCATATGCAGATACTGAAATAATACAATAGCAGGAAGTCAAGCTTGGAAATGAAGGTGGGGCTACACAGACTCATAGGGGATCGGAAGGGACCTCAAAAGATCATCCAGTCCAATCCCCCTGCCACAGCAGGATCACCCAGACCAAGTTGCACAGGAACACATCCAGGTGGGTCTTGAACATCTCCAGAGAAGGAGATGCCACAACCCCCCTGGGCAGCCTGTTCCAGTGTTTTGTTGGGAAGAAGTTCCTGCTGATATTGATATGGAGCCACCTATGTTCTAGCTTGCACCATGAACCCTCTTTACCATACACCTGAGACACAGGCAAGAGCCCTTCTCTTTTTTTTTAACAGAACCTGTAATAGAAATACTGTGGCTTTTTTTCTTCCAAGAGATAAGGAGTCCTTGAAGGAAAAGCAGGAATGCACAGATTGAAGAAATTTTCAAGTACAGTTGAGAAAGTAGGAGAGATTATATCTTGAGATTGAGAAACCACTCTTCTGGGTGACAAACACGGGAAAAGCTGAGCTCTTAGGAGCCATGGGAAGACAAAGGTCAGGCCTTTGGAAAGCTGAACTGCGCACAGACCTGGTGTAATCTTAACATCCTGTTTTTCTAATAATCATTGCCTCTACTGTTAGAACTAAACAGCAGTTTAGCTTGAACAGATAGTGCCCTCTTTATTCACAATCAGTCACCACGTTGATAGTCCCCGAAAACAGGTACCAGAAACATGTGAGAGCCTGCTAGGTAAGCCAAATGGATTGACAAGCTGCTGTTCAGTAAGGAAACTCAGAAGATGAAAGCATGAGACCTACTACAAGCCTAGGGGGAATACTCAGAGAGATAAGGAAGGCAACAGCATCTTGTTGAACTTAACAACTCTTCATGTTTTGTAAGAGCAGCGTAAACTGATGACAGAGGAAGCACAGGAAAGCTGATCCTTCATCAGCAAGCTTTTTGTCACATGCTCAAACAATACATATTTAAACACAGATGCTGAAAATCCTCCGTCTGTTACCATACAAACTGTCTTCAGAGGTCACTGTTGCCTGCATGAGTGAAACAGGCTTGTGGTGCTGAACCACCAACCTTCCCTTACACAATCAGGCATTGCAGCTGTTGGTCTGATTATTATTGTCCTGATATAAATCCCCTTGTGTACAGAAGCACGATCACAAAGGTATGCATCAGCAAGCAGCAGTCACTGCTGGCAGCTTTACAAGACAGACCCTGTGCCTCCATGAAGAAACCTGACTGCTGCATTCAGTGACTCACAATTAAACATCATCATTCACAGAGTGTGCAAACACAGCCCATGTTCTGAAAATTAGGCGAAGTATTTACTTCTCGTATCTTGCTGACTGTACCAGAGAGCCTGGCCACACAAACCAGTAATCCTAGAGTGATTCAGTGGCACGTGCTACGTCTCTAGCAGTGGGTCTGCTCCTGTGCTGCAAATGCTGAACGTTTAATAAGCAGCTTTGATGCCGCTTGTGACACAGCATAACTCAGGTCCTTCTTTCAAAACACTGTTAGCTCTAAACAATAGAACGGCAAAAGGCAGTAAAAGATTATCCTTTTTCCCCCACTATGCCTTTGATAAACACAGGTTAAAGCTCTTCTGAATAAAACGGAGCTAATGTTTTTGTGTTTCAAAGTGGAATCACAATTGAAAAGGTTTCTACGGAAATGAAGGAAAGAGGCCAGAAGAAAACTGTGTTTTCTTTTTCCCTTCAAATGGACAAGTTTTGAAGTGGTTATGTAATATTTAAGTTACTGAATATGGAATGTTACTCTGTTCAGGAATAAATTATTCACATATGCAGAATGCTTCAGACAAATTTACATTCTGTGAATAAATGTTTATTGATGAAATTACATATGCAGCACAACCAAAATGAAGTAGGGGCAGGATATGACAGCTCTCCTACAATACTTATGATACCAAGGAGACTGACGGAGCAGAAACAAGTTTATCTCTACAGTGTTCTTAGCAGGCTGTGAGCAAACTGGGGACCTGCAGAGACAGTATACTAAAAAACACTTCTTGAGACGCTGAAGAGACAGCAGAAGGAAATTAAAGGAAGGGGATAAACGTTCAAGAGAGTCACCTTCCGGTTCACCAGCTAGTAATTTGCATGGCTTGAGAGGGCACCATTCTAATTCAGACCAGAAGGAAAAGCAATGATTAACAACTTCCATAATGCCAATACAAGTGGAACCTACATAAAAACTTAGAAAAGCATGGCTTTCTAGGCTGCTGGAAAGGTTGAATAAGTTTCTTAGAGTGAAGGCTCCAAAAACTTTCTCTTCAAATTTGGCGTGCCTGTTTATTTTTCTTTGAAACTTGAGGCCAGAGCCACATATGAAAAATACATAGACTGTTGATGAAACTTGCTGTGCTTGAACTCAGCATTATATAATATGCTAACTTCCAATTTACGCCAGTCCCTCTTAGACGTCTTCATATCACAAACAAATAAAAGGGCTAATAAGCAAATGAGTTTTCTATGAGTGTTCGTATCTTTCCATCACTTCTTTTCTTCCATTTTCAGGTAAAAAAGCAGAGGCTCACACAGTAATTTTCCCGGAGGTAGAGAAACAGCTAACATATGTGGGTTACAACTCTGCTTACAGTGGTGGAGCCACATCCTGTTTCAAATGCCAATTTCTATTTCACTCATACCCCTCTGAACTCCTATCATTTCCCGAACTTCAGTCTTCCAACCTGTGAAGTGGTAGCAATAACCAGCTCAAAGGGATGCCTATTTATTTGTGTTATGAAAAACTTGTACAGTCAGACGATATCCATGTGGGAAGCAGAACATGAGAGCCTTCATCCTGATACTTGTTCTTCTGATCCTCCTAATTTGGCACAGCAGCAGCAGCAGCAAACTCACAGCTTTCCTAAAGTGTTTGTGAAAACATGACAGTTTTCAATAGCCTGTATCTTTTACCTGGCACAAAAGCATTTCTCTGCACTCTGAAAAACAGAGCTACATACTACAGAAGGAGGAAGAACATCAAAACACCTTAGAGTAAGGGTGAATCATTTTAGAGACCTACATTTGTTCCGTTCCTTTTGCAATTTGCCAACTATGGCCAGGTAGAAATACAGAGATGCTGCTGATGTATAGTATTTCCAGTGCCCTTGACAGCATTTGCAAATAATTAGGTATAGAAAAATCTAGGCAAGAGGTCATAACTCTTAAGACCTATTCTTCAAAGTTGTGAGATTCAGTGAGTAGCACAAGAAAAGGAAAGATATAGCAGATGCAGCTGAGTTACTGTTAAGGAAGGTGGTGGAGTCACCATCCCTGGAGGTGTTTAAAAGGTGAGTAGATAGAGCACTTGAGGCCATGGTCTAGGGGTTGGGGAGAAGCTGGGATGAGGGCTGGACTGGCTGATCCTGCAGGTCCTCTCCAGCCATGAGGATTCTGTGATTCTATAGACAAGGCACTTCTATGTTTTAGTAGAAGCAAAAGCAGTCTTCATTGTGGCTGGCTGTGGTTTCTAATACTTGGCATCAGTGCAAGATAAAAAGGGTGGATACGTTCTGTTGAAAGTTTCCTGATAAACTTTCACTTGCCTAGAACACAGTAATCCTGCCTGAAAGCTGAGAAAGCTACAAGTTTCAAAGAAGCAGCTTGTTAACTTAGAAAAGTAACCCCTCTTTTAACTGGACACCATCATCACCATCCTTGCTCCCATTATGAATATCTAATGGAAACAACCAGAGACTATTTAATCTAGTTATTGAAATTACACTTCAAAAATAGTTATTAAATGAAAACTGTTCCATTTTTACTTCCATTTAGATACTGTCAACACTTTTACCTATAGTTGCCAATGAACAGAAAATTGTTAAATGTAGTTCTTCACTGAAGCCCTAAACAAAACCTGTGTTGTAAATGCTTAGTTGTCCTCATGCAAGCAGCAGTCCCTGGACATCAACACATGTTTCTATGTGTAGGAAAAACCTTATGCTCTGTGGATGGATAGGAATAAATAAGATTACTACTTGCTGCTCAGGTAGCAACATAATGATTAGCCAAATTATTAGAGAAATAACTTGATCATAATCATGTTCTTACATGATATTTTGATATCACACTGTTCACAGTGTGAAAGCTGAATGCCTTGTTAAAAATTAGTGTTAAAGTTCAGTTTTAATTAAAGTTCATCTTTTTTGGAGTAGAAAGAGGTAGGAAAGAACTTGTCTAAATGCGACACAGTAAGATTATATTAATTCACTCTGCCCTCATCTTCAAGAGCATGGAAGTGCTTTGTTGAGGTACTAATATTTCTGCAGCCCAACTCATCCTGAATGAGGAATGACCCACATTTTGTTTAGCTGAAAATTTTCTTTCTCTAGGTCTAGTCACCAGCTTCTGTGTCATGGCTGGAGGGAAAGACACGCAAGCCTCATCCTTCTGTGGCCTGGCATAACCCTCCAGCTGTCCCCTTCAACTTTGTCATAGAATCGGAGAATGTTAAGAGTTGGAAGGGACCTCTGGAGATCATCTAGTCCAACCCCCTTGCCAGAGCAGGTTCTCCTAGAGCAGATTGCACAGGAATACATCCACGCAGGTTTGAATGTCTCCAAAGTGCGAGACTCTACAGCCTCTCTGGGAAGCCTGTTCCAGTACTGTTACCCTCACTGTGAAAAACTTTCCTTTATGTTTAAATTCAACTGCCCCCGACACTTAGAATCGCCACTACCCCTGCTGGGTACAACTGAGAAAAGCTTGGTCCCATGCTCCTCACGCTTGCCCTGTAGATAGCTATGAGCATTTACAAGACCTCCTGTCTATCTCCAGGATAAACAGCCTCGGCTTTCTCAGTCTCTCCTCGTAAGGAAGACGCTCCCGGCCCCTAATCATCTCAGTAGCTCTACACTAGCATCGCTCCAGTCTCACTAGAACCGGGGAGCCCAGAACTGGAGACAGTTCTCCAGACGCGGCCTAACCAGGCCAGAGAAGAGGGAGGTTTCCCCCTCTTCCCATAGAGTGAATTGGTGTAGGCAGGGAACACGGCAGATGATCCTCCCCAGCCCTTCAAACTCTCCCAGGGCTGGGAAGAAGCGACGCGGGAGGAGGGTAGTGCCCGCAGCTTCCCCTACACCCGTCAGGCCCCAGCACAGCCGCCTCAGCACCCGTTTCCCGCGCTCAGACCCATGGTGCCCTGCGCCGGCGGCGGGAAGGCTGAGGGCGCCACCTGGCGGGAAGCCGCACAGAGGCTGCGCCTGACGCGGGGCGCG
>VZRI01012871.1:38560-58857 GCA_013397515.1 Upupa epops
TGAACACAGTACTCCAGGTGCAGTCTGACCAGTGCCAAACACAGGGGGAGGATAACTTCCCTCTCCCTGCTGGCCACACCATTCCTGATACAGGCCAGGATGCCATTAGCCCTCTTGGCCGCCTGGGCACATTGCTTACTCACCTGAGTACTCTCTAAGACTCCATTCCCAGCTGATAGTTCTGCCTGTTGTTGTAACCAAAATGCAGAACCCGACACTTAGACTTGGTAAAACTCATGCTATTAGAGTCTGCCCATCTCTCCAGTCTGTAGGGGCAGGAACAAATCGAACTTGCCTTTTCTACAGAGCACCACACGCCTGCTCCTGCCCTAGGTCACTGAATCCGAGTTGTTCAGGTTGGAAAAGACCTTCGAGTCCAACCATTAACCCACCTGTACCAAGCCCACCACTAAATCCTGTCCCTCAGCTATGTCTACACAACTCTTAAACCTGTCTGGGGATGGTGATTCCACCATCTTCCAACACAGCCAGTTCCACTGTCTGATGACCCGTTCAAAGAAAGAGGTTTTCCTAATGTGCAACCTAAGCATCCCCTGTGCTGGGTGGCACTACAGTGCGAGCCACTGCCATTACAACGCTTCTGAGAACAACTCGGCCTTCCACTGGGACTCCTTTGCACCCAAGTGCTGTTTTGCTGCAGGCTAACACACGTTGGACTGCTGCATCCATTGAAATGAGGTGACTGTCAGCTCCACAGCATCCTTTTCACAGGCCTTCACAGCTAAGCGCTGTTAATGAGCTGTTGGGCCTGTCTGCAGCTCAAACTGAAAATTAAGTCAGTGGGCTTCCGTTCCCTAAAAGCAGTTGCAAACTTGTCCTGATGAGCTGCTAAGCTCCACTGAAAGTGGAAAATTGGAGGCTCTTCAAGCATCAGGGGATGTTTACATGCTCAGGTGCAGACAAGTGTGAATTTGCTCTGCTGGCATTTCCAGATACCTAGACTGCATTGCCTCAGAGGCTGCTCACACCTGTTAGCGTGGGACTGGTGCCCGAGCTACCAGACCACAGCCATCCATCAAAATGGCTGCTGCAGTCCAAGCTGTCACCAGCCCTTGCGGCTAGGCATTTGGCCGGAGATTCCATCACTGTTGTAGATACAACCCCAAAACACTGTGACTCCATTGTGGTTTTTAGAACAATAGACGCAAAATGCACATTTGTTTTACAAACCAGAACGTTTTTCTTTTGGTCACTGAAACATCTACTAGCACTTGGGTGGAGTGTGATGAGAAACAACACTTGACCAAGTGACTGTGCTTGTTTACAGCACAAGAGCTCTACAGACTTCACTGACACTATTCAGCTCACTCCTGCCAGAGGAAGAGTCTCCGAGTTCCGATTGTACAGACCTCTGCGGGTTTATGGGGCATGGATGACTGCTTTGTTTACCGTCTCCTTCCCTCACTGGCTTTGACTGGAATGAGTAGTGTTTCAATGAGTTTAACATTACTTTTGCCTGTCGTGAAGCAAAAATCATTGCTTACCATGCAACACAATAATAATAAGAATATTCAAACTGTCAGGAGAGGTAACTGTCTTCAATTAATTAATCAGGGCCAAGGAAAGGCTTTCTCCTTACTTCAGTGGGACTGAGATTCAGGTCCTAAACCATTAATCCATCCAGAAATTAGTATATTTTATGGCTAATTCTGGTCAGGTGTTTTGAAGGCTTGGTAACGAAAGATCGACTCGGTATGAATTAGACCCTGTCAGCATCTCCCTTATGTTTTGTTTCACTTACTTGGCTTTTGAAAAGCTCTTGGAGAGCACAGTAATAAGGAAGAGGAAAAGGAAGACAGAATAAGACAGCACTTTTCTGGTGGAATCCTGATAATGGCCTCAAGTCTATGTATGAAGGATGAGGGTAGAGATTTTCTATTCTCGGGTGTAGGTTTTGCTGCTAAGGACCTATACATTTCTAAAGACACAAAATCCTCTTGTTTTAGACTGGCTAAAAGAGACAGAAGACAGCACCATTTGGGAAACACGGTGCCCAGGACAGCACCATGCTACCCAAGCAAAGCATGGGAACCAGGCTTTGCTTCCTCAGAGGATTCAGAGAAACAACATCCCTCTTTTCGCTACATACAGAGTAGTGTTTGCTTCGTCACAAGTGGGATCAGTAATTAGACAGTAATCTGTTTCATTGTCTAAATGAGACCATTGCTTTAAATTAAAAACCATAAACGTCATTTTAAAGTCTACAGTAGCTCTCAGGTCTACAAAACTTAAGGTCATCTGGACAGGAGCTTTCTGCCTGCCTGCTCTGCCATTCCCAGTGACACAGCAGCTTGTAACATTCCAGCAACCTCTCACTTACTCAATACACTTTTTTTCCCCTGCTCTCCCAGTCCGAACGTGCCCACCAGATACAGAGACCAAAGCTGGATGCAGTATTTCCTAGCGGTTTATTTTCCAGGGGGTTATCCTTGCTGAAATGAAACGAGCATGTAACAAACTGCTAACTCATGGAAACTCTGGAGTAAATTCATACCAGAGATACTCGGCTCCCTGCAGTTCGTGGCAACTATTGTGCAGCAGTCAATCTAAAGGTTCACTTGAATAAAGAACTACTAAGCCTACTTTTGTAGCTTTGTGTGTGTTTCTCATTTGCTTGTAATCCATGAAGGTTTGTGGGAAGAGATGTGTGGACAAGAGAACTTTTGTGATGGCAAGATTTTGTGGACGTTTATGAGAAGACCTACCAGCAACGGAGGCATTTGTATAGCTGCACTGGAAATTGATTTTTGAGCTTAAGAGTTATCAGTCAAGACCAAGAATCCATATTGTGGCAACAAAACTTAGAGCAGAGTCAAGAAGCATAGTTTTGCACTCTCAGAGGAAACTATTTGGAACAACCCATGGTCTCAAAAGGTAGAGAATCACAGAATCAGTTTGGAACATACCCATTCGAACCCTTCAGAAGGCTCAATTCATCCTAAGCTCTATTTCTGTACTGCTGACCTTGTGCAAAGCTGGGGTTGAGTGTTGAAGGGTACCTGCCTGGAGGGCTTCTAGCAGCAGCTCAGGAAGGGAGGGTGCAGGTGAAGGATAACCTCAACCTCCCCATTCTTGAAAAATCTGAGGAGCAGGGGCAGTGTCATCAGCCACACACCCCCCTAAAGGGAAGGTGTAGTCAGGTCAGTTACATGAGACCACAACAGAAACAAAAGCTGGACTTCTGTGTAAGTGGAACTGGTGGAAACTGTCATGTAACTACTTTTCTGGGAGGTCAGTCATTCTTCCAAGGCTCAGATGCCTCTCTGTTGCACTCCTGTGTTAAACACATAACACCAGCTCTGCAGAATTGCCAAGTCATATGATGAAACTACGGAAAACACGAGCTAAGGGAATAAATCTTGCAACACTCCAAGCTGCATTTCAGCCTTTTTCCCTGCTCCCCCCCACTCCCCCGCCCCCTTCTTGCATGGCTTTTCTTGAACAGTTGATTCATGCTCTAAACCCCCAGGGCCTTGATACGCTGGGCAGGAACTGGTATGCTGGTCATCTGTAGGATGAACGCCTTGTAGCCCCTTATTTAAAGGGCAGTGTTTCATTAGCAAGGGCTTAAAAATTGATTTAAACATTATGTTCACTGCACACAAACACTTCTCACAAAGCCTTCTGTTCCCATTGAGGCTAAAAAATTCCATTGTATGCGTAATCTTTTATGAGTGCATTCTTTGAATACTTTATTTCTTAGAACTGTAACAGTTCTGTTTATAAAAAGGAATGATACTGATAGCAATGTCAGGAACTTTTAGACGGGACCACTTAGATCTTTAAATTTCCATATTAGTCCCGTTTCAAGAAAAATACAAAACAAAGCAAAGAGCCTCAATTACATAGTTTAAATTCTTTAAGAAACAGCTTCACATGCCAAGCTAAGAGGATAGAAAAACCAATCTTTACCCCGTTCATCAGACCTTGCAGCCCTCTGAGGACAGCTTCCCATTGGAGCTTTTAATTTGGCACAGTTGCAGACTGGTTTCTAACTACCAAATCAGATGTCCCAGGTTACCAGGTTGGTCTGGGTTATTTAGAAAAGATAGCAAGCTGAGGAGTAAGAGGCCTGAGGAAGCACAGGGCTGACTGCATTCTGCGTTGCACAGGGAGTGGAGAAAAAACCTGTACGTCAGCCAGGATCTATGTCCAGTTCTCTCAGAACCCTTGAGTGCATCTTGTCAGGCCCCATGTGTTCAATTTGCACAGCTGCTCTTTGACCCGCTCCTCATTAACTTTCAGAAAAATCATCTGTTTTACAAGTTATCTCACCTGTCTGCAGAGGCTGGAGTTCAAGAGAGCTACTCATAAAAATTGAAGCAAAAAACTTATTAAGCAATTCTGCCTTATCTGTGTCATTAGTTATCAGGCTGCCACCTCATTAAGCAGTGGTCCCCCACTTCCTTTATTCTTGTTTTTACTATTAATATATTTATAGAATTCCTTCTTATTCTCCTTAACTTCCTAGCTAATTTTCACTCTAATAGGGCTTTCGCCCCCCCCTTATGGCCTTTTCACGTGTCCCAGCAATTTCTCTATAAACCTTCCATGTAACATGACCCTTCTTCCACAAACTCTAGGTTTGCAAGAGACTTCCTTGAGAAGCTCCTCACTCATCCACGTAGGTCACCTTGCCCATCTACCTGATTCATTTCACAGTGGAACATACTTCTTTGGGCTTGGAGGAAGCTATCTTGAACCCCTTTGGGGTCCTCTTGGACCAGTTATCTTGCACCCCTTTACCCTGCAACGTTTTAGCCCAAGGGATTTTAGCAAGTAAATCTTTAAAGTGTGAAAAATCAGCTTCTCAAAAATCCAAGGTAGCAATCCTACTTATTACCCTGCTTTTATGCTGCAGTATACTAAACTCAACCATGTCATGGTCACTATCACCATGGTATTTCCAACCTTAATATCCCAAATCATTTGTTAGTACTAGGTCCATCAGTGCACCCTTCCTCATTGGTACTAGCATTATCTGTATCAAGAAATTATCCTCTTCTTGCACTGAATATGCCTAGCTGTGTGGGCTAACCAGCAAACGTCAGGGTAATTAAAATCACCCTTAAGTACCATTTAGTGACCACTATGGAAGGGAAGGCCTCATCAACAGTCTCCTCCTGATTTGGTGGTCTATAAATAGACACCTACAACATTTTCACCTCCTTTCACATATCCCCTAATTCTCACACACACACATGCTCTACCTGTTCTGATTACCCTACATAATACTCTATATAAAGGAATGATTAAAGTGTACAAAGAGCAACACAGCCTCTTCTCTTTGTTAATCTGGCCTTTCTGAACAATACACAGCCGTTCCTGATGGTATTCCAGTCGTGGGACCTATCCCACCATGTTTCAGTAACTGCTATTAGATCATAATCATGTAATCTTATGTAATCTGTAGCTCATCCTGCTTGTTTCCCATTCTCTGTGCATTAGTATATAAGCACTTCAGAGAGGGACTAAGACCAGTGGGTTTTGCACCTCCTGATTACTTCCAGAGCTACTTGCCTATGAATAAGTACTTTACTTATGTCACATGTCCTCCTGTTACCACACAGATCACAGGGTTGCTGCTACTGCAACTACTTCAAGACAGGACTGGTGACTATTCTGACCACCTAAGTCCTGTTCTAAACCTCTTCTCACTGAATTTCCAACACAGCAGCTACAGGAGCCTAGCAGTAGAAGAGTTGATTTATGATTACTTTTGATTTTGAAGAATCATTCAGTCAGAAGAGAACAATGTCAAATGCATATTAATTTAACAGTTCTAGTTAGCAACTAATCAATCTTAAGTAAATTTTCCCTCAGGGCATTATTCACCCTGCCACAATGCCACGTGTTGGAAACAGGGCAGCCAGCAGTGCTGTGGGTGACCCATTTTAGTGGGCTTCACTGTACTCCTGGTAATAGCTTTAGTCTTGCACAAATCTGCTGAGAAATGAGGGCACACGGGAGCACAGGGATAATGTTCTACACTGCTCTTTCTGCAGAGGTAATTATCCACTGCCTGAAAAGTATCATATCACCAGACACGTAGACAACTAATTTCAGAATTCAGCAACTCAATAACTAGGGCAAAGAAACAGATCTGTCTGACATCCTTCTTGACAGAAATCTCTTCAAATACCTCGGTATAACTTATTGGAATTACATGCAGATTTAAGAGTTTATTTCTCAGAGAGGCATTGCGCTAGATTAGAAGTAAGGGCATTAAAAGTTTTCAGTGCTCAAAGCCTCCGTTGTTACAGATCAGCACTTCATGGCCATATTAAGAGATTCCTCTGCTCTACCTGAGCTCCTATAGCTTTGCTTTTCTAATACCTTCTTCATATTTGCTGAGACACTGCTTAGAAGGAAAGTAGTGAAGTATGCTGCCACAGTAAACCCTTGGAAAGAATTTGCTGGACAGAAGTTGCCTAGAGATAGATGGGGACTGCCTGCCTGTATTGCTTTCTAAAGCAAACCAGAAACACCCCCATCTGAATTAACAGTTGTTTGATGCACATGAATCTCATATGAGGGGAAAACAACAGAGTTGTAGCTCTTACAGTAAGGGAAAACCCTTTAAATCTCAAGTTGCTTGATTTTTCTGTTGTCTTTAGCTGAGAGGATCTCACTTTTGCTTTCTACAATTCTTCTTGTCCTTTTCCTGGTTCTCCTCTTACATTGCTTCTGTGGGAAGAAATCAGTCCTCATTCCCAGCTACTCTTAAGCAAATGGCAGCCTAGGTCTAGCCCTTTCCCCCCTGCTTTTGCTTTGAGTGTTAAACCAAAATTATTAACTGAAATTCAGGCTATTTGCACTCACTGCTTTTTCTTCACATGAATACTAGTGCAAATAAAAGAACTATACCAGAATATATAAAGTATTGAGGGTACAGGAAGTAGCCCTTCAGTCTCTAGGTGAGATACAGCTAAAGCCTCAAGAGCAGGTCATGAATGTACTGGAAACAGAATAGATCAACAGGAACGAGTGGAGATCTACACAGCATGACCTACAAGGAAAAACTGAGTTAAGTGGAAACTGTTTTCTCCAGTGAAAAGAAAACCAAAGGGAGAAGGAAACAACAGTACTTCAATATGCAAAAGACTTTCAGAGTGAGGATTCTACTGATTTTGCTGTTCACTGGAAACAGCACAGGTAGAGGGGAAGTGTGCCTGTTGAAGGAAACCATCTGGTTTAGCTGGTTTTCTGTGATTCCACAAGAACTTCATCGAACCATAGCATGCTCTTTTCACTACAGAACCTCTCTCACTACATTTAGCTTAGGTTCTTGTATTCTGTATTAGTAGTCATTGGAAGGGACCTCGAAAGATCATCTAGTCCCCCTGCCAGAGCAGGGTCATCTAGATCAAACTTCATGGGCACACATCCAGGTGGGTTTTAAACATCTCCAGAGAAGGAGACTCCACAACCTCCCTGGAGAGACACTGAACAAAGAGATCAAATGCTGACACATAAAAGATTCCTCTAAGGCCACATACTGATTCGTTAGCAGAGACAGGACTAAAACATACAACCTTCATCTTTACAAAGCAGCTTGCACAAAACCTCAACTCCTCAAGATTATGAAGTGTCACTCAATTTACTTTGTGGCTTCAGGTTTTATGGGAGAAGTTACCATTTTACTTAGCTTTTTTTTCCTCCCCAGACATTCAAAACTCAAGCAGCTATCAGTAATGTCTGAAATAGATTTTAGAAAATAAAGAGAATGTGGTAATAGCAAACAGATCTCTGCCCTTACAGAGCTGGGGAGGGTGGGGGTGGCAAAACCGCAGGCACTGTTTTAGAGGTAAAGGCTGACCATATGGTGACCAAGACAAGCACGTTTTTCAAGAAGGTATTATTTAGCTCAGAAGAATGACAGACATGAAAGGTCAGTCAACTGACAAAATACCATGCAGTAAGAAAAATACTTTTCACTCAATTATGTGTTCAAAAGTAAATTTGATTTACAAAGTGAAAATACATGGGGGCAGGGAGGGAAGGGAGAAGGCAAAGCAGTCTTTTTTATTAAACGCATCGAGTTATTTGGAGAGCACTATCAAAGCAAAATTGCTGCGTTATCCTAGAGGACTGTGGAAACTGCAAATGTTTGTTTAGGAGAAACAGCTAGCACTAGCCACCCTGTCTGCTGCTGAGAGCAGAGCTGACTGTAACTATTGCATTTTCACCCTTGCAAATCTTGTGCAATGAGGCACTCCTACCCAGTGAATTTAATCAGCTGAGCTGTAACCATCCTAATATAGCTATTTCTGTGTAACTCCCTCCTGTGGACACTCCATTCTAGAACAATTAGTCAAAGAAATTACTTCAAAATGGGTTTATTCCAGAGCACAACATCCACAGGGGGGAGTTCTGTTGAAGTGAAGCTGTTCTGCTGTGGCACTGTGGGTTATTTTCCCCATAGAAACTAGTTCTGCGAGTCTGCTGTTAAATTACTTCATCTCAAGAGACATGTGTATTAAAAGTTCTGGAGTCTGTGAGACTCAGTCTTCCAAACTTAAGCGTATGACTTCAAAAAACTGACTCTAGAAGAACTTAGAATCACATTGTGTCACTAGCTTATGCATCATAACTCAAAGGTCTAAGTTGCATGAAAATTAATAGAAATAACTGCTGTTGAGGACCCATTCTACCCCCACAGCTGCCCCCTTCAAAGTGTCTCTGCTGTCCCAAGTAACTAGGAAGCTTAGAGGAGCATCATGTATATTGCTCTGAAAGAATGCCACTCTTAATGGGAGGTAAGGCCACAGGAGTATGGGTAAATGCAGTGTGAAGATGTATTAAAGGTTGAGTTACAGAGACACTGTGCTATGGAGGTGCAGAAGCCAAAACTGCACGCTATAAAATGTGGTAGTCCTTCATGATTGTCATACAATCTTAAGTGGAGTCTCAGAACAAAGTATTAATCCTTGTTTCTATACGCCTACTCATTCTGTAGGATGAAGCTGGGGAGAAGGCAAGAACTGTTTCTCCTAGGGCTCAACCAAAGCATAAAAAGCATTTTTCTTTCCAAACTCAGAAAAGCACAGTAGCAGTATCCTCATGCCTGCTAGGGAAGCTTGTCCTACCATAAAACCAGCAGAAAACAGCCTCTTGGACTGTGTGTTAAGTCCCATGTGCTGCAACAGCGTAAAGGAGAGCTTCTGTGGAGGAGAGTAATCTTAAATATCAGTTGCAACAAGTGCATTCAGTTTAAAATCACATGCAGTAAAACATCTGATATTGCAATATATGCAGATCTCCTTTCTATAGATCCAGTTAATCGAATTCCTGCAGTTTTTCTCTGGTTTGAAGAAAAGATGAACCCTTGTCCTTAAGTAACAGTACTGTGGTATAAAGAATACCTCACTTGTAGGAGCAGCAGTAATCCTGCTGCTAAGTCTTACTGCTGTTCTCCAATACTGAAGAGACAGATTACACCTACAGACAGAGTGAAGCTTTCACTAGAGCCAAATGGCTTCATAAGATGTGGTCATAAACAGGTTGTGCAATTGAAGAGATTTATATGAAAACATTTGAGAAGTGTTCAAGAACTGTGTATATAAGTCATTCTTGATTTATTCAACATAGCTGTCAAAGTTATTTATGCAATGGAAGATCCAAGACTTTCATCCTTACATAACACAAACATGCACACGCTTAGGAACATCACACAGAACATGTCTACCCCAGTGGGTGCAGACTGACCCAATCTCATTGTGCTTGTGCTCTGAACACGCTGGGAGGTAGCCAGTTCCAGTCCAAAATCCATGCATCCTTCACAAACTGTGCTGTCTCTACCATAATATGGGATGGGGGGGAGCGGGAGTGTCAAAAAAAAACCCCTCCAAACCCAACAAAATAAAAAACCCACCCAAAAAACCCCAAATCAGTACAAAGCACATCATCTAAATAAAGGAATATCTCCCACAATTTCCCACAGAAGCTTATCGCCTTGAACCTGCGTTTCTTGCTTATAAGTTATCCACAGAAATAATAAGCAAGACAATATTTTTCTGTAATTCTTACAGATCTCTGCGGAATTTTTTGATAGACCATTTCCTACCTTGTCTCTTAGTAGGTATGGCATCATGTCTGAAAAGTAAAACATATCAGCAGCTGAAAGTCTACTCTGGTGTGGAGTCCTCTGCTTCTTCTACTTTACTCGTTAAGTGCAGAACTCTAGTTTTGGTCAGCATCATTGTTTTGAGACATCTAACCTAAAGAATACTGTCAGCACATTTTGGATCAGAAAAAGGAAGCTGATCAGACCCACATTTCTGGCATGCTTTCAGCACATGCTGTCAGACACAAACTGTCTGCCCATGAAAGCCTTTGCTAAGAGAGATTCTATCAGGAGAGGAATGGAATTACGACAGTCACCATTATAAGGAATGATACCTTCCTGATTTGCTATCTGAATGCTCACCATAACTACAGTGAACCCTGATGTTCCTTTTGCCAGCACATGTTCATTCATTCTAACCATCCCAATTTGAGATGTCTTAGTCCCTGTGTTCAGTACTACCAAGAGGAGGCGTGTGGATCCTTAAGGGATAGTACTCAGCCTTTGGACTACAAGGCAGTGTAAAATGATTTGCTTTGAGATTCAAACACAGAATTAAGCAGAAGTCATTCTGACATTTCAGGTGTTAATCACTGCTAGCATGAACTTTAGCTGGAGATGTTACTCTTCAGTGCTTCTGAAAAGCTTGGAGTTGAACAGATTGAGCGCATGGTGGTACAGTCTCGTTGGTGTGGTTTTCCAGATGAGTGAAATAGGGGTAAACGATCTTTGTAAGCTTGGATTGGAATTCACTTCCTGTTACATCCCTGGAAGACTATGCTACCTGTACTAATCATAGGAAGTAATTTTAAATCCATTACCCTTGATTTTATACCACTCATAAGGCGGTTCATAAAACATCAATTGGCAAGTTAGTTTAGCCTCAGCTCAAAAGAAACTAGCAATAAATGATCTTCAGGAACTATGAATGTGTTTCAAAACTGCTTGAATAACTTCAGAGATTAAATGAATATGTTTTATGCCCAAAAGGAATTAATATAGGCAGAGAACCCTGTATGACTATCTTTATCTTCAGTTTGTGACTCAAGATGTATCTACATGGATATCATCCTACAAGCTATGCAGCGAAAATTTTCTTGACAGAGAAAGCAAGAGGAGCAGCGTAGCAATTTCTTCTCTTAGAGATGTCAACCTAACACTTCCTAGGGTACCAACCTATGAGATGAAAGTGTAGCTAATCATTTAATTGCTCATTTCACATTATTCAAATCAAAATCAAAGTATCTCAGAATTACTAAGTTCCAATTAAATAATGAAGCCTTGTAACCTCTACATGTAGACTCCGAGGCCAAAAGGAGTAAACTCACAGCCCCTTCTAAGACTACAGATTTGATTTCTTTGCTAAATGCTTACACTTTATATATAGTCTCCATTAGAGCTTTGCACGCATTTCCTTATACAGACAGATATGAATTCTTCCAAAGCTTTATTTCAATTCATACTCCCTGCAAGTCAAAAGCAAGAGATAAAAAGCCAGCGAAGTCTGCAATCTGTGACTCAGGCAGACACAAAACGCTACCTTAAATGTGAAGAGACAGAGCAGCAAATGGTTTTGTGAAATTCAGCATTACCTGTAGCGAGTGGCAAAGGGATCAAGGCAGAGCTAGTGTCTGTCTGTAAAGACAAATGAAAAATGCCAGAACCAAATCCTTTCCTCTCAGCAGAGAGAAACAAGAAAATTTCTGTCATGTTTATTCAGCATTTGATGAGTAATTCCTTTCAGGCCCTGGTACTGTACTTTTCTCTTGGCAGAGGGTGCCTAGCAGTCAAACTTGGTATGAGCAAATGGTCCTGGGATTCCTTCGGGAGTTGGGGAGGCTGTGGCTTTCATAAAGCAAGATAGTGAACAGTAAGAACTGCTGGGGTGACTGTAATAGGTGATCTTCCCTGGGAAAACAGCATGTTAGAGAAGCATCTAACAATTGAAAGGAGTATCTCAAGTCGTCAGGCTTTGTTACCAGCCATTTTAAATTAGTGGGAATCATTCCATTCCCGTCTGTCATCATAGCAAGTAAGAACTTCCAACACAGTCTTTAATTTCTAGGAAAGATCTTTATCACAGTCATTTACAATTAGGAATTTCTATCAGAGACTTCAGACAACCCTTGCAAGTCTGGTCAGCACTCAGCATGCTGAGTGAAGAAGCAACAGAGGCAGAAACGGCAGATTATACTTCAGCAAGTATTTTGAGTTAATTGAAAGAGATAAGGATCCAGTACCAAAAATTTCTGAGCTGTAGCAAACCATAAAGGGCATGAAAAAATCTGTGTGAACGTCTGTGACACTACCAGATCGGCCACTTTGTTTACAGTGGGTCTCATGAAAACTTCTTCCCCAAGATACTGTACACTTAGGCTGCCTTAACATTTACCTCCTGATCCTGTGAGAAGTGTGTGATTAAAGTTTCATGGCACAAGACCTGAACTCTGGTGATGAAAGGTACAATATTGGTTCAAGGGGCAGGAAAAGCACTGGATGTTCCACTTGCACTGACCGCAGTGTCAAGGGCACTCGGGTAACGGGTGTTCTGCATGTAAGAGTGTTGCCAGCCATATAGATTTTAACAATAAATGTCTGATTGATTGACATTTAAATCATTCTCCGAGAAGACAAGTTAATCTTTTCAAGGAAAATGAAACAATGAGAGAAGGGAGTTTCAGGGATTGAAAAAGAAGCTGTGTGCTACAACAGGAAGAACAGAAGCTAGAGACAGTGTTTTCTTCTCAGATCATGAACCCTCTCTCAGGAACTTGATCCAAGAATCCGTATCACCTACATGTCAGTGGGGATCTGCAGATTTGAGAGGATTTCAGTGGGAAGTTACATAAATAAAAGGATCCTCTTGCAGGAACAGGCTGGAGGCTAGAAGAGCTCCCATGATACTCATACATCTAATTAAGAACAGCAGATTGGAAGGGACTTTTGGGTCACTGAGTTCAGTACCTTGTTTTTGCAGGCAACCATGCCATATAATCTTTTTCATATGCCGCTGAGGCTCTGCTTATAATCAATTAGAGTTTTTTGGTCTGGGGGTTGGGGGTTTTTTGGTGTTTTTTGCTCCTGGTAGTCTTAGTGGAAAGTTGTAGATTCTAATTTCTTTTAGAATTAGAAATGTTCTAAAAAGTGGAATAACTGTACACAGATTATACCCATCTGTTTTTGCGTCAGCATTTCCTTTAGCTTAAATAACACTACTTCTTCTAATATAGTTACAGACTACAGTCACATCTCTCTTTTTCTTTTGCCTTGCCCTGCTGCCCAAGCTTTCTTATTCTCCCATACAGGACCCTTCCAATCCAGGACAATCGGAGCACATTTTTACACCACTTTCTTTTAGAATTAGCTTTTTTTTAAGCTACAGGTAACCTGTCTCTACTCAGTATTCTGGATTTAAACCACCAGCAAGATTTTTTACCTAATGTTTTTACATTGACTGAAGACCATGATGCATTTAAGACCATTTCTGCCACACACTAAACTTCTGAAAGAGTCCCCCCGACTTCCGTGGGTGAGCCCTGTCTGCTTTCTGTTTTCCACCATCCAGATACAATTTTCCAGCAAAAATAAAATTTTCCCAAGTATTAAAAATGTGAATAACAAAATCTAGCAACACGTATTCACAAGTATTTATAAAATGACAAGCAGTGGTACTTGTAGCCATTATTGGTAAGAGAGCATTCTGAGAATGCATGTTCGGTTGGTTGAGATAAAAAGCAACAGCAGTATTTTTAAATATGTCAGCTGATACATTTTTTGACCTGCTTTAATAACAATATCTACAGAAGATTTATCGCAAATAAGAACACCCCGCTGTAGCTCACATGAAAGAATTCAGATTTATCTCACTGCTGGATGCTATATTTGGCATGAATTCCAAATTTGCAACAGGGTGGAGAAATTGATCAAAAGGTCCAGAAAATTTATGTGGGCAGCCAAAGCCAATCCGTTTGGCAAAATATACAGATGATGTTTTTCTCACATTACTTTGGTATTTTGGAAAACACGCAGTATCAAAGAAAATGCTTGTGTTCAGTATGGAATACTGGAAGCAGCAAGTCATAAAAAGGTATTTTCTGTAGGAACATGCAAGCACAGAAGACGTAGGAGTTGAGGCTGTAAAGAATCTCCTTTAGTAGACTGACTGTAGAATTCTGGAATTTAAAAGTTATGCCTCAATCTGCTACGGTGCCCACTACCTCCGAAGTGACAGCTAACAGTTTGTACCAACTCAATACAGCCCAAAGTGATACGGTACCTTTCTGATCCTTCTGAAAATTAGGCTCTTTGGACTATGTCCTAATCCGAAGCATCTCAAAGCACTAATAACCTCCAAAGAAGTTAAGCGTGTGTATCACCTTCATGTAGGAGCAAATGTCTTGCACTTTCTTCCAAAATCAAGCTGGCATTTGGTATTGGTGCAATTGCCAATGATAACTAGCATTTCTGCCAGTTAGGAGGGACAGGGGGATAGGACAAGGGGCAACAGATGTCAGCTGGAACACAGGAGGTTCCACATAAAGATGGGAAGAAACTTCTTCCCAGTTAGGGTGACAGAGCGCTGGAAGGGGCTGCCCAGGGAGGTTGTGGAGTCTCCCTCTCTGGAGGCATTTAAAACCCACCTAGACGTGTTCCTGTGTGACTTGATCTAGGGGATCCTACTCTGGCAAGGGGGATTGGACTGGATGATCTTTCAAGGTCCTTTCCAATCCCTGACATTCTGTGATACTGTGTGAGGGAAGCTTTCTTGAGCCTGGAAAAGTGTTGAGGTGAATTAGATGTCAAGATAAAGTAGACATGCTTTCAAGAAGAAGGGATGGACTGCTTCTCATCTTATAATATGCTTTCACTGCAATATTGCAAGACATCAATTTTACAGTTTGTTTTCCAAAGCAAAAAAGGAAGGACATGTAGACATAGACTACTATCAAATATCAAACCAAAAACATTACAAATATAATTCCTGAAGGTCCTATGGAATTCCCAGTATCACTGGCAACTGAGTCTGTTCCTTCTCTAAAGATTTTTGGAGCAGTATGGTTGAACAGGGAGGATTGGGAAAGAGGCAGTCTACTGCCTTTGTCCTGGCTATTGGTGTGTCTCAACACGGCTTTGATTTAAAGCAAGCCAGCTCTAACCCCGGCTTTCAGGCACTGGGCATTAAAAGCAGAACAAATAGTTTCAGCTACGGCTTATCCAGGAACTCAAGAGGAATGAGTTATGCTGTCAGTGAAAGCTGTCTGAGCCAAACAAATTTAATTTTTCATCTGGGCTCAGCAGACATGCACAAACTTGGCACACCCACAGCACAGGAAATGTATGTTATTTCATGAATTTATCATCAGCAGTAGCAGCGAGATAGCCCTAAATGTAATTTGTAGGTAAATCGCATACAGTCCAGTGCTTGATCAGAACTGGATTGAAAGGTAGGATGATAGAAGAGCAATCAGTAGTAGCCTAAGCCTTCTCCCCTTCCTTGAAGTCTGATTTCAGTGAGATCAGAGTTAAGGCAGTGCATGGCATAACTGAAATCTGTTCTGAGATTCAGATGTGTCTGGACTACTGATTTAGCCCTGGATCGTCCTCCTTTCTTCCCCTCCTATACTCAACCTATGGGAGCTTGTGTTATTGTTCCAAACCACTTCTGCTTTAAAGTGTCCTCAGAGGTCTGCTTGCTTTTCCACAGGCATCTTACTGTAATGGAATCCTCCAAATCCAGCAGATCACTCCTTAATTTCCATGGTATCCTGAAGCAAGCACCAGAGCCCAGCAAAGAAATCATTCTCTTCTTGAAAGAACTGGCCAAGGAAGGGAGACCCAGGTATATCACGTCACATGAGAAGAATCAAGAGTCTGAAGTAATTAGTTGTACTATGTCAAGGAAGAAAGAAAAGAAGGACAGAGGAACAAACTACTCCCTAGTATGACAGGATGGTTAGAAGTATGCAGGAGGGAGACGGGGAGGATTGATGCTCAAATAAACACTTATTTAAAAACTTGGATGTCAAATTAAGTCTCTGGAGTAGTGGGTCTCTCCATTCGCACAAACATCCCTGCGTTACACTTGCACCAGCTAGCCACTGGAAACTGTGCTGCATTGCAGTTAACAGACAAACAAAGCCCCTTAACTTTACAGAATCATAGAATCCTCCTGGCTGGAAAGGACCTCCAGCATCATCAAGTCCAGCCCTCATCCCAACATCTCCATCAGCCCCTAGACCTCAAGTGCTTTATCTACTCACCTTTTTATAGTCACTTGGTCCAACTGTGCCAGTTCCTACTCAGAAATAAGTGGGCTGGTTTTGCATGGGATGGGTGTGAATGAATTTTTCCTATTGATGTCACATCTCTCACTTTGTGTAGTTGTAAAACAATGGTAGTCGTTTCTTCCCTGTAGAGTGCTATGTGGTTTGATTAAAGAAAAAACCTATTTTTCATTCTATTTATGTAGACATTTTTGTTGGTAGACTGAGTAGCGTTAAACAAAGAGCCAAATTATTCTCAGACCAAAAATAAGAACTAGCGCTTCCTTTTGGATGAAAAGGATCTTGTTATCAAGCGTTTTGAATCTGAAATAACCGCCTAATTCCTGGCCACACTTACTAGATAAGTATTCTCTCATAACCTCTTCACAAAGGATTTTCAATCAATCCATTCACCCTATTAAAGCTTCACATTCAATGGTAAGCTCAGTTATTTGGAATTGGGCTACGGAGACACTGGAACATGAGCAGAGCCACAGAATCCAAGGTCTAATCCTGAACTCTCTTAAAACTCATTGTGTGGGTGCATTTGAATTCAGGGCTTCGGTTTGGCACCCCTTTTCTCTTTTTTTTCTAATTTGATTGTCTTCTCTGTTTTGTTTTAAAGTCACTTAGCTCCCTTTATTTTCGTAGGCACAGAGCAAAGCAGAAAGGGAATCAGACGCTGTCAGAATTAATGAAGGATGCAATCAGACATTGTCCTGAGAAAAAACGAAGAATTGAAGAAACTATGTGTCATCACAAGAAAGAGAGGCTTTCTCTTGCCTTTAATACTTGTTGGTTGGATAATTTTGTTAGCGTGGGTTACCAGAAACAGCTGAGTACTGCATGCAAGGAAATAATTCATGTAGGGTAAAGCTAACTTCCATGCAAAACAACCAACAAAAAAAATCCCACTTATGCTTTTAAAACGGGACTTTGGTTAAATTAAAAGGGTCCATGAGTTTTTCAATAGCTGTCTACTTCTTTTAAAAGTACAGGGGGGGAAATTAACCAAAATCCTCTTCTTTCCCATTGATAATCTAACCACCATATTACACTCCAATTCAGAAAGACAGATGAACAGCTAAAATAGAACAGCAAATGTAGAAAGCATCACTGAAGTAATAACAAAGCTGTCCCAGCACTAAACACTTGAGAGATCACTGCAGAAGTGAGCAGTCACACTGATCTAAAACCTGCTGATCAAGGCTGTACAGATACAGACACCCTCTGCAACTGCTGACAATGGCAACAGTCAAAACAGGACAGCCTAAACATGTGTCTCCAGTTTTTAGGAAACCAAACGGGATGAGGTATATTAATTTTATTTATGTTTTTGTCTCATGGAAAGGTCTTTCTGACAGTGGTTTTGAAAATATGTCTCCAAACACGTTACTGGCTTTTCTTCCATCTGAAGTGCTTTGTTTCAAAGAGGAAAAAGTCAGAAGGAAGAGGCTGTTGTTTTTATGTCACTTTTCCTTAGGGATTTCTTTTCACCAGAAAACTTTACCTGCACTGGCACTTATCTCTGAAATAATTTCTTTGGTGAGCAAAATTCTGACCAAGGGGCACGTCCAGCTCTCTTTCAGTTTCACGTACTCCTTTCTCTAGATGCGCGGCGTCAAAGCATCAACATTTAGATCCAGAAGCCGTTCAAGAGTGTTGAGATTAAAGGATTCCAGTCTGTAACTTGGCAAGTCACTTGCCCCTCCCAGCTTCTATTTGATGGGCCAAATATTTGCGCTCTTGCATCACATCCAGGGTTTCATGAGGCATTCTGGGTCTGCAGCACCAGACTGAGAAGCAGGAAGCTGTCAGGGCGGTTAGATGCCTATGATTTTGAAGCATTTTGAAGCCTCTGCTACCATAGAAAGCATACATGGTGGCGGCACACAGAGGAGGAGAAGTTTAGAAAGAAAAATTATTAGGATCCTACGTTCCATTTATGCATCTAAAGAAACTCCTTCATGCGCTCCATGCCCTTCTGCATTTCTAGAATACATTTTGCATGGCATTTCGTAACCGTATTCAGCTCACAGCAGAAACGTAATTATTGCTACCACATGCCTTTAACTTCCTTGGATAAAACTGTTTTGTCTAACAAAAACAGACTGGTGCATTACTTTTTTTTTGGTATTTGTTTCAGTTAGCTGCTGCGTCTCTCCATGGTTACCAGCATTTAGCTGAATACACACCACTGCTTTATCTTTGGCTTCATTCATTCAACAGACACTGAAGTGAAACACAGCAATTACTTTCGCTGTAACTTCTGTGACCCCTACTTGAAGCTAGATCTCTGAAAACATTGTTCTCCCCCTGCACTGAGGAGACAGGGATCTGTAAACAGGATCATTTGTTTTCATTAGGTAGGATTTTTAAAAGAACGAACTGTTTCAGGTGACTTCAAATGAGTTTTGATAAATAAAGCTTTTAGGGAGGATTCCACCTACAATTGTTTTTGTGTTATGCTATGGAGTAATTATGAATGGGGATGGGGGAGAAGGAGAAGAATGCAGGCATTCAAGAAAGCAAGTAAATTAATCAAAGCCCCAGGAGACTCTTAAGAAAGCAAGCTGATTTTGGAATAGCTCTTCTGAACAATTTATTACTTATTTGAAAGGTTCTGAATACCACATGAAAACCACTCCATTTAAATGCTTCTGCTTCCAGTTCTGAGAGAACACACGCGTGCATCACAACACCCACCAAAATTAACCCACCAGGGACGGCAGGGAGCAGCACGCATTTTCCTTTCCTGGAGAGGCTGTTGCACAACTGGGGGAATGCATACAGAGAGCGTTTCTTCCAGTGCTCATCCCTTTGCTAGCACAAAACCCCCAATGCCCCTACTGCTGCTTTCAGCTGAGGATGCTTCTCCAGTAACGCAATGCTGTAAAGATGCCTTTACAACTACTGAAAGATCCTCAGATCTATGAAATATGTCACTGTGCCTGCTTCGGTTTGTAATCAGTTTTTAGGTGACAGCCCCTGATTGTCTCTTAAAAACAGACAAACCAAAAAAGGGAAAAAACAACCCAAGCAAAACCCTCAAAGTTAGATGTTAGCATCACTTGCCATTCACGCTTTGTGAGGGTTTGATGCGTCTTGTGAGTTACCACCACCATCATCATCATCCAGCTGGCCCAGACAGAGCCAAAAAACCTCTACTGGTGACTTTTAACAAAGAAATCAAGTTGTTTAACAATTGGAAATCTATTCATGCCCAGATTAGGACATTGCTGAAAGCGAACATCTGTGGGAAAGTCTGTCTGTCAGAAAGTGAGTGATTTGCTATAAATTGTCTTGGCAGGAGCTCAGTCAGATGCGCATGAAACATTTTAATAGAACACTTATTCAAACACAGAATAGATGACTCTAAGCCGCAATGTATGTACAACCCTTCTTAGAGAACAGAGTCTTCTCTGTAATCAGGTTTGGGTCCTGTCTACTCCATTGATGCTAGCGTTTTCATTAATGGAGTCTACTGATTTTCTCTATATGTGAAAAAACTACAGTCAGTATGAGGGCAATGCGACTCATTTCCATGCTTTACACTGTACACGTGCAACTGTCTGAGCCTGTAGTGCTGTTGCCGAGTATCTACTTGTGCAATTTCTCATAATAGCATGCTCAAAACAGCAAGGTTGTCTGTCTTTCCCTCTCCAGGTGGGAAAAGGCTGCAGATGACATTCCTGTAAAGCTACAAATCACAGAAAATCGAACCCTAAAAGGCAGAGAACTTGGGAAGGAGTCACAGTCCCACAGTAATGATAAGGTTGGAAAAGACCTTCAAGATCATCCAGTCCAACCTAAAACCAACCCAGTAACCCTAACATCTGCCATCTAGCTCATGCCACTCAGCACCTCATCCAGCCTGACCCTGAACACCTCCAGGGACGGCAACTCGAGCACCTCCGTGGGCAGCCCGTTCCAAACCCGGATCACTC
>VZRI01012871.1:63587-207354 GCA_013397515.1 Upupa epops
GCCCCTTGTTGCCCCTCATTAGGTTTCTCTGGCCAGCCACTGGGCTGGCAAAGATCTCTGCCACTGACAAAGACTAAGAGAAGCCTCTGTTAAGAGAAAGAGACACCACAAATAATGACCTCCTAAGCCTTTTGCAAACAGATTTGGAATTCTGTTATATGCTCTACACTTGACACTGCTATAGTCTCAAAGAAGAGCCCTGAGCTGAATGGAGCTAGATGTATGCTGGAGACGTCACAGAGTGCTGATGTCTGCATGAGGATCAGGAAGAGAAACTTTCCCATAAGCACCAGATGTATACTGTGTGCTGTACTCCTGCCACACCACTCCCCCCCTTTCTCTTCTGGAAAGTGGGGTGCGAGAGTGTGTGTGGTGGTGGCTGTTATGGTGTGAGTGATGAGTGTTTGCGTACACTCTCCTACCCCACAGCTCTCATCTAAGGCCAAAACCCAACGTGCTGGCTGTCTCCTATTTCTCTCAGACTGTGTGTAAAGGCATTGTGTGCAGTTTCTGTTTTACCTTGTTGATTCTTCGACTTATTTGGGCTTTTGTTCCTTTTCTTCTTGGTGATGAGTTCAACAAACTGCTGTCTTTCTAGCAAAATTGCTTCCTTGCCTGTTGAACTCAGTGAGAGCTGGTGGTTGTGCTAGCATTACAGACACCAACCCAAACCCATGTAGACCTCTCCCTAAACCATTACAGTAAACGAGCACAGACGTGCCGAGTCCCTCCAGCAGCCAGTCCCGCTTGGTGAATGCTGTTCCCTTTCCTGTAACTACCAAGCTCAGTCAAACAAGGAAAAAAGAAGTAAAAGCTCTCAAGGACCCTCCTATTTCCTGATTTTTCCAGAAAAACATAACCTGGAGGAACCCCGGCTCAGATTTGCATGTGAGGACTTCTGACTGGACTGGGGGAAAAATGTAGATACAGGGATGTTGGGTTTGTAGACATCGTTCCTGCAGAATCTAAATATCACACACAATGCTGATGGAAAGCTTCCACTTGCAGAGAATCTATCGCTACTGCACCCTGCCTTGACAGATTTATTTTGCCCTTTTACTACTTTTTTAATGTGAGCCAAGCAGAAATACGTTAAAGTTTACAAAACACTCAGAAACTTCAGCATCCCGACCAAGACCCATGGTGGGGATCTCACTACAACTAAAATTAAAAGAAAAAACCCCAAGCAGAAGGCGCTATCTACAAATAAAATCTATTAAAAAATAAATGAAACCCCAGGCATCTAGAAGCGCAGCAGTGTTTGTCATCTTGGAAAACTAAAGCTCTTTGGAGAGTTATGAAAAAGAAACAGGATCAGCACATTTCTGGAGTGCAACCTTATGTTGGCTGCGTTTGGTCTGTCTCTGTAGATTATGATGTCATCAGAACTTCTGAGAGCAAGTTCTTCTCATGAACTGCACCCTGAAATGTGCTGGTTTGGACTCATAAAGCTGGCCTTCAGAGACATGGTTGGAAAGACCTGATTGAAACTGGTCCTCATCACAACAGTTCCTGAACCCTGGGAATAAACAAACTACGCTTATGCCAACTCTTACCACACAGCAGCGATTGCTGGTGCTCTACTACAGAATCACAGAATCATTGAGGCTGGAAAAGACCTCTCAGATCATCCAGCCCAGCCCATGACCTGACATCACCACATCAGCCAGACCAGGGCACCAAGTGCCAAGTCCAGTCTTTGCTTAAACACCTCCAGGGATGGGGACTCCACCACCTCCCTGGGCAGTCCATGCCAGTGTCTGATCACCCTGTCTGTGAGAAAGGGCTTCCTAACATCCAACCTAACCCTTCCCTGGCACAGCATCAGACATCCTCTCATCCTATCAGTAGTTGCCTGGGAGAAGAGCCTGAACCCCACCCACACTTCCCTTCAGGTACTTTGGGAGTGTGATAGGGTCCCCCCTAAGTCTCCTCCAGGCTAAACACCCCCAGCTCCCTCAGCCTCTCCTCATCANGTACTCCTGATCTGAACCAAAACTGAACAAGGATTTGCACACACCCCCCCCCGATTTCCTTTATTTAGGAAACAAAGGAAACCACCCTCAACCAACCCCCTTTTTGAATTCACATGAACTTCACCTGAGGTCTGCGGGACAAAACCTTTTTGGCGCAGCCCTTACTCAGATGTGAACAGTAACGTGCAGACATTGAACTGCTGGAGAAAAAGTAACACTTGGACACTACACCCAGCCCAACAGAAACAGAAATGCAGGCTTTGAGATACCAAGTGCCTTTGCTTTGGGATGGAGCTGAAGCTTCTTGAGTTCAGCCTGCTTTTTCTCGTGGCGGTTGCGTGAATGACAGGTCCTAGCTAGGAGGGTTCTTGTACTCTGGTTAAATAAACAACCCTGAACTGTGCACTCACTGCAGTCAAACAATGTCAAGTTCTCTACGATTTCAGATTTTTATAGCACAGCCTTCTGACATGGAAATGGAACTCTAAGCCGTTCGATAAACAGTCTGAAAATAGTTTCGTTCAAGAAAGCTACAGTGTTAGATCAGTGCCTTACAGCATCTTCCCTAGGACAGTGCAGGGACTGTACTAGAGGTACTGCTCTCCTTCTCCAGCAACGGAGGTGCATTTGCTACTGCAAAGACAAGACTGTTCTAGATGCTTCATGCCCCCGACACTAATATAACTGGCCTGCTCTAGGAGAAAAGTGATCTGGTTAATCACAAGCAATATCCTTTTACAGAAGTTGCTCTTCATATCTAAGGCAAAGTGGGATCAGAGGGAAACAGGAAAATCCCTTCTGCAGGTCGGTTGCGGGCAGGTTACCCCTGAAGCCTCTCTAAGAAACAAACAGAAGTGAAAAACAAGCTTTACCCTTACTTTCTTCTTTTACTGAAGAAAAGGGGGCTGAGGGGAGACCTTATTGCTCTCTACAACTCCCCAAAAGGAGGTTGTAGAGAGCTGGGGGTCAGTCTCTTCTCCCAAGTTCCTAGTGATGGGAGAAGATGGAATGGTCTCAAGTTCTGCCAGGGGAGGTTTCGATTAGACTTCAGGAAATGTTTTCTCAGGGAAAGATTGGTTGGGTGTTGGAACAGGCTGCCCAGGCAGGTGGAGTCATGGTCCTTGGGACTGTTCACAAAACATATAGATGTGGCCATGGGAAACATAGTTCAGTGGGAATGGTGGCATTGAGTTGATGGACTTGATGGCCTTGAAGGTCTCTTACAAACTTACTGATTCTATGATGAAGTGGTGAAGTTACTGCCTTGCCATTGGCTTGCCTGGCGTCACTGAGTGCCGTCCTAGGCGTTACTGAAGGCTGCCTAAAGCTTTGGATAGAATTTTATAAAAAGCCAATACTGATCTAACCCTAGATCATAAGCCTGTTGATCTAATATTGTCAGTTATGACCTGAGCAGGAGGATACCCTGAGTATGGATCTACTATGTAAAATGAGACAAGTTAATAAACCCCAAAGAAATTAAACTGCAGGGAGTCACCTTAAAAGGCTTTTGATCGGAACACAATACATTAAAATGGTTATTTGCTCTTTGTTCTTTCAAGATAGCTTTTTCCAGATGAAAACACAGATGGAAGCATCAGTTTGTGAACACGTGCAGACACGCTGACGTGTCATGAAGCTCTGATTCCTTTACTACTCCAGGTGAACAAGGTAGCAAGCAAATTTCTTACTTGGTTATAAACCAACATTGGTTTTTAACAATTATTATTTATTTTATTTAACCAATTTTTTGGTCTGTTGAGCAATGCAAGAGTGTCCTTTTTCATCCATACCAGAACTTCTTCTCATTGTGCTGCTGCCTGACAGTAATGCTCCCAGTGGTTTTCTCTGAAAGAGCAGAGACACAAGCTGCACAGAGCGCTCTGAGCATCTTTTTAACCATCACGCTAATGGGAACTCAGGGGACCTGTTTCCAGAGCTGGCTGCTCTGTTCAAGTTTCATTACAGTACTTCACTAGAAATACAGAAAGGGAAGAAAAGAAAACCAGAGGAGTCTATGGAATCAGCGTGGTAGTTCTTAACTTCCTTCAACTCCCCAACTTAGCCTTGGGACCAAGGTAGCAGGGTTCAATGTCTACACAACAAGAGAATAATGGAAACATAGACCTGTGAACCAAAAGCAATAGAAAGAAGACTGATTACAGCTTCATACATAACAAAACCAACAGAATCTATGAAACACTTGCAGACGGCATTGCGCTGGCAGTTTCTCTTTGCTGAACACTGCATAGGCCATGCTCGCATCTCTCACAGCAAAGTAGGACTAAAACCCATTGGAATTTGACTCCCCTGAAATCTGTTACTGCTGCTAATCAAGCCTGTGTTCACTCCGCCACCGTACAACTGAGAGCAGAAGCCAGCCTGCTTTCTTCACACCATGTTCTCAAGGAGTTTGGCTACCTGGTACTGCATCTTGCTCACCACTATGTTGTCAAGCAAGTTGAGAAAAGTGGAGGTAGTGAGTAAAATATGTGCTTCAGGTGCGCTCCGAAAAGTCTCCGCCTCTGTTTCCAGAACACTTTGAACTCATTTTGAGTTTCAAAACATATTTATCCATCTTATTAGACTTTAAAAAAATTTTGCCAATGACTAAATATGAAGAAAATTACTTTTTACCCCAGAACTGAAGAAAAAATAATGATGTTTGGGATCAAATTCCTATGGCTTAGTGATTTTCAGATCATGGCAGTCGTTTGGAATAGTGAGGAAGATAAACACTTGAATTCTATGGCTGTAGCTCTTTTTTTTTCTTCCTGCAGACAGGGAAAGAATTTGTTAATCTTGTAAGGTAGCAAAACCCTTCTATTATTCCCAAACTGATTTCTGGTGTAATTACAGAGCGAACGGTATCTGTGAAATAAGGCGTATGACCTGTGTGGTCGAGATGGATTAGAAAACACGAAGGTTTTGATTCAAACTCTGTCTCGCTCCCTTTTACAATCTGCATCACTGGGCCAAATATTTCCTTTGATCAGAAATATATTTTCCCAAGGATGCTATATTTCATTTAAAACAGAGCGCAAATTATCTTTCTAAAACAAAAAAACACACCATAATCTTTTGGCAGAGAGATTTCAAAGAATATATATTACAGCCAAACTCTGGGCCGCTTGGCTTCGCTGCGTAAACACTCAGGAAACTTTGTTTGAAAGAAAAACACTCAAGAGGCGCGCACTGAATGCATAATACTGCCACCAAGCACCTGCCGGGGGAACTGAAGACAAGACCTGCTTAATCCTCCACCAGACAGTGACACTCTCCCGTGTTGTCTCGGGCAATGGTTCAGAGGAGCACTAAGTCACTGTGACTGAACGTTATCGACTCTCATCAGGGTCGGGGTCTGCATTTGGGTTACAACAACCCCAGGCAGAGCTATCGGCTGGGAATGGAGTTCTTTGAGAGTACTCAGGTGGAAAGAGACTTGGGGGTACTGGTGGGCAGTAAACTTAGTGTGAGTCAGCAATGTGCCCAGGCAGCCAAGAGGGCTAATGGCATCCTGGCCTGCATCAGGAATGGTGTGGCCAGCAGGGAGAGGGAGGTTCTCCTCCCCCTGTGTTTGGCACTGGTCAGACCGCACCTGGAGTACTGTGTGCAGTTCTGGGCCCCTCAGTTTAGGAAGGATGTTGAGGGGCTGGAACAAGTCCACAGAAGGGCAACTAGAACGGGAAAAAGGGGCTGGAAGGTCAGCCCTATGAGGAGAGGCTGATGGAGCTGGGTCTGTTTAGCCTGGAGGAGGCTCAGGGGTGACCTTATCGCTGTCTCTAACTACCTAAAAGGGGGTTGGAGTCAGGCGGGGGTCGGTCTGTTCTCCCTGGACACTGGAGACAGGACAAGGGTTCACAGTCTTCAGCCCCATCGGGGGAGGTTTAGACTTGACATTAGGAAAAAGGTTTTTCCCTGACAGAGTGATCCGGGTTTGGAACGGGCTGCCCACGGAGGGGGTCGGGTCACCGTCCCTGGAGGTGTTCAAGGTCAGGCTGGATGAGGTGCTGAGTGGCATGAGCTAGATGGCAGATGTCAGGGTTACTGGGTTGGTTTTAGGTTGGACTGGATGATCCTTAAGGTCTTTTCCAACGTTATCATTACTGTGGGACTGTGATCATCCCCTGGGCCAATGCCCCAACATCTTTCTTACATGCAGACGGAGCAAAGCTCAGCTAATCTGAACTCTTCTACAATACTACACTCATCCTTCTTTGCTGCCACAGCCTCCTACCAGTTCATGTTCCACAGCATCTAGCAAGTTTCTCCTCTCCCATTGTTCTTAGCAGAACTGCTTCCCTAGCCAGCAAGTTTCCAGTCTCTATACATTCCATTTACCTAGAAAAACAGCCAAGCCAAGCTAAGGGAGTCCCTCTGTTAGAAATAGCATGTATCTTGCATGTGCTGGTAAGCTAAGCATTAACATCAGCTAGTGAATCCCAGTGGAACTCCTGGAGCTGAGACACAAGAGATAAATTATGCAATTGGGGGCTGGACTGATCGATCTAATACTAGCAGCTTTGGTCAGAACTGCCTTTGAACTGGCGGGTGCAGTCAGCGGATCAGCACAGCCCAAAACAGCCCCCACAAAACGCTACGGCTACTGGATGCTCGGTATCAGTCTTTCTCAGTTGTGACTTGATGTCTTTTCTGCTTCTATGAGGTTATGTGCTAGACAAGCACAAACCTTGTCACGGAAAAGGTTTGGACATAGGTGCTCATCTTTTAAGTGCACACATCCGTTCGAGCCGCGGTGTAAGTGCATCCAGAAATGGGACATCTGTACTTTGAAAACGTGTCCTGACTTTGTGTCCTACATGGCATTGGCACACAGTGGTGGTGTAGCCAGACCATTTGCCTGGCCTTAATCTACAGGGTTCAGTTTAAAAGGGAATATCAGATGGATTCCCAGCATCACACAGATTTTAATTGAGCTTTTCACTCCATCCTCTTATTCTCCCCTCTAGGTTTGTGAATCCTTACTGTAAGAAACCCACAACAATGCCCTGTAAAAACTGCAATGCAGTCACCGTTAATTAGAAGGCAAATATTCTGGAAAGACTTTGGGTAAAACTGACAGGGATGGGAAGCACGACAGAAGACGGAGTGCTGCCTGAAATTATAGGCTAAAAAGATACCCTGCATTTGGGTTACAACAACCTCAGGCAGGACCATCGGCTGGGAATGGAGTTCCTGGAGAGTACTCAGGTGGAAAGAGACTTGGGGGTACTGGTGAGCAGTAAACGTAGCGTGAGTCAGCAGTGTGCCCAGGCAGCCAAGAGGGCTAATGACATCCTGGCCTGTATCAGGAATGGTGTGGCCAGCAGGGAGAGGGAGGTCATCCTCCCCCTGTGTTCGGCACTGGTCAGACCACACCTGGAATATTGTGTTCAGCTCTGGGCCCCTCAGTTCAGGAAGGATGGAGAGGGGCTGGAACGAGTCCAGAGAAGGGCAACTAGAATGGGAAAGGGGCTGGAAGGTCCTCTATTAAAAACTTAACTAGGGAAGATCCCCCATGCAGTCATTTAAAGAAGCACAAGTGTTTTGGGATTCCCTGAAGGTAAGAACTAAAGAAAATTCACTTTTTACTTCTAGAAGAGAAGAAATAAAAAGGAAAGGCTAACTTTGAGTCTGCGGCACAGCAGGACAGACAATGAGCGCACACAACCAAGGGAGCATGGAGGAGTTAACACCGAGCTGAGTATTGATTCACTCCCGAGGAGTGTGATTCCTAGTATTTGAAGTTTAGAGCTAAAAAGTAAAATAAAGAATAAAAACAATCAACACACAGCTTGCCCTCTACATTTAAACTTTTGTTTCCAAGAAAAACAGGGCTTGATTTTTAGATGAACTGAGTTTCTACAAGTATCCACTGATTGAGAAAGGGACCTACAGAAAGCTCGCTAATTTTGAGACAGTAAGAAGCGATTCAGATGAGGATACAGGTGCCTTTTTACTCTCTCATTTCTGAAAATCTTGATGTAGATTTCCCTAAGCATAAAGCAATCTGAATGTGTATGTGTTAGCTGAGTGGAGTTGCTGTTCATGTGCACTACCTTATGAACTGAACCATTGCACAGTGCCCTAACTGCAGTGATTACATAAACCTAGTGCACAGCTTCATCCTGGCTTTCCCTGTTCTCGTGTTGCTGTAACTTCAAGTAGCCCTCCTACAAGCAACTGCCTATGTTTGATCAATTCACAAGTATGCAAGGTGCTTATTGTAGTTGATAGAAACAAGGGAGAATGATAATGATGCAGATGTTACTCTGAGGCCATCTTAAGACTCAATAAGCACTCCCACAATAAATACATTAGGGCTTGAGACCTATTTACACTGATCAGATCATAAATACTCAGATCTTAAAACAGACACGACAGTCTAACACTGAGAGCAACTTCAGGACATTGACACAACACCCCGGGTTCTGTCAGCAGCTTACGCATCCTTATCTGGTGACCAGTTTGTCCCCGCAGTGCAAGCAGCACTGTATATCACACCTCATCCCCACTAGCTTCATTACAAACTTGCTGATACCATTAACTCCGTAAATTCAGGTTCTCATTCATTTCTCTGTCTGGTCCTCTGTAGTTTTTAAGTCAAGACACAGCCCTAGCCTCTCCCTTGATTTCACACCATCGCGCTCCCTTTCCTGGCTTTCTCCACTCACTGATGTTCTAATACAACAGAGGTTCCACTGGGAATGATGGTAAGCGATAGAGACCCAGATGCCTCATGCGAGGGGACATGCAAATACAGAGTTAGCCTGTTCCAGGTGGGTACAACTGTTAGTTTCACCTGCAGGAGCCAGTGTTAGTACACTGTGCCCTCTGCTCTTCTGTGCCCTGTAAGCAAGGAATGAGTTAAAAGGAACAATGGATAACTTTACACAGAAACCACCAGGAATGCGTATTCCTACTGGTTTGGCTTTTTGGCTACATTCGCCTTTTGAGACTACCAGTTGGGAAAATTGTTTAGAACCCAGACACAGGGAACAATAAAACTGCTCTAAACTAAACTGCTAGGAAGTCAGTCTGTCGATTGAACATGTTACAGCTGCATCAAGGAAAAGCTGGGTAGCCGAGCACAAACTCAGGAGGATTCCAGAGCAGAGATCCGGTAGACATTTGGAATATAAAGAAAGTTCAATCCCTGATTAACAGACAACTCCAAGGATCAAGGGGCTGTTTGTTCATAGCAATCCCTTCTTAGAAAGGGAAACACCAGCCTTTCTGATAGCTAGCTTGCAATATCATCTCACTGCTGTAAAAATCCTTTCAAAAGACAGAGTCCTCGTAGCATTATCATGTAATTGGAATAATTTGGAGAGTCAGAGAAACACACAGTATAAAACCTTCAGTTAACTACATATGGAAAGAAAAAGCCAACAACAATACATCCAGTACTATTTCTCCTGTAAATGCCATCCAGCTTGCTTTTTCTCTCTCTGTCTGTCCCCCAAAAGCAAAAACCTAGTCTACAATGCCTTCTGAAGGCTGTCTGCCTGCTAGCCCCACTGCCCACCTACTGTAGGGAGCAGCTCCTCCCACCTGCACATAAAAGCCAAGTGCATGCTACCAGCAGCAGATCAGAGCACTTTCTCAGTCCTCCACTGTTTTGAGCCAGTGATCTTCTCTCCTTGGATCTTGTATGCTCAAGGTAAGATTACTGCTACTTCAGGTTTCTGTTCTAAGCAGCTCTTGTGAGGAAGTCTTGCCGTGAACTCTAGCACTGCCTTGCTGGGTGGTGCTGGCTTGGTTTTTTTTTCCTCTTGGTTTTTTTTTCAGATGTAGTGTCATCTGACATTTAAGTTAGTAACAGCCTGTCGTTTTAGCAATGAAATAAAAACAGCTCTCGCTGGGAAATAACTGTGTGGCTGGGAAAAGGTCTCTCTCCCTTTCTGATTGCCTGTGAAGATATTAGTAGACACACATCAATTTAGCTATTTGTTTTTCCTCTTAGTAGTCTCAATTGCAGCCCAGTCAAAGGTATCAAAATATCTGCACTCTGAGGCTTCCTTAAGCTCTTTCTTGGGGTGGGAGGGGGGGAGTAACAATGCTCAGTCCTAATTTGAGGGAGGAATTTGGTTCATTGCTATTATTTATTAGGCATATTGAACCAATCTTGCAACTGAGGTTCATCTCCACTGGTGTTTCACTGCCTTTAAAAAAGCGTGGTGGAACTTAAGCCCTCAGAGAAGCACAGAAAGAAGGCTGATGGAATTCACTGTCTTGTACTAAGTATGCTTAAAGTACACACTTCACAAGCAAAGTTCTGTTTCTTGCGACAACAGACCTTGTATCCCACTGAAATTTCTAGATCAGCTTGAATTACAGTTTATCTGCCTGCAAAGGCGTTTCTCATGCTAGATGAAGGAATAGTTAAGTGCCTCAGAGGCAGCTACTGAACAGTTGCAACACTGGAAAGCAGTTTCTCAGAACTGCATTTGCACTCCCCTCTGTTCATCTGTCCATCCTCAGAGAGATGAATTTGTTAGCGACTAGCACCAGTTTCCCATGTTGTGTGAGTCAGTGCACTTTTAATACAGTCACCTGTTTGAAGGAATGCCACCATGGAAATCCTAATCCTAGAATGCCTCTCTAGTGCTCACAGAGGAAGGAAAGCAAGCGGGGAATGCTCTGTAAACTGTTTGTTAGCACTCTAAGACTTTACGCAGTTAAAGAGTGGTGTTTTGTGATAGCCAAACTATTCTCTTTCTAAACTGACTCTTCTTTTATTCTTTCCCTTTGTAAAAGTCCTTTCTAAAAAGCAATGACGAGCACACATAGCTGTACTCGCATTAGCTGCAGCCCTGTAACAGCGATGCCCAGATGTCCTTTTCTGCATACTGTATCTAGGACTGTTTCTCTGTGTTTGTTATCTGTTGTAACTAATGGGGAAAAGAAAGCACTGCCTTCAGCTATTTGCCTGCAAGATTACATAAGGATCTGGTGGAGACAAAAAAAACCCTCCCAAACCAACCCCACAAACTCAAACAAATGGAACTACTGACAAACAAACTGTGCTGCTTTCTATAGCAGGCTTGCAGTAAAACTCTTTCAGGGTGCAGGTCATCCACACGAGTGGCCCATAGACGAAAGAAATCTTGCCCAATGGTTGTGCACATCACTGGCATTCTATCTCTGAGCTACTAAAGTTTGCTCCTTAGTTAACATCTGAGTTTTATAGGAAACCCTGAGGAAAAGCACCTATCTTGTAACCACGGATATGTGATGTACTGCAATGCATGAAACACTAAGGTCTGCAATCTGGCAGTGAAGTCTCACTGTTCACACAGAAATTTACTCCACCACAGAGCGATTTTCGAGGGGGGGAAACCAGAGGTAACTGAGTGCATTTGCCACTGGAAATGCGTACAGCAAAATGCTTTTATTAAAGCCTGCTGTGAAATGTAATGTTTTGGCATCTGAAAAATGGATTGCAGGACATATTAAGAAAACTGTATTTGAAAGAATGCATCTAATTTAGATCAGAATCTCCTCTGAGCTATTTGGCCTCTCTTAGGCCAAGTAGATAATTCAGTCTAACATCACTTTGCAAGAGGGAACGAAGGCAAACCAGACCCGTCAGGTCTCTAAGAGAACCGAAATCTCTAGGAACCCGTTTACTGACTTCTGTGCTGATCTCAGACTCCTTTTTGCAAGATGCAGAGCACACGGATATTAAGATCAAAATGCTATCATTTTAAAACAGTGCAAAAGAAAAGAGTAAATGACTGAGAGGAAGAGGAATTTGGGTTTATGAAGCAAGAACTGTAACACTATAGATTAATAAAATAAAGGTAAAAAGAGTGTACCAGTGTTTCAGCCACACACCAGTTAAGTGTCAAGCAGGCATGCTCAGACATTTCTTCTGGTGGTTATTTCAAGGGCTAATAGCCACTGAAGCCACTAGCATAACTCCCACTGCTATCAAATATTAGACTAGATACCCAGAGCCTGAGCATAGTGACCTCACTGCCTGCTTCTCTAGGCATAGACCTGCCACTACCACTGGCTTGTGGGACGTTCTGATCTGCACGGATTTACTTTCATCACCTCTCTGCAAGGCAGAAATATGTGTCCTTCTGGCCTTGCAGATGCTAAATATACAGACTGTTTTGCTTGTGTCACAGTAAAATTTCATGAGTCAGATTTAGCTCTTCTGGATTGCAAACCAGCTCTTTAGTCTCGTGATCCATTTTGTATTCAGCCTTATGAAATCTGCCCCTTTCAGCCTGTCTTTGCATGAGTCTGCAGGGCTGGAGAGCAGGGGTTGCGCCTGTGGCCAATCTTGAGAAACACAGTTTACTCTTAACACTTCCAAACTTCCTGTGAAACCCTTTACAGACCCCTTAACTGCACTGGAAAATAATTACTGCAGTGCTTAAACAATAAATAACAGGATGACCACCTGTTTCTTATCCTCTGCTCTGAAATGAGACCAACCCTCTCTGCATGTTGAGCAAGCAGAGATCCACCACCACGGCTCAGGAATGATAAGCAACATCCCAGTGTAAGAGCTCAGTCTTAGTATCTCAGCAGCAGTCAAGAGCTCATGGTGCTCAAGCTAAACTATTCGTAAGGCTATCGGACACCACACAGAACAGCCTTCCTTTCTTGGATGCGTTTATTAGCAGGTGCCACCTCTATGAATAGCCAGCATCACAAAGCCATTAGACCAGAGCAAAGAAACAAAGCAAGAAACCCAAAGTTTTGCCCTATGCCTGCAGTTCGGAGCCCTGGAGCTAACTTACAGGGTACTCCCGGTGGCTCCCCTGTGGCTTGCAAATGCTGTCTGCAGGAAAGAAATAAGTAATAACTATTCCTAGTCCAGTGCTGGGTTTCTGGAGTGATTGCTCTAGCAACAGAGGCCTTGTCTCTTGTTCTTTGACAGTGGAGATGGTGGCGTTGCATGCGTTGCTCACAGATAAAACAGGGAAACCCCGAGAGGTAACTGGTGGACCAACAGCAGTGATAACAGCTAGGAAAACCCCGTGAATGGTGATGGCATTACCTACTGTAGAAGGTAGAAGAGTTTTCACACCTCCATGAGCAGAATTTCCTGCCTACTTATTCTCTGTCTTGCTATATATATGAAAAGAGGAAAGATTATGTTTGACTCCTGCACTTAAATAAATCCCTGTATCTTCCCTTAGCTTTTTCATCCTTTCAATTACTCTCAGCTCCAGTTCCTTCTCCAGGGAGGGAACTCTTCCATTCTCACTAGTGTCACAATAGTTATTGCAGTGAGGAAGAAGAGAAGACAAAAGCCATTAGAGGTGCCTTGTTCTGCCTGATGAAAGACAGCAAGGTCTATATTTGACTATATGAATGCTTTTAACTTTTACCACTTACACTTTCTAGAGCTTTTTATAAACAATGTTGAGTTCCTGTGGCTTTCCCTCCAGAAAGTGAGATCTATTCTTTGCGCCAATAGAATTCTCCTCCAGCAAAAGTTGCGGAGCTTTCTGTGTTTAAAAAGATAATGATGAGTCCTGGTTTTGAAGGCTTTTGTGGGTCTTGTGCAATAACTGTGCCTATTCTCTGCACACATCAGTAAACAATTGTGCTCGGTCTGCCTGTACTCCTGAAATGTTGGATGTGTTTCTGTAATTGTCTCGATGTGTAATGAATGTAATGTCTCATAATTGCACTGTGGGGGATTAATACCACTGTCTAGGGACATCTTTTGATGATTAAAACTCTTCAGCCAAGCCCGTATTTTATAGCAGGAACAAGCTGAATTTAAGCCCGGTGCTTTCTGAATGGCAGGTGAAACTATCGAGGGGTGGCATGTAGTGAACCCTTCTCCAAAGGCAGGGAGAATCGGTGCCCTCTCTTGGTTAGGAAAAAAATACATAAAGCAGCCCTCTGAGAGTGTTTATCGGTTCCCTCTGCTGGCTACAAAGCACACAGCCAGATGAGCAGCTGTGTTTGCGGAGGCGAAGGTCTTACATTCTATTCCCAGTGCTGTGTGCATGCGGTAAACCGATGACTGTGGTGTCTGTGCACGTATGTGGACATCATTCTTTGCAGGGTCTGATCCACAGCTACACTGAGTTCAACATGAGGGCACTCAAAAATAATAGGCAGTTCCTGGGAGGTAAGAAACTTTCCACGGTGGATTTGAAAAGCATGCTAGCAGCTGACACCATCCATAGCACTACTCAGCTAGAGCACCCTGTCTGTTAGGCATCAGATGCACACCTTCCTTCTTTCCACATCGTCAGGACAAGTGTCTGTGTGTGCGTTCATTACATCCAGCTTAGAGACATCTGGCCAGTTATTACAAGTACTCTTGGCAACCCCAAATTGCAGCACTTCAGAATTCCAGCTTCTGGGAACACTGCATTTGCAAAAAAACCAACCCCAAGCAACCCAAACCCCACTGCACGCTACCGGCGAGAACACGCCAGCCTCCAAAACCACAGCGAAACCCACAAACAGAGGTTCTTCTCCATTCTTGTAGGGAAAGGCAATCGGAGAAACAGGTGATACGAGTCATGCAGATGAGAAACAGACTGCACACTTAAGGAAGAGTTTGTAAAGGTCACTCACTGCTGCGTGAGGGGTGCCGATTGGCTTCGCTCGGTCTATCACAGCAACTTACACATAACCTGGCCTATAAAAGGCAGAATGAGTCAGAGCTAACAGCTCAACATCGATATCAAAGGCAGATTAAAAGTCACTATTCTGAACCATCTTGCAGCATACGTTTCCTGCTGACTAAAAAAGCAACCACTCTTTCCAGAGCAACTTACTGCTGCCTTCCTCTCTCTGAACGTAAGAAGTGGACAGTACCACGCTGCATAGGGACCTTCAAGCAAAGCACCTGACTGTGTTTGCAGTTGAAAACTGCAGACAGCAGCACAAGTTTCTAACGAGCCCCAGTGGAGCAACACCACGTACACACATAATCCACCACGGCGCCTCAAATGGAAGTGCCCGCGTAGCCTCTCATTTACCGGACATCATTTTCTAAGGGACAGAAGATGGCACAGCCCCAACACAAGCAACCTGCCACTGAAGAAATGGAGCAGACAGTTCTGCTTCTGCCAGCGCAACGACTTACCTCTGTTCTGCCCCTCCGGTCTTCCCACCACGCATGGAGCTCCAGTGAATGCAGAGTATCAGAAGAAGGGTCTTTTATGTTGGCTCCAAGACCAGAAGTTTTCTTTCAGCTCGCCTTTAGAAAAAGCAAAAGGAAAAGAAAGTTCAGCTATTTCCCAGCATTTATTTCTAAGGGAGTTAGGTGATCTTAATCCAGCGCTCAGCTGACGGACAGTAATGTAAAACACACAGCTGGGACCCTTGCTGGCAACTAGCAGCAAAAAGTCAAGAGGTAGTTAACTTCAGGTCAAAGTTGAGTAATAAAAGCAATCTTGTGAGGAAAGCTTATGCTGCCAGCATCGACGCATCTGTCACTTGCACTATAGATAAAAAGCAAAGGAGCGAAGAGTAGTTAAGCACGTACATCCCCCAAGCACTAGCGCTCGCACAAAGCACCTACTAGAAAACCAAGGGTAAGACAACGCTCGGTACTTATTTCCCTTCAGTCAGTGGCTTGAATTGAGTTTACCCTAGTAGCACTTTGAGCTGCTCGCTGCAGAAAAACGCGGAGCTTAGGCCTTCAGGAGCGAGTCTCTTGTGCTTTACTGCTTCCAAAAATGTCAGCGCTCGTCAAAGTGTTTTTGAAATTAAACCAAACCCATGTTAATAAAATGAACTTTCCAAGACAATGCTGGCCAACACTGATTCTTAGATTTCTTTTCAGTCATAAACTGCCTCTGTGGTTGCTGAGTTGATAGGGAGAAGGTTTTAAAGGGCCAAAGGCAAGTTCTGGTTGACTCAAAGTGGGTAAAAAAACCCAATTGCAACCTCTCTAGTGGAGCACAAGCCTCACAATGAATGGAAAGGCTTTTGCTGAGGGTAGGCAGAGCTTAGCAAAATCCATCTGCGCTCTCCAAACCAGCTGGAAGCATTAACAGCCTCCACTTCAATGTATCCTGAGGCTGGACTCCTTCTGGGTGCAGTGTGTGATACGCTGCTGTTAACGACTGGACGAGGCTCAACACCTGAATGCAGAATTCCCAGGCTGGATGTCAGCTCCTTAGTCCTGCTCTGCCTATCTATTTAGGCATTTCCTGCAGGAATGAACACGGCAACAACTAAAAGGATTCTGCTCCATCCCACCTCAGCCTTCTGGATGAATAGCTCCAGAAATATGCTTCAGTGAAGGATGAAGACGTTAGCTGTGAACTAAGTTCCAGCTGTGTGCAAGTCCGGGCAGTGACATCCTGGGTTTGCTGCGTGTGCCTATGGGTGCAGACACGGCAGCGGTTTCTGTCTCTCACGGAAGAAAGTGGTGGGAGTTGGATGGTCTGTGCACGCTAACAGCAATTCCTGCCCTCCTCCTGTTCCAACCAGTACAGCTCCAGTTTAGGAGGTCTATGCAGTACAGTCCAAGCTGCCATTCCAAGACTGTTAGGATCTTCTGGAGATCTGGGCATTCCTTACTATGTCAGCAAACATGGAAAACATCTTGGGGTTGTTCCTCTAGGCTCGCATTGGTAACCTCAGTGAAAAACCTTGCTCATGCCATTGTGGAAGTAAAGAGGAAGATACGTTTAACAGCCAAGCCAAATACTTGATTAAAAATGAATTTGCAGCAGACTTCAAGTATTTTTGTAGCACTGTGAAATTATCAGAGTGCTTTTGAGCTGTAAAGGAAAACCATCCATTTCAGCTGCCTTTTGCAGCGTCACCTCCGCTGCGTTTCGGGTTTAGACTGCTCTTAGTTGCAAATACTCAGTATCTCAAATCCAAGCTCCAGGTTTATTTTGGCACGCAGTTCTTATGGCCTATCTCTGGTTCACAGTCAGGGCAAGACAGTTCTTAGCTTCAAATGTCAAGCACAAAACCCGCCCCTGACTGAGTCCAGAATTCACTTGCAAGGGATACTTGGTGGGGTTTTTTTTGGTTGAAACACCCTATTTTCAACGTCACGTCTGTGGGTCGTGTGGTGACTGCTCTCAGGAACACAAACACAAAAGGACTATGAAACACAAGCAAAACAAAGTCAAGTTGTGGCTGCTCAGAGACCCTTTCTCTGCTGCACATGCTTCCAACTTTCTACCAAGCGTCTCTCTCACTAGAACAAGCGTTTCAAAATCGGGTGAGCAGAAACCTATCACATCGTCAATGCTCTCCGTTCGTCAAGCGTATTCTGAGAGCTGGAGTTCTAGCTTGATGGACACTCACAACATACTGTTGTGTTCTTCAAAATAGCAGTCACCCCCCATGAGGCTGGGAGCCTCCAGCTTGACTCCCAGTGAAGCTCAAGGGGACTAAAGAAAGAACCCTGTGTTTTCCGAGGGCGCTTGGCCGCACAGACTTCAGCTCAGGATGCGGCAGCCCTTCTGTCGCAGCTCATCCCCCATCAAAGGTGACGAGGAGGTTGCTCAATTGAGCGTAGTCACAGAATCATGGAATCATCAGGGATCAGAAGGGACCTGGAAAGATCATCCAGTCCAATCCCCCTGCCACAGCAGGATCACCCAGACCAGGTCCAGGAGGGTTTCAAGTGTCTCCAGAGAAGGAGACTCCACAAACCCCCTCAGGCAGCCTCCTCCAGTGCCCCGTCATGATTAGAAGGGATCTTTCAACACCATTAGTCCAACCCCCCTGCTAGAGCAGGATTGCCTAGAGAAGATCACGCAGGAACACATCCAGAAGGGATTTTTCTGTCTCCAGAGTGAGATATTCCTGGGCAGCCTGTTCCAGTGTTCTGTCTTTGAGACTTCTGGAGACCATGAAATGTAAGAGACAATCACAAGCTGTCAAGACAGAACGGATTCCTTCAGATTGGAAAGGTCTGTGATCACTGAGCGCCACCCTAAACCACATCCTTAGGCAGCACATCTAGGAGCCTTTTACAGACCTCCAGGAACCGTGACTCCACCTCCTTTCCTGGGCAGCCGGTTCCAGCGCTTGGCAACCCTTCTGGTAGAGAATTTCTTTCTCCTATCCCACATAAACCTCTCCTGGTGCAACTGGAGGCTGTTTCTTCTCATCCTGTTACAGCAGAAGTTTGCATCAGCAGATTCACTCAGTGACAATGAGCTGCAGCAGCGCTGTTACTCTGCTTGAAAAAGGAACTATCCCCAAAACAGCAAAGAACAGCCCATCTGTGGTTGAAAATGCAGTGACAGAAGCAGCCCTGAGGCTCCTGTGTGCAAGAAAGCCCCAGGGGAGGGAAACAGCTGCAGAGGCTGCCCCGCTCCCCCTCAGCCCCTGGAAGAAGGTACCGCAGCCAGGCTGGGGGCACAGGGCAGTGCAGTGAATGTCTGCTCATCGGTCAGGCCGGGTCTCTGCCTCAGCGTGCCACCTCTTGCCTCACACACTAGGGGTCTGTGGTAGCCGCCTGCTCCAACGTTAGCGCAGTTTCTGCACGCTGGTGCTCAGAAAAGGGAGGTAAAGCCTGCTCTTCCATTGCCAGAGGAGAGGCGAGGGCTGAGGAGAGCAGAAAACTCCCCACAACCCAGTCAGCTGAGGAGCATTTATGGAAACACAATGCATTTGAGGTTTCTTGGGTTTCAGAGATACAGCCTGGGGGCTGCGCTGCTGCATGCCAGCCCTCGGTGCCCCTTTGAGAAGGATCTGGGTAGCATTAGCTTGCACAGATGCTGCCAGTGCTGGAAGGCCAAAAATAAGGGGGGGCAGAGGAGGGAGGGAGGGGGTCTGCTCTCAGCTGGAAAGGCAGTGTCACATCCTGTGAGGAAGGCAAGGCAGGCTGCTCCAGCGTGCACCGCAGGGGGCTCAGCGCCTTGCAGCTTTCCCCATCTGGAGGCAAAGTTTAGGCCACTAAAGTTTAGTTCAGCAACAAAATGTGGGAAGAAAAAATAAGAGAAGTTAAGGCTCTTCCATCTTCAAACACAGCCCCACCTGTCCGGTGTAAGGTGAGGAAACAGGAGGGTCAGAGTCAAACCGTTAACACCCCAACCTCCTCCCCAAACACCAGACACTTGGGTGGGATGTGAGGAAAGAAAGATCACGCAAGGGAATGATAAAAGGACAGCGCTCGACAGGCAGGGAGAGTTCAGACAGCAAACAGCTGAGTGGAACAGCTTGATCGTCTCTTTCCAACGTAGTTTCTCCACGCCGCTGTGTTTAGCTCAGAGGTTTTTCAGGGTGAGCCTTTTGGATCTATCTGTTACGTCCCCTAGCGTGGTGGAGCCTTGATTCACGATCCAGGGTTTAAGACAAACAAAGAACAGCGGCTCCTGAACCTCCTCAAGGCTTTTAAATTGTACCTAGACCTAAGCTGACTCCTGCTCCAGGCCCTTTAACGCACTGTTGCTTACACAGATGATCGGTATGTCTGGGAAGATACCGGACTACAAAGGCTTCACCTCCCTCTCCAGGCTGCAGAAGCATCCAAGAACATCACATAGAGCAGCTTAATTCATTTATCCTTTCAAGCACCCTGGCAACATCCTCCTCATTTTAGGGGAAACTGAGGCGCAGGGGCCGGTGTAGAGTTTCAAGAGACAGCTCCTGGCCGGATTTGCAAGTGTCTTCCCATGGTGACGGGGGCTAGGTGGAGAGCTTAGTTCCCACCCGGGCACCTCAATGAGAACCAGATTTCGGCGAGTGCTCAGCACCCAGTCTCTCTTGCGATGACACTAGCAGCCAAACTTCCTGCACAGTTCCTTTGATCATCTGGCCGCTACCTCCGCGGAAGCAAAGGGCTTTGGAACAACCCGATCCTGTTTGCGGGTGCTGAGTACTGTGCAAAATTCTTGCTCAAGCGACCTGGGCCAAGGATGCAGACTGCAATCTGAGCGGAGCCCGCTTTGCGTAATGCCCAGGCCGGCGCGTTAAACCACAGGCGGGTCCTTCCATCCTCGACAAGGACTAGGACGCTGGTTGGGGCAGGCATCAAAACGCCAAACAACTGTCAGTAGCCACGACTGCCAAGAAAAATGCCCGCGTACTCGCAGGCAAACCAGACGACCGCATCTCGGGACTTTCCCGAGAAAGGGTTATTTCTAGTAGCGCTGCCAGAGTCTGGCAACCTGGATTATGCTCTTTCCAGATGTCCCTTTCTCTTTCTGGGCTAAACCTCCTGTGAACATGCCCTCGCACACAGGCACACCCTCCCCGCTCTTCAGAAAGCCCAGCGGCTGGCCAGACACCGTAGCTCTCTCCATTATCCTCAGAGAGCCAGGCACGCTTGGGCAAGACAAGGCGGTTCTGTGTAACGGCTGAGAACCAGTGGTCGCGTCAGCGAGGATTCTTGTTTTCATTGAATATTTCATTCATTTCTGAACATAAGCAACCACTTAGCTGCAGTTGTGCTAGATGCAGGGGAGGAAACACATGCTATTCTTGGCTGGGCTTTATCTCTGTGGGAAGCAGCAGCCTCCTTACAGCAGCCTCTGTAGGCTGCATGATTTAGCTGTGTTAGAGATTGTCCTGAACCTCAAGCAGCAACCTGCCATCAGATTCTGAGTACCCCACAGTGTGAATGCATGTGAAACCCCCGGTCCTCAGCCTGGACCCTGTATTTTGGGCTCTGGTTATGAGTTACCTTTGCAAATGACAGTTTGCAAAGCCGTAAGATCAAGGCTAGCTTAGAAACTCCTCTCTGAGCCGACCGTGTCCATTCGGACACCACACAAGATCCAGCTCTCCATGTCACTCCACAGCGACCTCCGGAATGTCTGTCACTGGACTCAATGAAGGCCGGCCTCCAAAGTGAAGTGCCCTTTGTCTCACCTTTGCCCCCCCCCAGCTTTCAGACCACCCCCCAAGTCAATATCTAAGCAGTGTGGTGACAGAACGATGGGGCACACAGTCAGCTGTGGGTTTCACGGGGAGCACAGCTACCACAGAACTATTGAATGAAAATGTTTACAGGAAAAGAGCTTTGTGAACCAGCTCAGACGAAGCTGTTGCTGAGGGTTGAGCTCAAGCTATAGAAGCCAAAAAATGCAGCTGTATCTTTCAGCTACAAACAGCTAAGTGTACTGGAAAAAACTCTGACCAGAAGAAAAGGGGGGAAAAAAAACCCCAAAAGAAGGTGCTTTCCTAACAGAGAATGAGCTAGGGGCTAGCGTGGGCATTTGTGTTCTGCTCTAGCAGGTCTGTACCTGTAGCAGCAGCAGCAGCAAAGCCATGGGGGATCCTTTGTGCTGTGAATGGCAGCACTTTCACTCAATTCCGACATCTGCTCCAGTAATTGCTGTAATAACAACTCTAGTCAGAAGCTGGGCTTCAGAGCAAAACCCCAGGCAAACATGACAGCCTCAGCTTTGCAAGCTGTTTCTGTGCCACTTGGTCTGGGGGATCCTGCTGCGGCAGGGGGATTGGACTGGATGATCTTTCGAGGTCCCTTGCCATCCCTCATGAGTCCATGAAAAGCTGAGGCCGAACGGGCTGAGCTCACGCTGTTTCATTGTGCAGGCACACGCTTTAGGATACCCCACCACCTAGAAGTTGTGGGGAATACCTTGGATTATGATTAGTACTCGTGTAAAGGTTGCTGTTTATATCACCCACTGTCACTATAACCATTCACATTGTCAGTCCTGCAGGGTTTGCTGATCTCTGTAATTCTCCTCTCCTGCCCTTGGGAGAAGCCAAGGCTTTTCTGAGGAAAAGCTGGAGCCTCCTGAGGGCCCAGGTCAAGACGTCTGCCCTGGGCATCACCTTCTCTCGACTCAAAAACAAGTTCAAATAGAGGTCTTAGCTTGAAGGGCAACCAAGGTGATCAGGACATAACCTGTCTGAGGTATCAGAGAGCGCCCAAGGAAAATGCCAGGCGGTCATACAGTCCAGCCTGCTGTGCCTTGAAGGCAGGCTCCAGCACTGCTAGGAAAGCATGACGACTACAACAGAGGTTGATGCGCAGAAGCCTGAGCCTTCTGCACGGTTGGCTTGATCTGGAGTCAACATCTTCTACTGGGAGGCTGCTGCATTTCCCTTCTAGGCTTAAAGACTCTACAACTAGTGTTTCTTCTTGGTCTTAAGCATAGGTTCTCTAGTATTGTGTCTGGTATTACGTCTCTGGTATTAACCTGGTAGCACAGGGCCTGAAATGCAAGATGCTCAACTCCCAGGGAACGGATGTCACTGAGAGACACTGTTACTCAGGGAAGTTTAAGTTTCTCTCAGTTTTGTCTAGAAATGCACTCCAGGAAACAAGAGTTGTTTCCTTTTACAACTAATGCTTGTATTTCCCCCAAAGATTTACAGTTTGGAACTGACATCGTCTAAGAAATTCTTCCCAGAAATCCCTGCTTTTTTCTTTGGGAAATAATCAGAATAAAATTCAAATTCACTTAAAAATTAAGGAAAAAAACATTCCACTCTCAGGAGAGGAGGGTCAGCGATTCCCAGATCATCACTCCCTTTGTGCTCGTGAAAATAGCCACTTGAAACCACTGCCTACTGACACACGTCTTTTTTAACCCAAGCAAGAGTTAAACCACACCATTCGGAGCGCAGACACTTAGAGCCTTTCCAGATTCACCTCTGACAAAGCAAAACGCCCTGGAAAGCCTGGCTGAATTTGCATAGCAAGCAAATGACTTTTTAGGTCTTTCAACATCATTGCGAGAGTGAAAAGTGCTGTATATAATCTCTACAAACCCCGAAGTAGTTATATTCTAAACAAACAGAGTTTGCTCGGTATTAAGGACATAGGAAATTCCATTCAGGAACAGACAAATGGCACATCTTGTCTGGTATCCTGTATCTGGCACAGGCCTACAACAGATGCTTAAAATACTTGGCTCTCTTGGTCCCACACAGTCTCCCCTGTCCCACCTGCCATCCGCGTTATAAATCACAGTTAGTCCAACACTGGTGAGAGTCTCTCTCTCGCTCACTTGTGTAACGTGGGAGGCAGAAGTTCAGGGCAGAGGAATACATGCTCGTGCTGTGTGATACTGCAGTGACTGGTCACAGACTTGGCTGAACTGTGTTTCTCCCTGGTTCAGAACACGCGTTACTACGCCTGCTGCCTTCGGGGCCAAACCAAGCAGCAGATAAGTGAGGACTGTGCCTGGCCCCTGAGACAGGGCAAAGCAAACACCTTCTCCCCCTCATTTACATATGGCCAGCAAGTGTCCCTCTGACTAGTCTGTTATTAAATCAGCTGCCCTCTCACTATTAAGGCACTGCCACCTGACTGCTCCCTACTGCTCAATGACCTGGTTTGACTTAGTGACTTCTGCAGTCTAATTCACAGTGAGTGGAAGTTGAATTCGTTTACTGACTGTCAAGCAGAGGTCACTTTTGTCATTGCTCTAGAAGTTACCCAAACCTGGTTCATCTACCTAGCAGGTTCCCCAACGCATATTTGCCTCTTTAATTGCAGGCTGCTTCTAGCTGTTGTCTCTAGCGATGGACTCTGATGCTCTTCCTTACAGCAAACCTCCCACAGCCCCTATTCCCTAAGTTTCTAAGACCTCATTCATGAGCAACATTCAACCCAGTGCCACAGACACCCAAGTGCTTCTGAGACAGACAAATGAAAAAGCCAAACTCTTCCATTTGAGGTTCACGCCAGTTCAAACTAAGCTACGTCAGTGCCACCGCGCCTTCACGGTCCTCTGTGACCTGCAACAGACTAATGATAGGCTGAAGAGAAACTACGACTGCGTGTAACTAGCACATAGGCTCCTGTCACATCATCGTACCTAGAGAGAGGGGCAGCTGTAGAGACAATGACCAAGCTATATGGTCAGAAACATCAGTTTGAAGGAGTCATAAATGAAGTGTCCCTAGGCTTGAGCAAATCCTGCCTGCAGAGCAGCTNATGATGATGACCAAGCTATATGGCCAGAAACATCAGTTTGAAGGAGTCATAAATGAAGTGTCCCTAGTCTTGAGCAAATCCTGCCTGCAGAGCAGCTGAACAGCGCTCTGAGGGAAAACTGAATCCTAATGATGTTCCTAGGCTGTGGGCTGTAGGTTCAGACGTCAGCTTTCTCCATGCTCAAGGGTTTCCTCCATTGAGCTCCATCCTATTGAAGGTTACACTCAGTGTTAGCGGGCTGAATGCAGAGCAGACCTCTGACCCGAACACTCCACTGAGAACTAGATGTCACGATGCCAGTGTTGACAGGAGGGAGACGTTAAAGCTCTTGCCCTACCTGGTAGGAATTCACGCCTTACAACACGTTTCAAACCAACCACTGCGTTCAGGGACGGCTGGGCTCAGCGCGAGCAGGAGCTCCGTGACTTTCTGCACTTCTCTTCTGCTGTACCGAAGGAATGGCTTTCAGAATATCCATCTTATGTCAGCCAGGAACAGGAGGAGAGGTTTTTCAAGGCAGACAAATGAGTCAGCCACTTGTTCCAAATAAATGGAAATGGCATTCCAAGTTTCCTAGACAGCCTTAAAATGCACACAGAGCAATTCAGCTGCTCGGTAGAGTGAGTTCTACACCTCATCTTTAAGAGGATGCAAAATCACATGCTTTTTATTCCACATACAAGTTGCTTTGCCCACAGCAGCCAAAGCCATGCAGACATCCAGAGGAGGCCACCAAAATGCTCAGGGGAATGGAGCATCTCTGCTATGAGGACAGGCTGAGAGAGTTGGGGATGTTCAGCCTGGAGAAGAGAAGGCTCTGGGGGGACCTGCTTTTGACCTTCCAGTACCTGAGGGGGGCTGCATGAAGGCAGGGGGAGGTCTACTGCAAAGGGTTTGCATGCATAGGAGAAAGAGCAATGGGTTCAGGCTGGGGAAGGAGAGATTTAGTCTGGAGAGTAGAAAAAAGTTGTGTGAGAGTGGTTGATGGCTGTAATGGGCTGCCTGGGGAGGTGGTGGGGACCCCATCCCTGGAGTCATTTAAGGTCAGGCTTGAGGAAGCTCTGAGCAACCTGACCTAGAACCTGACCTAGGGAGAGATGTGATCCTGCTGTGGCAGGGGGATTGGACTGGATGATCTTTTGAGGTCCCTGCAGATCCCTAATGATTCTATGATTCTACATCCCTGCTTTTGTAGGGAGGTTGGACGAGGTGACCTCTGGAGGTCTGGAACTTTCTACGGTTCTATTCTCTATACTTCTGTCCATTCCCTCAATGTACATACTCATGCCACATCCAAGAACAAAGGTAGCACTCTTCAGAGTAAAGCGGAGCAGCTAAGCTCTCCAGGTATCCTGATAACACTGAACTAAGCACCTTCATGGTCATGACTGCCCTTGCCCATTCACACAACGAGGGTGTTCCTGTTTGGCAGGAAGGCTGCACAACTTGATTAGGGTATCAGGGACACAGACAGCACAGCATTACGGCTTCAACGGTGCTATAAAACAGGACATCTATGCAGATAAATAATTCCCAGGAGGTCTATAAAACCACAAAGACCGTCGGTAAAGAAGAAACCTCTCCTTCCTCCCACAAGAAAGTTGAATACCCTGACTCATGTCTTTAAGTGTCATGGTACATTTGTTCTTTTATAACATGTAGTAGCTTAGCTTTGAACTTTTCATTTTTGGAAAAGGCAGAGTGGAAAAATGTTTTCATGGGAGAGGAGTGCGCATTCCAGAGCTGTCGACTGTTACTCGTTTATGAGGCAGTCGTGGCGGGGAGGGGGGGGAGTTGGGGAGAGGGGGAAACTACTTAAGTTTGAAGGCTTTGGTCGCTGCCGTTGGTATTTTGTGATAAAGCAAAGAATTTTCACCGTGCGCTGAAAAATGTCCGTTTCCTCTGTCATTGTCCCAGGTTTTGAGCTCTGAGCAGGCTTGAAACTCGGTCAAAACTCTGAGCAAGCTTGAAACCAGCTGCCATTGAGGCGAGAAAAATAAGCCTTGCACACATGAAATAGCCATTCTGTGGAATAAGTAGTCCAAAGAGAAAACTGCTGTGATTTATGGAGCGTAAATGGGGCGACGCACACACTGCTGTGCATAAAACTCTGACAAACCCTGAGTGAGCCCTCCGTGGTCTCTTTGTAACCTGAGCAACAGTCTCAAAGAGATTTTCCTGCGCTGTTGCTTGTTTATAAAATGCATTGATGGGGGATTATGTCAAAAGCATCAAAATAGGGAAATAAAATCAACTTTATCAGCTAGAGTTATTCTAGTCAAGGAAAAAAGTACTTCTCTGCTGTCCTGTGTGTTTTGAAGAGTATTAACATACGTGGGGGTTTTTTTCTCTGTCTAGAACTACAAGAAAACACTGCTTGTCCCACTCCTTCAGACTTGCTACTCAGCACTGCTATGATCTCTGCGTTACTGGATGTTGAATCTGGATGGTAGAAGCAGTAAAGCGAAGGGCTCTCCCGGTAAGCTGAGGTAATCCTCTTCTTAACAATTGAATTGTTAGAAGCACTGCAAAGGATGCCCTCTCACCCCCCTACTGCCTGCCAATGAAAACATTTCTAGGCAGAACATGGGACTGTGCAGCTGGCTGACATGAAAGAGGTGAGAACTGATGGGTTTTAATAACAGGCAGGGAGAGGCAGGCTCTAGTTTCTAATACGGATTTAGCAAGGCACACGGCTTAGGATGACCGCAATGAATTCAGTCTGAGAGCAATTGCAACTGTCAGCTCCTTCCCCTTCGTAGTGACCCAACAGATGCTACTCCCAGGACTCACAGCCTGTTAAGAGGCTGCTTACAAGCATCATGGATACGTCAGGACTGTTCTTTGCTGCGCTGCCATTAAGTTATTGAGCACAGAGAGCATAATTAATGAAAATGCTGAAATAATGCAATTAACGAGGCTTTCAAAGCATCATTCCCTGGGGACAATTATTGCCATGGAAAAGAATCCATCTTGTCAAAAAGCTTACGAGACAAAGGCTGGAAACGGCATGAAAACACCAGCCTCGAGCCAGATGTGAGGGGAGAACTTGTGCATTCACTAAGCTAGAAGACACCAGGGAATATATTCTCCTGAGAGAGGGAGGCTTTGCTGAGGACCTCAGCTGCTTCTCAGACAACAGAGTTGGGCATCCGTGTGGTAGATTATTTCCTAAGTACTACTCTCTTGGCGTGAAGAGCAGCACTTAGGGAAGCCTGCGAGTCCCTGATTAGCAGCGTCAGAATTTCCCTGCACAGCACAGCCCTGATGTAGTCACAGTAGGAATGTGCAGCGTAGGATGCTGACAGGAAGGCTGTCAGTCGCAGCCTGCATTCCAAAATGAAAAAGCAAGTGGCTCTGAGGCTGGCTCCCAGCCCGTAAGGAGGCAGAGAGGCAATTAACCTCAGAACTGAGGGACAGAGAACATGTTCACAAAGGTTCCTGCCTTTACCCAGCCCGTAAGGAGGCAGAGATGCCATTAACCTCAGAACTGAGGGACAGAGAACATGTTCACAAAGGTTCCTGCCTTTACCCAGCCCGTAAGGAGGCAGAGATGCCATTAACCTCAACTGAGGGACACAGAGAACATGTTCACAAAGGTTCCTGCCTTCACCCAGCTTTCATGGACCCCCCCCCTTTGCTGGTTACAGCAGTCACGAAGCCTCTGCCAGTTTACTGCCTGTTGCCCTAAGGGAATTGCACAGCTTTCTCAGTGTAGGAACATTCACAGAATTATTGAGGCTGCAAAAAGCCTCCAAGATCACCAAGCCCAGCCTATGACCTAGCATCACCATGAAATCAATTAATCATCATTTATCAATCATAAAAGAAGCTGTAATTTTACTCTCCAAACCAAAAGCCTGTAGAAGTGCATGGCAACACAGCTGAAGCAGAAAAGCAGTTAGTGTAAAGAACTAATTGCCTCAGGTAAGATTTAAGGGGATTAACCCACCAGCACCACTGCAGGAGAAAGGAAAATAAAACCCACCCCAAAGCATGAAAAGCAGAGATGAGTGTGAAGGAAGATCAGAGCTAGAGGACCACACCTGGAGTACTGTGTTCAGTTCTGGGCCCCTCAGTTCAGGAAGGATGTTGAGGGGCTGGAACGAGTCCAGAGAAGGGCAACTGGAATGGGAAAGGGGCTGGAAGGTCAGCCCTACGAGGAGAGGCTGATGGAGCTGGGGCTGTTTAGCCTGGAGAAGAGGAGGCTCAGGGGTGACCTTATCGCTGTCTCTAACTCCCTAAAAGGGGGTTGGAGTCAGGCGGGGGTCGGTCTGTTCTCCCTGGACACTGGAGACAGGACAAGGGGTCCCAGTCTTCAGCTCCATCGAGGGAGGTTTAGACTGGACATTGGGAAAAGGTTTCTCACTGACAGAGTGAAACAGGCTGCCCACAGAGGGGGTCGAGTCACCGTCTCTGGAGTTGTTCAAGGTCAGGCTAGCTGAAGTGCTGAGTGGCATGAGCTAGATGTCAGATGTTAGGGTTACTGGGTTGGTTTTAGGTTGGACTGGATGATCTTTCAGGCCTTTTCCAGCCTCATCATGACTGTGATACCTCATGAAGCTGCCTCAGGCTCTGCATTTGGTTTCAAAGTAATGAATCCTGGTTACAGGAACAGCAATTGTGCATTCAAGACCTTTCAGTTATTAATCAGGTACAGTTCAGCTCCCAGTCAAGGTTGGCTGCCACAGTTTCTCTTTTGATGCCAGTCCACCCTAGAGTACCTTGGATCTCTTCCAGAATGCACAGTGTCATGTGAACAGTACAAAAACACCAGTGCAGCTCAGCTTTCCCAAAGTAGATTGAATCAGGAGTTTTAAGGATAATCAAAACCGTGCCTTTGCTAGCAAGCACAGCCAACAAGTCACTGAAGCTATATAAATATATTCCTATCCACATCGCACTTCATTCGACAGAGACTCTCACAGCCAGGAACACGGAAACCTTGCTGTGGAACACCGACTAAGTGTGGAACAAATACACCAAGAAAACAGCGCTCATTGCAGGAGAGGAAGATCGTGAAGGGATCCCAGCAAAACCAGTTGACTCTTCACGTGTTTACAGACCTCTCAGTACTGTCTGAGCAGATGTTAGAGGTGGTTGGACAGAGGAAGCAGCACGGTTTACAGCAGATATCTGACAGTCTTTGAGCACCACAGGATTTCGTGCATGTGCAAGCATACAGCTGTTTTTAGCAGTCTGATAGTTTGATAACCCCCCTCAAAACATTGTGATGCAGCCATTCAGTAATGCTAACAGTGAGGTCCCAGTCAGCTTGCTACAGCCACCAAGTTATTCTGCATGCAAAAGCACGTGGGTAACACCCCTCTTCTACGTGTTGTTTGGGTGCACGCGTCGCACAGGACGCGTGTCTAAGCCAAATCTGGGTTTAGACTGCCGTTGTCTTTCTTCTCACTGCTAACTGCAAAGGCAGCTTTATCAGCTTGAGTGGAAGGTACCTGAGCTGAGTCAGTACACGGTTTCATGGCATTTACAGGCTGTGATGGGACTCTTCAACACTCAGAGGCCACACGAGCCAGAACCCTATTTCCCATACCGCAAGATGGAAATAACTCTGCAGGCTTCATCAAACGTAAAGCTGAAATGAAACTGAAATTTAGCAGTCCGAACAGAATGCTTCCCTCATCTCGGAAGGGTTCGACCAAATTGTGGCTACCTGAGAAAGGGAGGAGTTTGGTCACCTCGGCCTGAAATGGCCCGGTTTAAGGTGCCACTTTGACCCGCGGCGTACGCGCAGCTAAGTGGAGTTATTTCACGGCGCAGAGTTATTTCCCACGATCCTTTCTTACTCCAATAATGTCAAAAAATGCAGCAACTGGGAAGTCATATGAGCCATAGGAAAGAGAATATTGTGGTTTCTAAGAAAAATATTTAGGACCCAGCAAGCTATTTTGATTTATTAAATGATAGCTTCCCATCACAGTGTGTTTTGCTATTTGCTTGAAACCACAGCGGTCGTATAAAGCCAAGAACTTATTTGTTTAAAGGCATCCACTGTTTTTCTTAATAGAAATATCAGTTGCTGACAATGCCAGATGCATAGAAGCTCATCCAGGAATAAACTCTTGAAAAATTCCCTCTTTTTTTCCTAGAGCATCCATTCAGCCAGTGCAGGCACCGCGTCTCACTGCTAGTTCTCTAGCCTGAGATTTATAGGATGTTATAATTAACAACAGGTGATGGGCAGCACTACGTGCACAGCAAACGGAGGGGAAAGATTGGCAGCTCCGGAGCTGCTTGTGCAGAGTCAAAACCTCTCCCTGGATGAACTCGGTGGTAATCCTGGTAGGTTTTCTGGTTTAGGGGTTGTTTTTACTTGCTGCCACCCCCTCCTTTCTCCTTTTTCATGTCAAATATTAGCCAGCATCTGGTTTTAGAATTAAGTAGTTTTTCCACTTATGCTATGCCTACCTATCAAATGAGAGGAGTCTGGTGCCCTACTCAGAGAAGGCTTCTTGGAGGAGTCTACACATGACATTAGACAATGGTTTTTAAAAGACACGTGTGTTTCCATTCGTCAAATCCCCACCAGCACGCATTACACTATCACAGTCACGATGGGGTTGGAAAAGACCTTAAAGACCATCCAGTCCAACCTAAATCCAGCTGAACCTAACGCCTGACATCTAGGTGATGCCGCTCAGCGCTTCATCCAGCCTGAGCTGTACATTCTGTACAGATAACACGAAGGAAAAGGCTCAGTCCTTTCACAGCCTCCACACCGATTTTAAGAAAGGCAGATCATTACCTTCAGAATGAAAAGGAGGGAGGAAGACTCCTTAAAACATTAAAAACCAAACCCAACACATGTCCCAAATGAGTTTTCACTCACATAGTTGAGCAGAGAACATTGCTTTTGCCTCTCTGTTGGGAGAAAGGGAGGCCAGTTACATCGATGATTCCATGATGCTACCTTGGGAAAGCCAATGGTTTTGTTCAAGCCAATGGAGGAGGACTTGCATCTCCCCCAAATCTGCCAGTAGCTCTGGCTTCTATGAAAATCATTTCCAATGAACTGCCCTGATGTGACCATGACACGAGTTAACTACACTTCATAGCCTGATTGTTAGAACAAAGGAGTACCTTTACTTCAACAGCCACCTGTTCCGGATAATCGGTTCTAGATACTCTGACATTAATAAGTACTTTTAATCAAGAAGCATTTTTAATTAAGAAGTATTTTCAATGTATTAACTGGCAGTAAGATATATTATATGTGTCCTATAGAAATGACTGGAGATCTATTCCCCACTCTTGCCAATACAGTTCCCTCACGTCCTCTACAAATACCCCTCACACACGACATTAATTTCCACTAAAGCCTTTTTAGGGTGCTGCCTCCTCACCCCAAAAGCACTCGAATCAGTGACCTTGAAGTTGTTAGCAGTAAGGCATGAGAAAGCAACGACTCCTACTCTCGCTTTCTGTCGCCAGGTTGCCAACAGGAACAGTCTGAGTTCTTTCCAATTCAGTGAGCTAACCTTCTCTGAGTACTCTTTTCACATGGACTGTGGAAAAAGATGGTCACATTTTCCTGAGCTTATGGGATCCTTGTAGGCACAGCGTGGATATTAGTACCTTAGAAAGCCTAGGCTGTGGCCACACCGTAGACAGGTTGGCCTGTAGTGACACACACGTGCGTGCACTTCCACCGTGCTCAGCGTTAATGCCTCCGCTGGTGACTGCACAGTTGGTCTCCCCGACTCAAATCCAGCAGGGAACTTTCAGGTGTGTGCTTACTCAGCACAATGCCAACCAGCGGGAGCGTTTGAGGTAACGCTGTGTGAACTTCACTGGGAACCCGAGTCTCAGCTGATGGTGTTGAACTGCGCCCTTGGAAGGCAGTGGCTGCAGGGTGAGGTGGTTGCAAAGGCGCGTTCATCCTGCTTGCTGCGGAGCTCGCATTTCACACGGCAACGCTTATCTGTAGCTGAGGCGAAGTTGCCCAGGGGAACACTTGTTACTCTGAATAATTAATCAGAGGTGATGGGAAATTTTTCGTAGTGTTCTTAATAATCTCTAGGGCATCATCCAACTGTGAAGTTTTGGCTTCACTCAAGTGGAAAGCAAGTTTCTTCAGTAACTAGCATAGGCCAAGACATTTCTCATAAAGCACTTAACGACCTGGTGTCACTTGGCAAAGCTCCTCCGTGTAGTCCTTTTTCAGAGCTGGAGAAACAGTTCATTCCTAGTAAATATTTCATAGGCATGCAGAACAAGCCCCTTTGCTTTGGTAATCATAGATAGGCACAGCTTAAGGAAGATTCTGCTTGGATGTGGGGATGAAAGTGTTTTGAATCTAGAGTTAATAACGTCTCTCAGCTCGGTGAGCTTGAAATCACGTGTGGTTTCGCATGGGCAGTTAAATACTCGATTGTCAAAACACTGGGGATTTGTTCAAACAGCTTCAAACAGCCTGAAGATGTTCCCCTTTGCAGAGCGAGACTAGCTAGCCTCAAAGGTACTACTTAATTAAAAAAACCTCTAATTCAAAAATCTCCCCACTCTCCCTTCACCAGATGCTCCAACCTCAAGATGTGTTGCTCACAAGTGACACGGTTTTTTCATGCTAAAAATACAAACCACCAGCTCCCCACAGCTTCACCCATTCGTCTTTGAATGTTACGGTGGCAAAGCATCGATTTTGAATACTGTTTCTGGAGAAACAAAGCTGAGGTCTGTTTTTCTTACTCAGTCATTTCAGGATAGTTAGAGTTTTGCTGCACAGAAGTAAGAGCAGCTTGTAAAAGACTGAAAATATTTCTGATTCAAAGGAAGAAACCCTTCCAACCCAAAAAAGTATTCAAATATCCAAGAGTAAAGTAGAGCCAGGCTTCTGGAGGCGTTCCAGCCCCGCCTGGATGTGGTCCTGTGCAACTTGGGCTAGGTGATCCTGCTGTGGCAGGGGGATTGAGCCGGATGATCTTTTGAGGTCCCTTCCAATCCCTAAGGATTCTAGGATTCTAATTCTAAGGAAAACACAAAACCCTTAGACAAGAGCTAAACTGAATTGAAGGCAACTCAGCAATTTTGGGTTGTGACTGAGCCCTGTCTCACAGTGACTCTCTCTTTTTAACGACATACCATGCTATGGCTGAATGCTCTGTGTGTATATCACTAGTTCTGCTGCAGCAGGAGCCAACTGTCTGCTCATGTTCTCAAATCAATAGCATCCAGGATTCTAGCTCAGATACCTCAAAAGCTTTAATTCTCATTGTGATGACTAACTCGAGTTCTCCATAACAGATTTACGATGGGTTATCAACATTGTGAGTTTAGCAACAGTGACTGGCCCTCAGCATTAATTACAGTCTTATCTTAAACGAGTTGTTGTACTATATCTGATCTGAAAGAGAACCCTTCGTTACAAGCAGATACTTTGATGTAGTTGCTTAATGCTGTTTCTTCTAAATGAAAGTTAACACTAGTCATTTGCACTTATCTTACTCATTTAGTAACGTACAAATCAAGGTAATTCCAGGGTCAAGGCACCGTGCTCGCCAAGAAGGTTTACACTTCAATGCTAACTTGGGCCAGGGTTTGTATCCACGGTATTCAGGCACAGAAGTTCCACTGAACACTTTGCTCTCGACAGAAGCCAGAGCACCACTTACACACACGTGTAAGTCTGAGTACACGTTTTATTTGTGTGCCTCAAGAGTTTCTCATGAAAGCATGCTGGCGATACACTCCATAACCCACGAGTAACGGGGTGTAGGTGCAACAAACAGCCCAAGTAAAATCCAAAGCATGGAGAAACTACTTACAAACTGTGCTCTATTTAGGCTATAGGAGTAAGGGATAGGAAAGATGAAGGCTCTTTGCACAAGTAAACTGTCTTAAGTCTTGCAAGTGAATGATACAAACACAAAACCCATAATATTTACAGTTCAACTAAAACACTGTTTCTCTTCCCTTGTTAAGTGAATGACTCTGCTAGACACATACAGGTGGTGCAGCCTTGCCTTTCACAAACTCTGATCACGTTAACTCACATCTGTGTGACTCACATCATTTACAGTTCAACAAAAACACTGTTTCTCCTCCCTTGTTAAGTGAATGACTGCTACCAAATCTGCTAGACACGTACAGGCAGAGTACCCTTGCCTTTCACAAACTCTGCTCATGTTAACTCACATCTGTGTGACTCACATCATTTACAGTTCAACCAAAACGCTCTGTTTCTCTTCCCTTGTTAAGAGAATGACTGCTCCCAAATCTGCTAGACACGTACAGGCAGAGTACCCTTGCCTTTCACAAACTCTGCTCACGTTACCTCACATCCATAGAGACACTGGAAAACACGCAGTCAGGAAAAAGATCAGTGGTTTCCTAGAATCATTTAGGTTGGGAAAGAACCTTGAGATCATCAAGTCCAGTCAGTAACCCTACTCCACTGAGGTCACCACTAGCCCCACATTTAAATGACCTTTAAACACATCCAAGGGTGGTGACTCAGCCACCTCCCCGGGCAGCCTGTTCCACTGCCTGACTACCCTTTCACACACGTTTCCTCCTGTCCAGCCTCTTGTGCAGCTTGGGGTCTGTGATAGCAAGGGAATGAAGGAATTTAAGATCATGAGGCTTTTCAAAGACGATTACCCAAACTTTGCAGGTCTACTCACCGGGAATTACTAATCCCCCACAGCACCAGAAATAGAAAATAAAAGAGTGGCTGCCCCCAAAGCTCTGCAGACACACTGTGCAGAATCAGCATCAGGAAAATCAGCATGGTTACAGCTATCTCTGCACCTCGCATGTCACAGGGTCCCGGAAAGAGGTTACAGGAAAGGTCAGAGCTTGTTGAGCCTCAGGACTGATGGGTTAAAAGTAATAATTAATCTTGGGGTTCTTTTCAATTAAATCCAACCAATTTATAGTATTTTGGAAATCAGTAAGAGAAAGAGCAGCTAGAGACCTGGATTATTCACACATCTAGACAAGTTAAAGATGGAAAATAATTAGATCATCCAGTCCATTTCCCTGCCAGAGCTGTATCATTCCCTACGGTACATTTCCTAGTGCTGCATTTTTGAAGTCCCTTGAGAAGGGCGATTCTAGTGTTTCCTTTGGACACAGCCTGGCACACTCTGTCAAGGAAGTTTTTCCTCTCTCTGTCCAGCCAAGCTTGTCCTCTCTCTTCTTATTTCCTTTTCTACTCAAGAACTCCTCAGTAACCTCCTTGTGTTTGCTGCTCTTTGTGTGTCAGATGTGAAACCACCTCTGAACCACCGTTTTTCTGTATGAACTTGGGGGTCATCATCTAGTAAACCCAAATCTCGACTGCCTCAGATAAGATTAGAAGGACTGCTGAGAGCATCCTGCAATGAACAGTAAATTCACTGTACCATGGAATGAGTGATTCTTCCCTTTAAGTGAGACAGAGGCCTGAAGAAACAGCAGAGAACTAGAGACCCTTGAGCTGGTGGTGACTGAAACTAACCCTCTGTGCTGTATTACTGTACCCAGAACACTATCAGGTGCCAGCACAGTTCACATGCGATTGTAGTCATGTTATAGATGTGGTAGCCCACACCAACCCATTCTGAGCAGTTCTACTGTTGACAGACCAGTGGTGGGACAGAGTACAGTGCCATCCAGCAGGCTGCATGCCAACTCAGGGTGGCGAGATCCTTACGTGTGTTTGCAAAGCGATCTCTCTGCAGTTCCTGCCAAAGCTTTGGCTCCTAAGGACTCACTGTGGTCTGAGTGTTTTTAGACATCTGGAGAACCAGGTTAAGACAGGAATTTAAGGATGGTTTTCCAAGCGGAAGTGTTAACCTTGTCAGATGGAGTTAAACAGACTCCTAACATAACTAGTCCAAGTCTGCTACCTTCAGGACATTGTTCTGTAGGTTACAACAACAGCAGTCCTGAACCAGAAGCCGAAGGCTGCCTTGAAGGGACTCAGCCAGAACACAGAGGAATGTTTTCTGAGAAGAACTAATATTCAGCATCTTTTTGTTCTTCAGATTTGAGCAGGTGGACTTCAGAGCTGTTGGTCTTGCAAGGCAGTCTCTGGGGAAGGATTAAGTTTCCATTACCTAATTCAAAAGTCTGGCCAAGTATGAAAGAAGGAAAAGAGATAACGTGGTTGTAACTCCGTCTGTCTCCTTGAAGGGATAGAAGTATTCTTGGATGTGTCCTTCATTTTGACACATTTCTACCGATTACAGATCTAAGGGCAAAGCTGGAGCAGCGTTTCCTTCACACTGTCTCAGCCTGAGTTTGTTCTCGCACTGTCTCCCACAGAATCCCTTTGACAGGAGGGAAACCCCCCTTTCAGTGTAATTGCTACTGAAGGTCTTTAACGCATCCAGGAGCGAAAAGGAAACTGCTCTACAAGTGTAAATCTGGAAAGTATCGCTCATAACAGAAGGCAATGTAATGTTTATAAATCTCTTGCTTCTCCTTTAGCGAGGAGATGTCTAGCAAGAAATTCAGGCGGCTACATCACCTGTCTTTGTTTTTCTTTACATTTGACTGGTAGTGGTTTGGATGTTGCTTACTTCATTCACTCATTCATTCATTGTATAAGTTATTATGAGAGAGAGAAGTCTAGCATGGCTTTTCATTCCAAGTGTTTTTATATATATATACATATATATATACACACACACACATACACACTTACACATACTTTTATTTATATATATGCACTTATACATATACTTTATATATGTATATATTTATATATATAATATTCATAAAATATATAAAGTATATAAATAGAAAAGAATATATATATACACATACATACACACACACTTATATATATACTTTGATAAAAATCTTTAAGAACATGAAAAAGGAGAAAAGCAGAATAAAACGTGAGGTGTGAACTCCAAGAGGGTTTGTCCTGAGCGACAGAAAACTGATCACCAACTGACTGCTGACTGATATTTTTTGAGATATGTGAGCCTTAAAAAAGGGGGGCTTTTGAGATGGTGATACACAAAGAAAAAGATCTGCTGCTTTTAAGAGAAGAAAACATTTTAATTATGAGAACCGAGGGGGAACTTTTTCTTCAAGTACTTTTCCTATTTTACTCCCAGTATCGTTTAGACTGGAGAGGGGATGGTGCTTCACCTCCTTGAAACGGTCTAGTGAAGCTGATGAAGTAAATACAACGAACTGGAATTCATTCTTAAGCTTTTTTGCCACATCACGTCACTTCTGTGCAATAGAACGATGCCGTTACTGGAAAGACTCCCTGCAGAGCCAGATTACACTCTGGTTCATTCCCTTTCCAGCAGGCAAAAGAATCTCTGTTCACCAGCCAGCCAGAACATTTGCAAGGCAAGTACCCTCTAACGCAGTTATGAGCAAACCACCCTCTGCAAGAAGCCTTGGGGATCTTACATTGAGCAGAGCAGCTGAAAACCTCCACGGCTCAGCAGCTAGCTGTTAGCGTGGCTGCCAACAGGAGCCAGCTTGACATAAAACTTTCAAGCTTCAGTTGATAACCCGTGTCATTTCTTCCATAGCTGTTACCTCATCCCAACTCCTTAGCCGCTCTGCATTGAGGCAACCAGCCCACTACAAGTGAGAGAGGCTGTGAAAGCTGATGAAAACCAAACTGCCTGTTACAGCACCAGCTCAGCCCTTACAGCTTCCCCAGGTATTGAAATGACACTGCTGAGGCCACAGCTCTCCCACCTCTATGGAACAGCAACAAAACCCAGTCGCTCTTTGTGTATAAAATGATCGATGACGGCACCTAATTGAGAGAAGCAGGGGGCAAGTTTGGAGTGTGGAGGTCATAGTCAAGTCCTGTAACAAAAAATTCCAGTGACTTCTTAACTCCTGCACAAAGCAAACAGAGTGTTATCTGTTGATAACACCTGGGCTGCTGTTGCTGCTAGATCTGACACTTAAGCTCTACCAGCCGCCTAGCAGTTGCTAAAATAAATATGTAGTGCCACTAGTGAGTCCTGTTCCCACTTCTGCTCCACATCAAATCACACAGTCCACGATTCTAGACTTATTTTTAAAAGGAGGAAACCAAAAACAGCATACCATTTTCTTTAGACTACCTTTTAAAAATAAACAGGTATTTGTGAATGTTGTAGTCATCATTACGGTGTTTGTTGCTAGTCAACTCCAACAAGAAAAGGAGGGAGGCAGATGACACCAAATCTAAAGCAGTTCAAGAGTCTTTGCTGCATCATGGTTTCTTCAGGTCTTGTAAATCCTCTACAGCCCAGAAAAACATGGGAAACACCAGGCAGATTACTCAGCCCACAGGCTGCTCAAGGAGGCCCCTAGAATAGGCAGACAAACTGCTTTTCTCCCCAGCCCTGGGAAGAGACAGACATGGCAAGCATGCACAGTAGGTTTAGCATCCTGTGCTCCATCTTCTACCCGCAGAGGAGGCACTAGCAAAGTTGGCGAAGATGATATGCCTTCATAATCTAAAAAGGTGTTGGTTGTGTTCACAGCTACTGCTTTAATGTCCTCAGAACCCATGTGCATTTAGTTCATGTTTTTCACAGCCATCTAGAGCCTCCTGAAACATGAATCATGTAGCTTCAGTAGCTGCTTTGCTTGATGAGGTGTAAAATTCTAACGTAAGCTCTCAGTTCCAGGAGAGAGGTTGCTAAGCGATACCTTTCTAACATCTCTGGCTTCCTTTCATTAACAGACACAGGGTGGGGGGAAGCCTGTTTGTGTACGTATGAATGGTATGGGGAACAAGAGAGCTGGCAAACAATTCACAAGTGGTCAAGTGCTCTCCTTGCCTTCTCCCCCCTTGTCCAACCCAGAATGGTTTAAAGAGCCTAAAGATATAGTTAGAAGCCTTTGCTTTTCCTATCAAGGTTTTTTTACAGCAGCTAGTAATTTCAGATGACTCTGAAGACATTTTTAAACTCCCACAGTGTGTTTTTCATTCCCATGTATCTCAGGTCCTCAGATCCTCCTCGGATCAGGGGCACAGAACGGATCTCCAAGTATTAAAAGAAAACATTTCCTCAGTTAGTGGGGTTTCTTTTCCCAAACTCTGGCACATTATCAGCTTGTCTCCTTTCTCTGTATGCACTCATTGCTGCATTTCTCCCAGAAGAACTACACTCAAACAACAAACCCACTTCAAAAGCCCTAACATTCCTTTTCGTTCGGAGCCCCTCATTCCCATTCTCATTGTCTCCTCGAGAGTAACCCACACAGAAACAGAGGTCTTAGAAAAACAGCACACATCGAGAGCACTTACCGCGTGAAGGAGAGGTGGCTAGTGGCAGCCAGCTTCAGAATGGTCCCTCCAGGGCTGTAGCTACTGTGCAGGGCTTCCAGTGATGCAGCAAAAACCACAAAGCCTAACACTGTGTGTCTGTGCCTCTGTGTGTGTGTGTCTCTCTCTGCATGTATGTCTATGTATGTCTGTCTGTGTGTGTGCATCTGAGTCTCTGTGTGCATGTATGTCTGTGTGTGAGTGTATGCCTATGTCTGTGTATGAGTGTATGCCTACGTCTGTGTGTGTGAGTCTGTGTCTGTGAGTGAGCACACGCCTGGGTCTGTGAGTGTGAGAGTATGCCTGTGAGTGTGAGTGAGCATATGTCTATGTCTGTGAGTGTGTCTAAGTGTAAGTCTATGTGTGAGTGTGAGAGTATGCCTGTGTCTGGGTGAGTGTGAGAGTATGCCTGTGTCTGGGTGAGTGTGAGAGTATGCCTGTGTCTATGTCTGTGTGTGTGTGAGTGTGAGTATACGCCTGTGTCTGTGTGAGAGTATGCCTGTGTCTGTGAGTGTGAGTGAGCATATGTCTATGTCTGAGTGTATGCCTACACCTGTCTATGAGTGTGAGTGGCAGAGGAGGAAACCTCTTGTTACAGCCTTGCCAACTCACATTTGTACCTCTCACTAAGAGCAAGAGGTACGCAGGAGACCAGAGAACTGCATGCAGAAAAAGAAAAGAAAGCAAACCAAGCAAGCCCAGACCTTTTATAAGGAGCCTTGTTTGCCTCCAAATGCAAGCATGAAGTACCAAACCACCCTACTGCCCCAGGCTTCTCCATCACCTTCCTGGCAGCGCTGGCACTAACCCAGCACAGCTGTGGGAAGGGTCCAGAGCAGGTGTCACAGCTTAGGTTGGTGCTGAGGGAGGTAGCAAGTGTTTTCTGTCATCACACTGACTGCTTCAGCCTTCTTCCTGCATCTCTGTTGTCCGCAGGCTGGTTTTGTTTTTACATTCAGCATCAACAGTAAAGTTTTAGTCTTTTCCAAATGATGTGCAAATCCCAAGTCAATAGATAAATTAATAATTAAACAAGTTAATAGGTAAAGACTGCTTGAAATCGGGTGAAAACTGTTTCTTAAGTCAAACCTGAGTGGAGTTAGAGCTAATTTCTTGCAGATAGGAGAGCAGTTGCAGACTGGCAGATCAGCTAGGAAAGGGACAACCAGTGCTTTGGCTAGTTTGAGGTGCCTGCCCGTGTGCAAGCACTGCAGTAAAGAAAAGATGCTTTCTCACTCAGCAGAAGCAAATAATAATTAGTTGGGATTTTGCTTTTGAAAGGTAATAGTAGATAAATGGGCATGGGCATTGAGAAAGGCTCAGGGCACCGTACAAAAAGTGGTTCACAGGATCACTGAATTGTTGAGGCTGGAAAAGAACCCTCAGATCATCCAGCCCAGCCCATGACCTGACATCACCACATCAGCCAGACCAGGGCACTGAGTGCCACCTCCAGTCTTTGCTTGAACACCTCCAGGGATGGGGACTCCAGCACCTCCCTGGGCAGTCCATGACAGGGTCTGATCACCCTTCCATAGGGAAGGGCTTCCTAACATCCAAGCTAACCCTCTCCTGGTGCAGCTTCAGGCCCTGTCCCCTTGTCCTAGCACTAGCTGCCTGAGAGAAGAGAAGAGCCTGATCCCCACCCGTCTGCAAATTCCCTTCAGGCACTTTGGGAGTGTGATAGGGTCCCCCCTGAGTCTCCTCTCCTCCAGGCTAAACACCCCCAGCTCCCTCAGCCTCTCCTCATCAGACTTTTCCCTGAATTCCCTCTCCCAGCCTCGTTGCTCTCCTCTGGACCCGCTCCAGTACTTCAATCTCTTTCTTGAAGCAAGGGACCCCTAACTGCCCCCAGTAGTCGAGGCGAGGCCTCACCAGTGCCCAGTACAGGGGGAGAATTATGTCCCTAGTCCTGCTGGCCACACTGGCCTGTCAGAGAGTAAAACAAGGCTTAGCTGCAACGTGCACACCCCTGACTGGAACTGCAATCCTGCAAACCACTGCTGAGCCTCTGCCAAACCACGTGAGGGCATAAAGGTCATAGACATCTTGCTAGAACCTTTTGCTGTGGTGGGACTACTGGACTAGTAGAAGAGGAAAGACAAATTCATTAGCAGACTGGTCATCTTGAAGTTTTAAGTCAAATAAAACCCAAAACACCTGTGAAAATACAACCCTGCCTCTCAGGAAAGGTTGTTCCAAGGTGCTTCTTCCTACTCAGTGATTTCTGACTGGATATTCCTTTTAGGCAACATAAGTAAGAGAATTCTGCAGGAAAATATGAAAAAGGAAATCAAAACTTGTCCAAGGAAAGAGGGAACCTTTGGGATCTGCACCACGCAGCATTTTGTGATGACGATCCTTTCCCCATCCTTAGGCTTCTCTGCAAAGAATGGGCTCGAGTCCTGGAAATCAGTCGTGCCTGTGTGAACTCTGCATTTCTCATATGGAACAGATCATGACCTCTGATGGCTTCAGACTGAAATCTGAAGTCAAGCCCTCCCCTCCGTGTAACATCACTTCTTCCATAATTACTCAACAGCAAGCTTAATGTTGTTTTATAAAACAGTTAATCCAGGCCTGACCTGATGAAGCTGACCCCTGTGCATCCCGCTTCTGGCACGGTTGGAGTGGTGAGCAGCTGATCACACATACACATATGGGTATTGAGGATTTGCTTCGGCTTTCCAAGGAATCATTGCAGTTTTTTCCCCCTTAGCCAGTGAAGAGAGAGTAAGGGGAAAAAATGGAGCAACTCTCATATTGATCACTGTGCCAACCTCACCCGTGCACCAGCTGTGGTCTTAAACCAAGAGCTCTTCCCAGCCAGCAGGCCTAAGATAAGAGCACTGCCAGTCACTCCTTCAGTGATCATAAATGAACTCATGCCCCGATGCATAAACTCATTGATTACAGGTAATTAGCACTTACAGTTTCCTCTGAAGGCAGAATGAAAACTACCTGCAAGAGAAACCACCTCTGCCCTCATGCAGTATGTCCACAAAATAGCATCATCATAGTTAATGGCACTGGGTGCCAGCTGGAACAGAGGAGGTTCCCTCTCCATCTCAGCAGGACCTTCTTCCCAGGGAGGGTCCCGGAGCACTAGCACAGGCTGCCCAGGGGGGCTGTGGAGTCTCCTTCTCTGGAGACGTTCCAGCCCTGCCTGGCTGTGTTCCTGTGCCACTGGGTCTGGGTGACCCTGCTGTGGCAGGGGGATTGGACTGGGTGACCTTTCAAGGTCCCTTCCAATCCCTAAGGATTCTATGATTCTATAGATCACTAATATACCCTAAACATTCATCTTACTTGCATGCTTCTGAGACAAAACGCTGCAGCTCGGTGTTGTAACCTCTCGTCCCTCCCCTGTAACTACTGAGTGCCTGACCTAGTCCCTAATGAGCTACACAAGGCTGAGCATCAGCGATCCTTTTTCCAAGTCTCTCCAGCGTTTTGATGCTCAGCAACTGCTGAAATGATGCCCGGCAATGACATGTGGAAAATGCTGGCCAGTGCTCCTGGGTATCCTGCTCTAGGTATCCTGCTAAAGGATTTGACAGCCGGGACTGTGTGGCCTGAAGACCAGTGCTGTCTGAGGTAGGCACAAAAGGAGCACTGTGAGTAAAACGCTGTGGTAACAGTTCAGCCTGAGTGTGAGGCTGCTGAGAGGAGCCCAGCTGATGAACAAGACAGACAAAGGCACTCAGAGCTGATGGCTCTTGTTTTCTGTGGGGTTTTTATCAAGCATCACAAGTTAAGTTATTCCCACCCCGTGGGTTTAATATTCAGTGTTCTTTATAACATCAGGGCTTGAGTAGTGCCTTTCCCAAGGCGATGGGCAGTGCTGTGGATAAAGGGAGGATTTTTAGAAGACTTCTTTGAGAAACAAAATGAGCTTTAGGAGGACTGTTGGACAAACAAGAAGGCTCAGAGTCTCTACCTGTGCCCTACTTACTCGAGCTCTGACCCTTTTCTTTTGTAACCAATGGTTCTTTGCTTCTAAAGTGTTTAGGCATCATCCTCACACAAGCAGACCGATCCCTTCACCCATCATCATCTTTTGAGGTCCCTTCCTGATCCCTAATGGTTCTATGACCGTGGCGTTCACCAGCTGAAGGCAGCACTTTTCAGTTGGCCTGTCTGTGATTCGTGACCGTCCACCACCACCCTGCTACCACACCTCTGATGGTAGTGACACTGACTGCCTTTGTTAAAGCACTGACTGATGTGCACGGGGTTCCTGGGCAATCTCTTACTTCGGGGGGTTTCACAGCTCGGTTGTAAGTTATGGGTCATTTATAATCAGTGAGAAGGCATAAAGCTTGCTCTAGCCATCCATCGCTCGCAGTTCCTAGGCGCATACTTGGCTGCTTCACGCTCCGTCCGTGTCAGATGACTGCAATGCACGTGTGAATGAGAGAGTGGTTTGGGAGAGCTGGCTTTCCGAGTTCCCAGCTGGACAGAGTGCAGCAAGGCCAACCTTCACCCAGTGCTGACCACCCACTACTCAGAACACGAGAGCCCTAAAGTGTCTCAGACTAAGGACTGGGCACTTTTCCAAGCGTAGGCACGCAGTCCTTGTTTGCATCAGCTGTAACAGCAGGGTTAGCACTAAAAACCAGCGAGGAAGACAAAACACAAGCAGCCACTGCATTTAACGAGCAGGTTGCTGTTCTCTGTGACAGCATCGTTGGTTGCTCGGGAAGCTACAGCGCTCTGGAGCTGCTAATAGAGTAAGAGACTGACATGTAAATCAGACAAAATCTGTGTGTGGGGGGGTGTTTCCTGCTGATTTCAGCTGGAGAAAGAGAAATAGAAGAATCTTGTAGCATATGAGTGAGACTATCTCTAAATGAAGTGCTTATAAATGTTTTTTCAGGCATGAGCAGATGGGCTTTAAACAAAAGCCAAGTACTGAAATGACATCTATTCTAAGCTTTGTATTCCAAGAGACATTGTAAGCCAGAGAAGTGAGCCTGTGTTGACATGTGAGGCACATTGCTTCCATTAGAAGGGCTGATGCAGATCTAAGTGGCCCAAGTGACGCTCGGTGCCTCAGCTGAACACCAGCAAACAGAAGCGTAAATTAGCTGGAACAGCAGTAGTTCAGTTGTGGCCATGGCACTGCTGAATCAGCCCGTGTGTGAAGCTACACCGGACAGAAAACACCTGGCAATGCTCTAAGGGGGGGTTGATTCTCTGACAGCCTTGGATGACTGCCTACAGAAACAGCAAGACAAGAAAGGGAGGCATTGTCCTTCTCTCTTTCACTACAGCACTGGTTTTATGATTGCTTCCAAAAGCCCAGATTTACAATTTGAAAGCCCAGATTTACAATTCGAAAGCCCTTTGGACAAGTACGGCAGCACACAGCTACCCACTCGGTGCTTTCCATATACAGGTTAAGCACTCGGCGCCCGGACTCACATTGTTCTTCTTGATACCACATTCTCCCTTGAAAATCAGAACGATGCACTCACAAAAACTCCTCGGCTGTTGACCTCAGGCATGATATCACTTCCTCTAGTTGTTTATGAGCAAGAAGGTTGTTCAGAAGTGCCCTGGGTCTCTGCAATCCAAGTGAAGTTTTAAAAGAAAATAATATTTGTTTAGATGAAAGAATTAGAAAATCAACGTCGTGTGGAGCGGAGACCCCCTTCAGTAGTGATCACAGTAACTGATTAACTCTGCTCTGCTTAACCAAGTTGTTTACGTCCGTCCCGCCTGCCTTGAAGTGAATTATTCCAGGACTCGGGGGATTTTTCTTGTGCACATCTGCAAGGCCAGGGTCGGTTCCAGATTCGCGTCTTGGTGGCGAATCAAGCTCTCCTCAGTTCACCCAGTTTTAGCAGACAAATAAATGGAGGTGATGTAATACTTAGGGGGTTTAACTGATGTAGTGACTTGCTTCCGTCATCCTCTCTTCACATCTCATGAATCAAACTATTCCTACACACTGCTGAAGACGATAGGAAAGAGCAGATGACATAGACATCATGAAACCAGAGATGCCCAGCTTAACTCCCTAAGATCTGACACAACCAGCACTTCGAAGGGAGGTTGTTGTTGTTTTAAAGACTCGAGGAAGCTAATCAAGGCTTCAGGAGTTTATTTTCATTGAATCTAAATCCATAGGAAGCTAGGCATGGTATAAAGGTTCCAAATTACCACACCTTCAGAATTCTATGCATTGCCACCATACGTGCTGGTGACACAAAGCTGGGAGGGGTGGCTGACACCCCAGAGGGCTGTGCTGCCATTCATCGGGACCTGGACGGGCAGGAGAGTTGGGCAGGGAGGATCTGAGTGACATTCAGCAAGGGCAGTGTAGAGTCTGGCCTCTGGGCAAGAACAACCCCAGGGACCAGGATAGGTTGGGGACTGACCTGCTGGAGAGCAGCACAGGAGGAAGGGACCTGGGGATCCTGGTGGCCAGCAGGATGACCATGAGCCAGCAATGGGCCCTTGTGGCAAAGAAGGTCACGGACATCCTGGGGGAGATCAGAAGGGGAGTGGTTAGGAGATGCTGTGCCCTGGTGGGACAGCATCTGGAGTATAGTGTGTCCAGTTCTGGGCCCCTCAGTTCCAGAAGGACACAGAGCTGCTGGAGAGAGTCCGGCACAGAGCCACAAAGATGATGAAGGGAGTGGAGCATCTCCCTGATGAGGAGAGGCTGAGGGAGCTGGGGCTCTTCAGCCTGGAAAAAAGGAGATGGAAAGGGTGGGTGTCAGTGCCATCCAGTGATAGGTCAAGGGGCAACGGGTGTCAGCTGGAACACAGGAGGTTCCACATAAAGATGGGAAGAAACATCTTCATGGTGACATAGGACTGGAATGGGCTGCGCAGGAGGTTGTGGAGTCTCCTTCTCTGGAGGTGTTTAGAACATGCCTGGACACATTTCTGTGTGACTTGATCTAGGGGATTCTGCTCTGGCAGAGGGATTGGACTGGATGCTCTTTCTAGGTCCCTTCCAATCCCTAACAGCCTGTAGTTCCGTGATTATTTAATGGTGCAGGCTATCTGCGTGTATTGTCTCTGTATAAATGTGGGCAAGGAAAGACCACTAAGCATCTATCAACAAGTCAGGAATTTACTCAAGGTCCTGGATAATAAACTTCTCAACGTCTTTCATGCAAGGCACTGGGATCAATTAACAACTGAAGAATTGCTCAGCCTGAGAAGCAACAGCATCTATGCGTAGGATGCAGAAATGCAAAGCACGAAGCAGATGGCTTGGGCCCAAGAGGGGATTCTCTCCCTATGGCACTTTCTTTCTGCAGAAACAGCTCTTTCTCCCTCCAGGCGTGACGCTTACAATACTTTCCTTGAGAGATGTTGTCTTCTCGCTCCAAAACTCTCTCTCTTTCTCTTTGTCTTCTCTTAGGTTGGTGCAGATGGTTTTTGCAGCACTGGTCTCTACTCTGCTTCTCTGCCAGCTGTGTCCTTCAGCTTCTGTGATAATCAGTTGGCTCGGTAAGTGTCTTTCTTGTTCATCTTTGGCTGCCTCTGGGTCTACCTTCACTTCCACTGCAGATGCCACAGAAGCCGGTGTACGTTTTCCCCTTCACTACCTCTAAAGAGGCCATGCCATGCCTTTTTCCTTAGTGACCCGACAGATTCCAGGATGCTGGAGATAGGTGGGAGAACGTGAAATTGCCCTACAGGACAGATACCTCGCATGTTGTGAAATGCACTCTGCACCCCCTTCGAATCCCCTGACCATGTGCTGAAGGCATATTCTGTTGTAGTTGCTCTAGTATCACTGGTACTGAGAGTGTGCCACAGCACGCCAGCCAAAAGAAGTGTCCTAGTGGATTAGCAGTAGATGAGGGGAGGTCGAATCCCAGGAATTATGATAGCACTGGAAAATCAACGCTTCTTTCTTCAATAGCTTCCTAAGAAATCGTTGAGATGAGGTGGCCAGCTTGTTCCTTCTAAAAGTCCTATTTACCAAAGATTTTCAATTTAGCATCACAGTCAGGATGAGGCTGGAAAAGACCTTAAAGATCATCCAGTCCAACCTAACACCAACCCAGTAACCCTAACATCTGCCATCTAGCTCATCATGCCACTCAGCACTCCGGTATAAGTTCCAGTATCTGTCATAAAAATGCAGTGTAAGCAAAACTGACCACTTCCAGCTGTAAAGAGAGACTGGCTTAAAATACTGCAGAGTGCTGTTCTGGTTGTGTACAGCACAGTTTTCTCCTGATAGCCTTCTATGAAGAGAAAAACGTCAGAGGACCAGTTCAAACCGGTCCTGGACACTGGAGACAGGACAAGGGGTCACAGCCTTCAGCTCCATCGGGGGAGGTTTGGACTTGACATTAGGAGAAGGTTTCTCACTGACAGAGTGATCCGGGTTTGGATCAGAGGTTTAGGTTACTTGGTTTAGTTGGTTTTAGGTTGGACTGGATGATCTTTACAGTCCTTTCCAGCCTCATCATGACTGTGGTACTGTGAGACTGTGACCATTTGTGCTGAGAAAGCAAGAGCTGCCCCAGATGCATGGACCACTGGGGGCTGCTTTGCAGAGATAATGCAAGTTTATTCCTCTGCAACAGAACAGACCTTCAGTTCTGGGTTGGGTGGGATTTTTTAAACATTCTTTCAACAGTTTATCCTGGGTTTTGCACAACCTTTTCGGAATTAAGCACCCTAGCAGACTGCTGCCAGAAAGGTTGCTTAATTCCCCAGTAAAGGGGGAGTCTTGTTATTTAAATAAAGAAGCTACTGTAGTAGATTTGCAGATATGTTAAGAGCATTACAGGATCTAGAAGCAGACTTAGGAAGGAAACACTATAAAGCAAGGAAAAAATTGAACAGGGTACTTACTGAAACCTAAACAGACATCATGGCATGTGATGTGAGGGCATCAGGCAGCAGCAGGTGGAACGGTGTTACCTGTGCGTGTAATCCCTGCTGCCAAGCGACACCCCCTCTAAAACAGTCAACTCCAAAAACCTGACTGCCCACCACCAGTAACTACGTCAGGGGGATGAAACAGGAGCCACAGGGTTCTGCTGTCCCTTTTTATGGACCTCAGAAGACCATGCTGTCATTTCCTAAGCACCAGATCACCCACAAGCCTTCATCTGGATTCACTGTGGCAGGGCAGCAGCTGCTCCGTTGACAGAGGAATCACAGCAACACAGATTGTCTTTGTTGTGGTGATGGAATCACTTTACAACAGTGGTTCTGGAGGACCCAGTTTCCATTCTGTATGCAAACACAAGCTTTCATTCTGCTTTAGTGAGCAAAGTGGAAGGATCTTGTATGGTATTGCCTGCTCATCCTGAGTTCCTCCAAACCCAGAACATTAGTAGAGGTAGAGCAGATGGAGAGATGCTGAAGCTACACTATCTTCAGCCAGAAAGAGAAGCTAAAGGCAATAGTCACGCACAGAAGGCATTGACAGCTTTAACTGTCTCCTGAAGGATAAGCAGTGGCAAGTTTTGCTTCTGACTCTTCTTGCATGGCTCTTCCAGATACACAGATGTACACAGATCACCAGGGGTTGAAACGGACCTCCAGACGGTGCATCTGAAGTCAAAGGCAAAACTTCCCTTGGTTTCAACCAGGGTCAGGAGGCACCTTTCACCCTGCAAAGCGTCTAAGAGGTGCCCTGCCTTTAGTGCCAGCTGTCAGCGGGTGGTGTTGCTAGTGGGTCTGAATAACAGCATTTGCCTCATTATCTCTGCTCACACAGCTTTCAGTCCGAGGTGGAGGCTGTAGCATCTGCCCAAAGGAGATTGCATACTGCTGGAATGCACTCCCAGCTTAGTTCCAGCCCTCTCTCCCTCTCTCTCTCTGTTCTTTAGTGGCTTTGGAGCTAACAGAATCATAAATTGAAACTAATTTGTATTCTGTATGGCCAAAGATTTGCAATAGAGTCTTCACATGAGGAGATCTTCCAAAGCACCCTGCCAAGTACAACTCTTGTTTACATCACTGAACTGCTCATTCAGTGAATTGTCCAATGCTGTGTCGCATCCAATAGGTTTCTGTGCTGGCGTGGAGCAAATCTGTTGAGTATAGGAGTAATGATGTTAACGAATGTCTTGGACCGCTAGCGTACGGCTCAACCCAAGGCTTTAAAATAACTACACGTGCTAATTAACCTTGTCCAGCTTCCCCTGTGCAGGAGGTTAATGTCATTGTTCTGCACACGGAGAGAAGTCAATACTGAAGTCTGAAATGACTTGCCTGCTGGATGGCACAGCTTCTGGGGAAGGTGGATCCTTTATCTGACTGTTTTCCACCTGCTCTTAAGCTGCTGAAGACCAACTGGCTACAGATGGTTATGCATCCTGCCCAGATTACCCCCATCTAGTTTATCCAGTCTTAGAATAAGACTGAAAATCATACTATATAATACTACTAGATAATAGCACCATATAATAATACTATGAAGATGAGAAATTAATTGTTAAAGCCATCACATATCACATCCTCTGCTGAGACACCTCCCTCACTGATCTGCTCACCTCAAGAACTCAGTCTCATTAATGAGGATTTGTTCTGTGGGAAAAAGCACTTGGGATAGGATGCCTGTCCACAGGTTCTATTGCCATAGTGAGATAGCTACAGTTTGGGTAGCCAGTCCATCCCACTCTCTGGAAGTCCTTACTGCCATCTCCAGAAAGGGCTCTCACCTGTACATTATGAAAATGAAATAAGGCAACTAACATAATTATGAACCCATTCTTAATTAATCTAAGGTGATCTGATCTATACTTGAGGTTATTCATTCCAATCAGGATGGTGCCAGTGTCTTAGAACCCATCCTTGGCATCTGTTCTTTCTGCATATGTTCATACTTTCAGAAGTTTCAGGACTATGATCAGAAAGATTCTTCCCAGACCTGTCTGTCTGATTGAGAGGTATCTTCCCTTAGCATCATCTTTAGCACCTCTTTTGATTCCTTATAGAACTGTCTCAAAGCCTGGACTCCTGTGGCTTTTTATATCTTAATTATACCTGCTTAGTTTTATCTCACACAATCACAGAATCATCCTGGTTGGAAAGGACCTCCTGGATCACTGAGTCCAACCATCCCCACACCCACAAAAGCCTACACACCCGATCAATCGAAAAACCACAACCTGCCCCCCTCCCTGCTGCCACTCTAGCCTGTTGTGGAGACTCCTCTGGAGACCTTCCAGACCCACCTGGCTGTGTTCCTGTGCGACAGGATCTAGGGGATCCTGCTGTGGCAGGGGGACTGGACTGGATGATCTTTGGAGGTCCCTTCCCATCCCTAACAGTCTGTGATTCTGTGCTCCAGCTGCTATCACTCATAAAACCCCAAGTCAAACAGTTCAAGAGGTGAGATCTTTTCTTCCAGTGCACAAGCGGTTTCTGCAGGAAGGATGGATGATGCATTGACTAACGCACTGCCCTCAGGCTGGAACATCCCCTTCCTGTGCCCCACATCTCTTAACCGACCCAATTTAGCCTCATTCCAGTCACAGAATCAGAGCAGCTCTCTTTTCTACCTCACAAGGTACTGTGAAGGTAAATACATGAATACATAGACCCTCCTGGATCTGTTCCTGTGCAGCTTGGTCTGGGTGATCCTGCTGTGGCAGGGGGATTGGACTGGACGATCTTTCGAGGTCCCTTCCGCTCCCTAAGGATTCTGTGTATGTACTACTGTAACGATGACCAAATAAGCCACGGCATGCAGCTTATCAGCTGCTATATTAGCACAGAGAGGAATTCTCCTGCTTGCCTGTAATGGGAAACTCCTAAAAGCTTGCCTTAAAAGGTACGGACAACAAACAGGACGAATCCCGGAGGGGGGCTGAGGGGAGGTCATACTTTGCAGTCCACAGAAACATTTGACTTCCGAGGGTTGCGTTTTGAAGGCGCTCTCAGTACTTTCTCCTCTGCAAAGCTGAAAGCAGTTTACTTCACGATGAAGTATAGAACCACAACATTCCTGCTCTTTGAGTAATTATAGTAGGCCACCTTCCTTTCCATTTCCCCATCCCAGCCTGAGTAGGACACCCACATCTGTGTGAGCATCTTTAGGGATGATAAAAAGCCCAGCCCATGCTTTTCTGCACCTGACAGTTTGCTCTCTGCTAGGTGTGGGGGCATCTCCACCCACTTAATCTAGGCCAACGAATAATTTCTGTGACTCCATGTATAACACACAGTTCCTCTCAGAAATAGATGAGATACAGGTTTCATTACTCTATCAACTCGGTCCTCAAAGAACTCGGAAAGTTTTGCCTTTATGGTGTGAGATCCTGTAGCACTAACAGAGAAACTGCTTGGGAATTTCTTCTCCTTTAAGCTGGTTTTCCAGGGATCAAGGCTGTAGAGTCCACTGTTCAGCTATTTAATGCCAGTCAGGATTGGACTCTGCTCTGATATTTCATCGTGATTATATTGGGCCCCTCGGTTCAAGAAGGACACAGAGCTGCTGGAGGGTGTCCAGCGTAGAGCAACGAAGATGATGAAGGAAGGAGAGCAGCTCCCTGATGAGGAAAGGCTGAGGGAGCTGGGGCTCTTGAGCTGGGAGAAGAGGAGGCTGAGGGGGGACCTCACTCATGTCTCTAAATCTGTGAAGGGTGGGTGTCAGGAGGATGGAGCCAGGCTCTGCTCAAGGTCATCTGTGGATAGGACAAGGGGTACTGGGTGCCAGCTGGAACAGAGGAGGTTCCCTATCAATCTCAGCAGGACCTTCTTCCCAGGGAGGGTCCTGGAGCACTGGAAGGGGCTGCCCAGGGGGGCTGTGGAGTCTCCTTCTCTGGAGACTTTCCAGACCCACCTGGCTGTGTTCCTGTGCGACTTAGTTTGGGTGATCCTGCTGTGGCAGGGGGACTGGACTGGAAGATCTTTCAAGGTCCCTTCCAATCCCTAAGGATTCCATGACTTCTGGTGTTCAGAACAACCTTTTCAAGTACCTTATCCAGAAGGCAGTCCTTTGGACTCTCACTAACTTTTGAAGGTAGATTACATAAAAAGATGTGCTGTGGTTCAGCAATCACAGCCAAGCAAATTAAACAACAGCAGGGATTTTCTGGTGCTGATTAGGGTAAGGAACAGGACTTAGAGCCAGGTAAACACAGCACAGTGGTCACTGGGCACTCTATTAGGCACTTATGCATTCTGACTTTTTATTAGATTACAGCAAAAATGTGCATTTCACTTCAGTTTTCCTTATAAAATGAGGCTAAGCTGCTAACAATTCCAGGAGGGATAAAGAACTGGTTTGTTGAGATTGGCAGCAGTAAGGAACTGCCAAGCTAACTTCTCTTTGTTGTTGTGGTGGTGGTGGTGGTGATTGTGTTTTAAGAGGCACTCTCTGGCACACACTGGCATAAAAGAAGTGGTTTAGTAACTCCTTTACCCTCCCTCTAATCCCGAAAAGGCAGCAACAGCAGCATGGATGGAACACACAGGAGGCAGGAACGAGCTGTTTGGTTGAAATGCCTAATCCACCTCTGCTCAGGCACAGGCAAAGTAGCTTGCCATCCCCTTCAGCCTGGCAGCTCTCCATTCTGCTAACTATTCCCAGCTCCTTCTTATAATAAAGCCTTTCCTTGGTCCCCACGAGAAGCTGAGCCAAAGCCCTGAACCTAAACACCTGAGAGCTGCAGAGCCCTTTGCATCCCGAGCTGAACTGCGGAGCCCAAAGCCATCCTCAGAAGTGCTGAAGGGGTGTAGCTGTGTTCCGAGTGATCGCTCGAAGGAGAAGAGGGCTTTGGCAGGATAAACAATGAAAGGCTACTCTTTGTAAGACTAGGAAGCAAGGGATGACGAGGTTAGGCATAATACCCGGGCAATTTCTGCTCTGCAGGCTTTACAGTCCTCTCAGAAAGGTGCCAGATGTAAGCTCACATGGACTGGGAGAAACTGGAATCTGGAGCTCTCAAGCGTTACCTCCTGCTGCTTCTACCTCTGCTGAATGGCACTGCAAACTGGACTGGGGGGTGATCATGGATCACCTGCCAAGGCAAGGGCAGCGCTAGATCTGGCAGAGATGCGAGCAGGCAGTCATTGCAACAGAGATGACTTTGAAATAAATTGACACCAGAGGCCAGAAAGTTTTGTCATCACTAACTTGATCCCTGGTCTAAACCAAAAGGCATGGAAAGCACCCAGTTACTCTCTGAGAGAGCTTTGGGCTTGGCGAGAAGGCAGCCACCTGGCTGTCCTGCTGCAGCAGCAGCTCCTCTCGGGGTTTGGTGGGCGGCTGGCACCAGCTGACAAGGACGCACAGATCCCAGCGGGTGACGCAATCTCAGGGGCTGTTGGCAGTGGTGTACCCTGGAGCTGCTTGCACGGGTGGTTTGAGACCTTTCTGGCAGAGAAAGCTCCTCTGTCTACAAGATTTAAGACACTTTTGTGAAAACGTACTGGTTTGACCACGATCTGATTCATCCTTTTGTCGGATTTGAAAGAGCTAGAGCTCTCCAAGCGAAGCACTCGGATGAAACAGGGTGGCAGGCACGTTTCAGATGGGCTTGTAGGACCCTGAGGTAAAACACTCGGGCTATTTCAGGTTTTCCTTGTGAAATGAGTCTTCCCTGGGGCTCTCCTCCCTCTCCTAGGGTTTGGGTAGTCTCGTGGTGGCTGAGCCACCCAGGACACACCTCCCTGGGCTCCACTGGGTGCTGGTGGGCATGGCAGTGCTCAAGCTCTGCTATGTGGAGGTTAGGAGACACTGCTCTTTGAGTGTTCATTTTGCACTGGCTGGTGAAAGGCTTGAAGTAAAAGGAGAGATACCTCTGGAGGTGTTGGAGTCTCTGGAGTTAGTCTGACTACTGGGAAACCGGTTGCATCTCCTTGTTAGCATTGGCTCCCTGGTTAGCATCCTCACGGTATGAGTGCAGCCACACTTGGGACTCTGCATCACAGTTCCATGAGATCTTAGGCCACATACCTCAACCACAGAGCCAGGGTTAAAGGGTGACTGAGGAGGAGTAAAAGAAGTGGTTTAGTAGTCAGGTTTGAGGACAAGATTTAACCTGTGCAGACAAGTGTGCTCTGAACACATGGACTGTCTGCATTCGAGGGCAGACAGGATGTGGTACTTAGTGCCACGGTGGGCGTTGTGGTACTTAGTGCCACGGTGGGGGTTGTGGTGACAGGCTGGACTTGCTGATCTGAGAGGTTTTTTCCACGCCTGTATTTGTATTTACAGCATAATTATTAACAGACTGTAATCAAAACATAACCAATAATAGAAATGTTTGTCTACCTTCAGTTTCCACAAGCACTAAGCAACTGCAGTGGCTACGCATAGGGAATGGGTTGCCAGGTTCCTGTATCACAGTATCACACAGTCTCACAGTACTGATGAGGCTGGAAAAGACCTTCAAGATCATCCAGTCCAACCTAAAACCAACCCAGTAACCCTAACATCTGACATCTAGCTCATGCCACTCAGCACCTCATCCAGCCTGACCTACCTCAGAACCTTCTCCCGTTCGAGACAAAAGACTGTGTTTGAAAACCTTGTCCTTCTTGTGTTTGTGAGAAGGAATGGGGTGCTCACACATTTCTTACAAGCTTTCTTTTCTCCCTAGGGGCCAACTTAAAACCAACGAATTAACGACGAGCCCAACGCAATCAGGAAACCCGAGTCTCTGCGAGTGAAAAGCAACCGCCCTGTTCTTCAGCCCCTTCCCGCACTCTAAATGTGAGTATGTGCAGCTGTGAATCCTACAGGAATGACACTCCATGTCCAAGCCAAAGCACAACAGTCTCACAGTCACCGCAGCAGGTGAACCCCCAACACAACCTGTTAAATATACTTACTCAGCAGAAAACAGCGAGAGTTCAGGTGAGCAGCACAATCGGCGGCTGCTGTTTTCACACACACAGCAAAACTGCTTTGGGAGGAACGAGCGCTGGCCTCAACAGCTCACAGGGAACAGAGAGTTAAGGGGGGAAAGCCTATAAAAAGCCTGGAAAGTTCTAGAAAGTGTTGCTATTTCGTTCTCCTTTATTTCCCCCTCAATCTATTACAGACAATAGGCAAGGACTTGAGCAAAGCATTCAGCTCTGGAAAGAAAGAGCCCTCAAATTAAAAGGAAACAAAGCCCTTTATCTGTAGCAGGGACAGGGAAGGTTTGCAGACTCGAGCATCTCTTGGCAGCTAGACTTGAAGGGCATTTGGGTCCAATAGAAGTCCTGAGCTGCTACCAAAACCAACAGCCTAATTGTCTCAGTTGAAACTGGGGCTTAGCTTTTGGGTTTCCTGTAACTAAACCCTGCCACAAACAGCTCTGCTGCGTTTTTCCTGTAATACAATCAAATAGGGCAAAAATGAAGGTAAACACGAGGGACGGTGAAGATGAGCGTGAGGTTCCCAACAGAAGTCCGGCAGCAGACGTTAGGGAAAACTTGTGGAGAGCACTTGTCAGTTCTAAACGGTCGATACGACACTTCATTAAAAATAAACAACCAAACATCTGAAAGTCATTGCTAGACTCGAGGATTTTTGGGGTATTACTTTATTTAAGCAATAAGGTATTTGAAAAATGTGCTCAGGACGTCTAGCTCGCTTCAGATGGCTTTGCTCCGCTGCGCAGCGTCGTGGCAGTCACCACCCACCCAAAGGTGCTATTGGGGTAATACTTTTACGTGGAGAAACGACAGCTGCCATGCAGGAAGCAGAACTGCTCGGCAAGGTTACAGGAGCGCACAGGAGAACTGCACAGTGCAGCTCCAGACACTCTAATCTGGCCGGGAAGCGGGATTCAGAGACCCTGAATTGTGATGAAGTGAATACAGTGAGGAAGCTAATTCAGCAGTTTGTGGGTTTGCCAAGGTCACACCTCAAAATCTAAAGAAGCCCTAGGTGACTGGAGGTAGTGTTTCCGCTCATACAGTCCAATATTCTTTATGACCGCCCCCTTTGCTGTTGAACTGACTTTCACCCCTCTCAGCATCCAGACTTCTTGAACAAGGCCACCTTCTCTGTTCTCGGTTTCCTCCTCATTTTTTATGTCCCTCCTTATCTGATAAATAAGGATTAGTTGACGGGGCTGCCTTTTTCCTGCCTGACCTGGAGAACTGGAAGTCCAGGATGATTTTAAATGCAACTTTAACCTCAAATTACTTGAGTTGCTATGGAAACGCTACCTTAGATTTCCAGAACCAGTGATTTTAAACAGGAGTAAGTTGCTGGACTCCTTTCTTCACTCATGAAAACTTCAGATTCCTCTGAGCAGCAATGAATGGAAGGAAATTAAAGGGGAATTACAAAGGAGAAATCATTTCCAAACATAGCTGTGTTGTTCAATAGCTTAGAAATTGACCTCTCCTTTCCTCTCAGTCAATGTGGTTTCTTTAACTAGTCCAAACATTATTGTGAATAAGCCTAACGGTTGCGTTGGTCTGTCTCTGGAAGAAGAGGGGATTGTTTAGGGCTCTGGTCGTGACAATCAGCACTCATGGCTCTAGTACAGAAGAACCCAGAACGAGATAAACTTGCCTTCACAAATCATTACACTGGGGTTATTCCAAGGAGGTATCTTGCTTGCGGTTAGTAACCACCATGACAAGCTCACAATCCCAGGCTGTGCAAAGCAGAGACCTGATGGACCTGTTGCTTGATAGAACCTCTGCTCTGATGGGACTTGGAGGACTTCTGCTTCTCTAGTCCCATGCTTCCCAAACAACCTCACACGTGCAGACCTGCACATACTACTGGCCTTTGGCAAGGAGGTAGTACTTTGACTGGTGATGTGCAGTGACTGCCCCTTTGCAAAGTGAGGAGGAGCAGCTAACTCAAGGTTGCTCCAGCTGAAGAGACTTCATGGCCAGTAGGCAGCAGATTTTAGATTGACTACAGGAAGGTCATGGAGTAGTAGAGCAGTGTCTCACAGTCTCACAGTCAGGATGAGGCTGGAAAAGACCTTCACGATCATCCAGTCCAACCTAAAACCAACCCAGTAACTCTAACATCTGACATCTAGCTCATGCCACTCAGCACTGCATCCAGCCTGGCCTTGAACACCTCCAGGGACGGTGACCCGACCCCCTCCGTGGGCAGCCCGTTCCAAACCCGGATCACTCTGTCAGGGAAAAACCTTTTCCTAGTGTCAAGTCTAAATGTCTCAGTCTGGTTTGGGAAACAGCTGGACCATTTGGGAAACAGTAGGTCATTCATAGCAAAATATAGAGCCTATAGCTGCACGTTGCACGTATCTTCCCCACCTCTTCCATAGCTTCCAAGCTCAGGGAGAAGTAGCACTAAGAGAACAGTCTCCCCTCGAAAGCCTCAGTGCCATAATTTATCAGTGCAATCATGCTTTGTGCACTCGCTGAGTTTCTGTAGGAAATACCAGTGTATTTTCAATGCAGGAGTCTGCCTGGAAACGTCACCTTTTGAGACAGTTTTCTGGACCCTAAAGAGTGCAAACACTTCACTCTGTTAATAACTTTGTCTTGTAAAGTTCAGGGGAGTGCTGCCACAGGATGAAATTAAATTTGAAATACAGTCAAGAAGAATTAGCCAGCTGATAATGAGAGCTCAGCTAAAATATTTGTGATATAATTCAACCTTCTGTTTAGTTTCAAAGCAGTTCACTGTGGGGTTGGGCTTTATTTAAGTCATAGCCTACGGATATCCTTTTTCACATGCAAAAGTTATTCAAATACTGTCAAACCTTACAGTTCACGGGAGAATTGCACCTAGCCTGGCTGCCCAGGAGCTTGGCAAAATGACTGTGAGGTATTTCCAAGGATGGAGACTCTACAACCTTCCTGTGTAACCCACCCCAGTGGTCACTCGCCCTCACTTTTCCACTCATTCTACACACTCCGACGATTTCTACCTCATCTTAGATGTCCCCTGTCCTTGAGCACTGAGGCAGTTCACCCCGTGATTTACATGGGGTAGATGAATGTTGGAGCAGGATGCTGGAATCAGAGCTATTTCAGTTGAGAAGCTGACATGGCAGTTTACTAACCGTGTCTTTTGACCACTTGCTCTGTAGCCCCCCGTGTACTCACAACATAAACGGGGTCAGCTACGCAGCAGCACGGCGTGAGCACCAACATGGGAACGGGAGCCTTTCCAGCTGATGGCAAGACTAAGGCTTTCTGTAGGACGCTTGCTTTGGGCACAGCAAACACGGAGACTGAGCATTCCAAACCTGCAAACAGGCTGGAACGCGCTCAGGTCCCCCCTCCCGTGCGGTGTTTGCGAAGCGGTGCCTCAGTGCACGCCAAACGGGGAAGGCAAAGAAGAGGCAGCAGCACGGAGCCCGTGCTGACAGTGTAAATAGAAATTTGAGTTTAGCAGACAGAGTTCACAGTTTGCAGTGAAAGGTCACAAGGATTTCAAGCATGTTTGGTATTTTGTCTCTGCTGTCTGCACAGTATCAAGCAAATAAAACCCCCTCCCGATAGGCAACTTCCAATTCTGTATACTTGGCATCCCTGCTCAGCCTGAAGGAACATGGGAAGCTCGGAGTTTGGCATTCCGTGATTTTTTGAGGACACAGCATCCTAACAAAACTTTAACACTTACTCAGCCCGACCTCGCCTGGTGTTTTTCCATGTGACAGTTGATAAGCTAAAAGGCTTTACCCAGCTTCAGTTAAGCCAAGGGGCCTGCAGTTTTCTCGCTGAAAAGGCAGTGCAGAATTTAGCACGGTGAGGAAGGAGCTTCAAATCTTCACTCTCGAGTAGTTCACGTCCATCTTTTCCCAACCATTACAAGAACAAATGCTTTTGCAAGAAGTTCCCTGCAGCCTGCAGCTGAACCAGAGGACAGTCTGATGGTTTCTCCTATTATTTCACTACAACTTTTGCCTACAGTGAGTTCGCTCTCTTCTCTGGATGCTGTCACAGCATCTCCCTTAGGACTGGTTGAACTCTGGCCTGTGAAACACAAGGATGTCTTTATTTCATGAACCTAACACGATTTACACCGAGTAGAAACCATTTTCCTGGAGGTATGTCACCTCAGAAATCCAAAGAAGAGCTTTATTAGCAGTTCTCCTAAGGAGTGGGTGCAACTGCTGCCTTTTGTGGAGTCACTACTTCAGATATTTACACCTGCACTGCTGAGGCAACAAATGAGAGCGAATCCTTTCACACTGATCTTGTTTAGAAGTGCAGCTCTTTCAGGGCAGAGTATTCAGAGATAGCTTACGAGTGTGAGACTGAGTAAGCAGTGAAACTGGGACAGCTTTCTCTGTGTGTTCCTAACTCCTGGTGTCTGTTGTGCACGCTGTGAGTGCCAGACACTTGAGCTCATGCGGCACCTGTGAGTGCTGAGAGGTTCCTGGTGGGGTTCTCCCTGCGAGTCCCACTGGCATGCCTGATAATGCAGTGAGGGATCTATTTCCTCTAAGCTCAGGTGCTCGGACAGTTGGCCTTCCAGCGCAGGCAGAATGCCTGTGAGAGAATCACACACGGATAGGGATTGGAAGGAACCTCGAAGGAGCAGGCAGTCCAATCCCCCTGACAGCGCAGGATCCCCTAGATCGAGTCACACTGTGACACTGCTGTGCCATGCATTCCTTCATACCCTTCTCGAGACAGATATTTCTCTTCTCTAATACGCAGAACACATTTGTTGTTGGCTCTTCATTACCTTTTCTTTACTGCACTTGCAGCCTGTGCCCGTTCTGCTTGTACAGCTAACGGCAGGGGAATTCAGTGGCCATGAAAAGCTGAAAAGGCTTCCTAATCCTTTTCATTTCCTCTCGCCACTGTTTTTTACCTAGATATGGGTGGGTTTGCTCTGAGGTGTACTAGTGCTGAATGAAGAATAACAGATGCCTCAGCGTTACCTTCTGCTGCCATGGAGTGCAAGCATCATGCAATCCAACGTAGCCAGGAATGATTATGATCCTAAGTGGGGTGCATGCCTGCACGGGAACTGCAGACACACTCAAAATTCGTGTCCTTTGATCTTCAAGGGAAAAAGGACAGGTGCTCAGCATTTCCTACCCACCAGCAGAACAGCCCGTAGGTTTTGCTGTGCTCAGAGCACAGCAGATTCCAAAGTGAATGCCTTCTAGGAGAGCAAGAAAACCAAATCTCTTGCCTGTCTTGACAAACAAGACCTACTGTTTGAAAAACTGAACACAGACTTGTTCTGGTTTAGATTCCACGATGGAAAGCCAGGAAGAGCTAAAAAGGAAAAGGTGTTGGCTAGTGCTCAGGTCATTTTGTATTTGCCCTGCGCAGTGCCAGGAATATTGCTGTTCTTAAGGAGTTCTGCGTAGGTGATGGAATTAATTGGGAGAAGAGAGGACCCTCCTCTTTCAAAGACACAGCTGAACACTGTGACTTAATATTTTACCTTTACCAGAAAGAAATAGCCCTGTGGTTTATCAGGACAGGGTAGTTCAGGCTGTGGCACCTCTACAAGGGACATGAACAACTTTTGGTCATTTTGCTGCTTTTCAAAAACGGGAGAGGGATGCTCAGCCCTGCGTCTGTGCTTGGGTGGATGGCTCCTGCCATCTACGGGCCGCTGCAGTCGTGACATGTGTCTGCTCCCAAGGACTTTCTGGGAAAAACCAACTGCCACAGCGATCAAAAAGAACTCCATCAGACATCTGAATTGGCTGTAGCACCTGTCAAGCGCTTCTTGACAAATGTATTTTCATCAAACTACCCTTTCATGTCTTATAGCCTGAAAGAACGTGTATCACACAGTCTCACAGTGATGATGAGGCTGGAAGAGACCTTAAGGATCATCCAGTCCAACCTAAAACCAACCAAGTGACCCTGACATCTGACATCCAGCTCATGCCACTCAGCACTGCATCCAGCCTGACCTTGAACACCTCCAGGGATGGTGACTCCACCACCTCCCTGGGCAGCCCGGTCTCTCAGTAAAGAATTTCTTCCTAAGATCAGTGCTTTCCTTCTGCAATGCAGACTGTAATGCCTAAGGTGGAAGACACTTGTGAGCAAGGGATAGAACAGGCCAGAAAGTAGGAGCTGGGCAGTAACAGCAAGAAATACTGGAGAAGGACTTGGAGCTGCTGGGTCAGACCTGCCTTTTCCATGGGGAAGACGAAAGAACCCTGCTGTAAGCAACTTGCCTGAAGTCGTAGAGGTAGTTTTGAACACCCTCACACACGTGCTTACAAATCTCTAGGTTTTTTAAAGCTTGAGCCTGCTGCTCGAATGAAGTTGTCCAGACGTAGCAGCGCAGCCAGAATTCTGCCCCCTCCTGCCACAGTCCCGTGACGTGAGTCAGCAGGCACAACCCAGGTCCAACACAGGAGTCTTTCTCCAAGCCAGGGGCCAATCCCTTATTAAACTCAGCGATACCAGGCAGCTCATAATCTGCCTTCGGTCTTTTTTCGGAGATGCTAGCGTGTCTAAGGCTGTCCCTAGGAATTCTTGGGGAAAAATGACAAAGCAGAGATTTCCTTAGTTTCCTCCAGGGTCAGCATGTCCTCACAGGAGGCGGCAGCCGCATTTCACAATGACAGTTTTCCAAACCCCTCCCCTCCAGCACTGTAGGAAAGAAATAGTATCCTATGGGAACAGTAACCGTGCAGCCTGTGCCTGCTTCACCACTCTGATTCAGAGCATCAGCCCCACACCGAGAGGCAGCGACTGTGGGGGAGCCTGTGTCAGAGCAGCAGTAATAATTTGGCCTCTCTGGATCTGGACACGGCCACCTAAGCCCGTTTCAGATGAGCACACGGCTGAACGAGGCCACAGAGGAGCATTCTACAATGTGGTAGCCTTCAAAGCCTGGCTTTTCAATCTCTATTGCAATAAGGAAAAGAAGCGGCACCACTGATATTTCCTTATGAAACAATTAGGGGGTGAGGGACGTGTCACCATCAGGAGTCAAGACTAAAAGATGAGTAAGATTAAAACGTCTTTATGATGAGTTTCACAGATTGAGAAGCCCAACAGCTTTTATTTTGCTCCAACTTTATGTTGCTGGACAAAGATCAGACGGAATAGCGTGTGCAGCTCGTAACATACACGATCACTTCGACTAAGCCATACAAAGGCTGACGTCTAACTTGTCCATGTGATGGTATTTAGCAAAGCTAATGCTATAATTAAATGGGTTCAAATATCAAAACCACCTGTATCTGCTTATATTTAGACTTTGGGTTTCCATTTACAAACTAACGCTCTTGGTAGAGAGTAAACTCAATGATCTTCATGTGTACTGGCGGAGTTCTTCTTCACATTGGCAAGAGAAGCTCCAGAGCACTAATAATCTAGAAGATTTATAGGTCTTACAGCAGCACTGACGCTTGCCCCACTGAGCAACCTAGAAGGGTAGTAGTCTTTTCCTCAGGTATGGGGTGGGTTGGCTGATAGCATCAGCTAAGCCATGGTGAAGGCTATGAGCAGAACCAGTTACAGCCCCACTGTGAGCTAAACTAAGACACCTTTGAGGTGTGTATGTGTATATATATATATACATATATATAACATACATATATATATAAATATGTTGATGTCCTGAGTGCAAAATTCTGCAGGAAATGGGATCCACATGCATGTTTCCTTGGGAGTTCCTTGCAAAGCACTAGTCAAGTCTGAACGTGTGCATGTTTTGATTTGATAGGGTTACTTGACAGGTTCTCCCCTCATTCTGCTGGTGCCTGTAGGACTGTACATCAACAGAGACGTCCATAGTCTGCTTTTGTTTAATTAAACAGGGTCTTGGTTGCCAGTTAAAAGCAGTTCTATCAGATAAGGAAAATATTGACTCTTCTCACAACATCTCCAGTCCGATTTCCAGGAAAACTTTGGGATAGTTTAGAATAGATTAGAAGAATGATAAGAAAAACACTGCCTTCAAAATTCAAGGAAAGCAACACACCCACTGTGTCCCAGCTCCTGTATCTATGGCAATTCTCAGCTCAGAGGGGCTGTGCAAGTACCGCTCTTCATGGGCCATCCCTTTAAATGTCATCATTCGCAAGCCAAGGTGCAGTAAAACAGACTCAGTCCCTCTTACTGCTGTCCACTTCAAACCAGAGACATCCCCGTGATGATTTCTACAGCAGAAGATACCGACGGGGATAGATGGAGCACGCGTTGAAATCCAGACTCAGTGATACCGGTTACTCTGCTTACAAGCAGGCATTCCCTCCACCACAGTCACAACGTTACTGGAAGCAAGGAAAGAATCCGGACTGGTAACGGATACCTGTTTACTTAGCTAAACCATAGCAGGCCAGGATTTTGTGTCTTTGTAAGCTAATACAAACCAGAATGATTCTAATTTTACTTCCTGAAAACGGGAATTTCATAGATCTAGACTGACAGTATTTTCTTTGCCAAAATAGCTTGCCCTGGCACTTAACATTGGAAAGACCAGCCTTTCCTACTGCCAATAAACGAGTACAAGTCAGCCAAATCCTCCAGTTCTTAATTGAGCACAATTCTCATTGTAGTTTTGCTTGATTAAGAAAAACAGACCGTGCTCTGCTGCCTGTATTACTGTCTGAGTACTTTTAGGTGGAGATCCAGTTACTAATGTCTAGCAGCTAGCAAACTCTATAGAGACCACGGTTGTCATTCTGGTTATCTAATCACTGCTGGCTGTTATGTGGAAGCAACTAATTGAGTCACTTGAGAAGAATATGGCCCGGATCATGAGGGGGTTTTCTTTACAACTGCTGTATCACTAAACTCTGTGAAGTGTTTATAGAATCACAGAATCATCATGGATGGAAAGGACATCCAGGATCATCAAGATCCTCACCCCAACATCTCCCCAACTCCTAGACCATGGCCTCGAGTGCTCTAGCTACTCACCTTTTAAACACCTCCACGGACGGTGACTCCACCGTCTCCCTGAGCAGCCTGGTCCAGTGCCCAGCCACTCTCTCAGGAAANCACTCTAGCACCTAAATATCCTTTTTTAAACTAAAATTATTTAGTTCTGTTTGTTTTTTAGAGTTTTTAAGGTTTATTTACCTTCCTAATGAACTGCTGGGAGAGAACTTTCTAGAAGTCACCAGTGCATACCCTTTGCCACCATGTCTGTCCAGATTTCTGCTTTTCATCTGTGTCTGATTCTCTCAGGGAGAACTACTAGACNCAGACAGGGTCTGTTTTCCAGCCCTCTCACCAGCCTCGCTGCCCTTCTCTGGACCCACTCTAGCACCTAAATAGCCTTTTTTAAACTAAAACTATTTAGTTATATTTGTTTTTTATAATTTTTAAGGTTTATTTACCTTCCTAAAGAACTGCTGGGAGAGAACTTTCTAGAAGTCACCACTGCATACCCTTTGCCACCATGTCTGTCCAGATTTCTGCTTTTCATCTGTGTCTGATTCTCTCAGGGAGAACTACTAGACCTTGATAGTCAGGAGGACTCATAAAATATTGAGGTTCAGCTGTCGCTCTTAGCCTGAGGCAGCCAAGGGAAAGCAAGCCAGGAAAATTCTTGCGCAGCCTCGCGCATTGCCAAATGCAAACTAAGTAGGTTGGTCTCCCCTCTGATAACAGCTATCTCTACTTGCCGATTGCTGCACCAGTGTTGTGTGCTTGCCATGTACCGATGGCTGCAAGAGGAGGAAAACACAAGCCTCTCCCCTTCCTCTGGATGATTTGCCATGGGCTCAGCCCTCTGAAGACAAGTTCATTTCAGGTGCTGCGTTTAATTAAGATGAGGACTTCCTGCCAAACCAAAGGCGTAATGGCAGGGGATCACTGCTGTGGTACAAAACCAGGACGTACTTTTCAACTGACCACTCTTAGGAGACTCTGCATCTTGTGCAGAATATATATATAAGAAAAGATAAAACCAGGTGCAGGTATCAAGCAGAGAGAGAAGAGAAAGAAGTAGGAAGGAAGCCCATGGAGGTGGTTGAGTTGCCGTCCCTGGAGGAGGTGTTCAAGGTTAGTCTGGATGAAGTGGCATGAGCTAGATGTTAGGGTTACTGGGTTGGTTTTAGGTTGGACTGGCTGATCTTTAAGGTCTTTTCCAGCCTCATCAGTACTGTGAGACTGTGTGAATTTGGGAACTGGATTGGACTGGATGATCTTTCGAGGTCCCTTTCAATCTCTAATGATTCCATGAATCAGGTTTTATACAACTCTAACCACATAAAAACAGATTCAAAGTGTATTCATAAGAGATAGAAGTCTCTGAGGAGATCTCTGGGGGTTGGAACTAAATGATCTTCAAGGTCCCTTCCAACCTAAACCATTCTGTGTTCAGCAGCAGTTGCCAAAGGTAATGTGTGAGATTTGGACAGTCCTCAGGAGATCATCCAGTCTAGAGATAAATAGGCTGAAGAAACAAAACTGCCAAAAATGAATGATCCAGACCTGGCCTTTTTATTGTTATTTCTTAGTGATTTTGGTTACTGGTGCTGCCTCCTGGGATGAAAAGAACTAAAAGAGAAGGGAGATAATTATTTCCTATAGGTGCTGTTTGAAACCAGTCCATCCAAATCTGCATTTTAAAGCAATGACATTTGCTGGTTTATTTTGTAAACTGTGTTTAAAAGGAAGAGATGAAAACTCTCCCCAAGTTGGCCTCACTTCCTCTCTCTGAAATGATTTCCAAAATCCTGTTATGACAATAGTATCTAATGATGGAGCAAACACGGATGCCATACAATCCCACCAGTTGTAATAGCACTTAGACCTTGTCCAAACCAGTGAAGATAGAAGAAAATGGATTATAACTGCATTCCAAGAAGAGTTGCTAAGCCTCTGGTATCTCAACTTAATTCCTTCACATGTTCATCATGCAAAGGAAGAAATGTCTGCAGGAAAACTGCCTGTAGTGAAGCTGCTGCACTCCAGGGTCCTATCAGCCAGCAGCATGAAACAGTTATGGCACCAAGAGCTACTAGTCTAGTTGCAGTAATCCCAGCAAAGATGACATGGGAGTCTGTGATTTCTTTATCTGAATTCTTATTGATCATTTGTGTGCATATGCTTGTGTCTGTCTGCGTGTGTCTGTGCATGTCTGCGTGCGTGTATCTGCATGTGTCTGTGTCTGTCTATGTCTGTCTGTGTGTTTGTGTCTGTCTGCATCTGCCTCTGTCTTTGTGTCTGCCTGTGTCTTCGTGTCTGCCTGCATGCACATGCAGTCGTGCATGTGTGTTTGGGCAGGGCTTCCTATCCTGGCACACTGCTCGTTGCCTGCACCTGAGCTAGAAGCACATTGCCATCTAGTATTCCTTCAGCAGTACAGTGGTCTCACTCTGAGCACAGCCTAGTTTGCACCCAGCCTCCACAACTGGCACTTCCAAAGTAGCCCTCAAAAGCTTTTGGAGCTCATCAAGCTGCAAGCGTGTATTTTGGAAACATTAGTCCCTGGATGACTTTACAGGAACAAGTTGTGAGTACACTCACTCTTCTAAGGAGCTCGTTCCTGCAGGATCTAATCAGCCTTGTTATTCCATTTACTGAGAACTGGGTAAGAATTTTCAGGGAATACAGCTCAGACCTAAAAAATTACCTCTCGACCTCGGAGCCTGTGGGCTGTAACTGGCTCTGCAGATTGCCTCCTTCCTGAGCACGGTTAATCAAGCCTTCTGCAGAGTGCATCAGGAGTGCTTCTATTAAGAATAGGTGGTTTCTGCTAATACCTGAAAATCCGAGCAGGTTTCTTGACCTGACAAGGAATTAATCAGGGTCACTGCAGGTGTCCCTCCTCCCAGTCTATCCGAACAAACCAAAGAAAGCAGCTGGAAGCATTGCTGCTAACCACCGCACTGTGTGAAGAAAGGACACTCCGTTTTGCTGGCTAGAGAAGTATCTGCTTAGTGGATTTTTGGGGGGTTGGTTTTGTTTTTCATTTGACCTGTAGGTAGCCATGAACCTGTTCAGAAAGAAGAATCCAGTGGAAAAAAGTTTATGAAGAGGAACGTGATTTCATTGAGGTACAGAGATTTTTCTAGAGCCAGATTTCGTGGTGTTAGTCACTGTTATCATGGTATCACAGCCTCACAGTACTGATGAGGCTGGAAAAGACCTTCAGGATCATCCAATCCAACCTAAAACCAACCCAGTAACCCTAACATCTGCCATCTAGCTCATGCCACTCAGCACTGCATCCAGCCTGACCTTGAACACCTCCAGGGATGGTGACCCGACCCCCTCCGTGGGCAGCCCGTTCCAAACCCGGATCACTCTGTCAGGGAAAAACCTCTTCCTAATGTCCAGTCTAAACCTCCCCCGATGGAGCTGAAGACTGTGACCCCTTGTCATTAAGGCTATGACCCTTATCTTAACTGAATCGTCCTGGGAATAGCTACCTCATACCTTAACTGCCCCTTTGCAAAGATGTAAGGAGAGTCTTTCTAAAAGCACATCTGCTTAGAAAACCCTCCAGATCTTGAAACAAAAAAGGAGACTGGGCATGGAAAATGAATTGATTTTCCATTAGTTGATTGACAGTATAGGATCAACCCTTCAGATCCTACCCCATTAAGGGATGTTTACANGTCCTTAGTTGATTGACAGTATAGGATATAGAACCCTTCAGATCCTACCCCATTAAGGGATGTTTGCATCTGGCCCCCGCTGGAACCCACATGCCTGAATTAGGTGCTGGGACTCCACGTACACGTGTTAAGGGGAGCTAAGCGCCTCCAAGGGGGATTCACGAAAGCCACTGTTTGGGGAGCTGCCTAAGCCAGCCAAATAGGAAAAGCTGAAGACTGCAGCTCGTCCTAAATCCTAGCTCTCTCCTGGGTTTAAGTGCCTTCTGGTGAATGAAGTACACAGGCAACAAGTCCCTCCGCTCTCAGCTCAGAGCCCACAGCCCTCTTTTGAAAGCAGGTACCCGCTTGATTTTTGTGAATGGAACAGTACCTGGTCTCAACAAAGATGGGCATATCCTCACAAATAGGGCGGCAGGTGCCATAGTTTATAACAACAGATAAAAAATAGCTGTTGCTAGAGAATTTTGTTTAAACCCTCCTGATTTCTGGATGGATGGAGCAGTCCAGTATGCCAAACTTTCTAAACAAGATCATCTCTTCCACTTATTGAGCAAAGGTAGAAGTATGCTAAGGGCAGGAATCTTTGTAGTGGCAAATAACCTCCCAATAGCATTTGGCTGACAGGAGGGGTTTTGTCAAGAAGAATATTTTACAGGCATTCATTATTGGGTTTATATCTCACTTGGACGAGGACTTTGGTGTTCTGGGGAGCTGCAATGTTAGAACATGGCTAATTATGGGAGGGACAAGACTTTGTTTCTCTTGACAGGGTCATCAAAGCACAGTGAACGGAAATACTCTGAGTGTCACCAATTCTTCTCTGAAATAGAGCCTCCAAAGCCTTGTGTTTTTCATTTAAAAAGCAATTAAAAAGGAGAATCATGTAGCAGCACGAAGGCAGGAGCCAAGAAAACACATCTTGTAGACCATCAAAGTCAGAAAAGGAACAGAAACGCTCTGCCGTGCCAGTTTTAGAAAGAGGCAATCAAGCAGATTTTACAGCAAGAAGGCAACGTGCGAGGCCACGGGATTGCAAAAGGAGTCAGGAGAACAATAAATTAAGATCAGGCCATGTAATTCAGAGTCCCTGGGACTTAGCTCAAGCACTCCCAGGATTGTTAAGTAAACTCTGTCAGGGTTGCAAACCCTAGAATATGCTCACTAGAAAGTGGCACATAAAATAGTTTCTCTATAGTCACATCACCACTTGATCAATTAACCAATTAATTTAGCTAATGTACTAATGAGCCCAAACAAAAACAAAATAAGGAGTGTTCAAAAACCACTTCTAAATTGCAGGCAAAGCCCAAAACTAACTCAATTTGGGGAAAAACAGCAAGACACAGTTAATTCCCCCCACACAGAAACCCCAGCACAAAGATGTATGGAGATTAATCACATGTTCTTACATAACTGGACCGAGCTGCCATCTCTACCCCCTCAAAGAGAATGGACTTCCAGCAGTTCTTTCTCCATGTGGAAACGGGAGGTCCATTCAATCTCTGCACACGCTCCTCCATGTGAGCAGTTTGTTTAAGGTTCAGTTCACTGCTCCACGTGCTTCCAAGCCAGCCCTCCATTCCCAGTGTGCCCATTCCTACAACCCATGAATGAGGGAAATACTCTCTCTCCACTTCAGCAAACAATGGATTGCAGGTGAAACCTTTCCTCTGCTGATCCCTGAGCTTCCACTCTCTCTCCCCCCCTCTCTCTGTTCACCACAGTCCCAGGACAAGATGGCCCAGCCCAGTGCTATTTATCTCTCTCTGAGCAAAGATTAAAATGATGTGAAGAAACCAGAAACTGGAAGGTCCAAACCAGTTGTACCAGTTCACAGAGTAGAAAAAATTTCACAGGTTGCCATAGCAACTTTTCAATGCCTCAGGCAAGAAAACCACTCAAACACACACCACAGCAAGCCAAAAGACTACCAGCAAAGAACCAGTGCACCCAGTATCTGCCCTTTTCCTAACGAAATGTCATTACATCGATGCCTTGTTAGGGGCTAATTGCTCACATCTAGATCACTGCAAGGCAGTTTAATCAGTGCATGTGCAATGCTACAAAGAGGGGAGAACAGAAGAAATACCATTGTAAACCTCAGAGAAGTCACTGATAAAAAAAGGCCACAACTCACCCTTTTCCAAAGAGCCAGTCCTCCTGCCTGCCTCGGGCACCCTTGAGTTGCCAGGTACACTTGCCTCCCAAAATGCCCCCTGGCAGAGCACCACCCAGACCTCAATGGTAACCAGCTGGCTTTCCCGAAGTGGCTGCTGAGCTTTATCCACCCAAGACACAGTGCAGCCTTCTAATCCCCAAAATAGAGTGACGGTGGCTGTGGCATAGGAGGTCAAACCGTGGCAGGGAACCTGCAGGTGGCCCATCGTCCCCTTAATCCAGGTCAGACCTCAAGCGGCACTAGCAACTGAAACAGCACTCAGGATCAAAGGAAGCTCTAGAGCAGTTTCTGGCCACTTTCCCCTCATCTCCTCAAGTTTGGCACCAAGCACAGTTTAGCTAGTCGGAAAAGCCAAGCCTACACACATATTACATCTGCAGACACCTGAGCTGCTTTACGTAACTAATCCAGTAAACAGCCAGACTATCTTCCCCTGACTTCTGGAACAATCACTGTAACCAGCAGGAGCACTCTCATAGCAGGGCTTTCCTTCTGTTGTCCCTGCTGGGGAAGCGTTTAAGCAAAACAGGTACTCAGGGCCAGATCGGTGCCTTAGAGATGTTAACGAGTGGGATTTTTGCATATGCATCTAGGCTTTCCTAATGGTACTGAGATTACTAACTCCAAGCACTCTCCCCACACATTTGAAAGCAAACCCTAAACCAGGCTGCATGAAAAGAAGATGCCTGTAGCCTGAGCGAACCTTTTCTATCTCTTTAGGACTAGGAGTGCCTTCACAAATAACATGTTTTAATTCTTCTGCGTTTAGTTTGATTCATCACACGAGGAACTCATACTCTGTGAGCAGTTAAAGCAGTAGAAGTCCTTCAGAATGAGACTGTGCTTTGTGAATTTGTGAGTAAAGAGTCAGGATTCGATGTTATTAATCACAGAAAGAGACAGCCTTCTTCCTTCACTTTTGTCTGCTTCCATAATCTGAGAAGATGGAGCGTTTCACTGATTAACCAGCTCAACACTAAATCGTGCAGATTATTCTCTTGCAATTCAGAGCCAAACGGCTGCATCACAACCCTGCGGCCGGCTGAACCGAGAGGCAGTGAAATGGAAAGGTTTTACACTTGTACCAGTGAGTTTAATTCATGGCAGCACTGCTGGAGGCACTGCTTTGAATTAAAACAGTGACATGCCGTGATAGACTCTGCAAACCACTGTGCCATAAAACAGGCAAACAATTGTACCGTGAAAAACTGGAAGGCTTCTGCCTCAGCCAGCCAGCACAACCTATCACAGGGCACGCTAAGGCCAAGAGAGGGATGAGCGGCAGGCAAGAAGGGAGAGCGTGTCCAAAGATAGCCCGTGGGTCCCTGTCCACACTGTTTTCCACTCAGCAGTGGCCGTGGTTAGTGCGTTACCAACACCCTGAGGTCTAGCCTCCTGCGTTCATGCCTCAGCGTGAAGCGTATCTCCGGTTCCTTGCCTTTCCAGTCATTTTGGAGGAGGGAGCTGGCAGACGTGAAGCGTTTTCGACGAAGTGATCTCCAAACTAACAGCCTTACAAAGACTGTTGGGACTTTCCACAAAACCCAGCCTCTCTGAGCACAGCAAACCCGTTACATCTGATAAGGCAGACTCCTTGGGCAGTGCTAGTGCCTGTGCCCCTCGGTGAGCTCCTTCTGCAGCACCCAGTAGCCACCAGCACTTCAGCCGAGGAGCCTGCAGTTCTGTTCCCGTGTAGAACAAACAGCCTGTGCTTGGACACATGGGCTGCCAGTCCCAGGCTCCGAGCCAGGAGGGCGATTACATGCTGATAAGCAGGCAGGCAGCCCTGGGCTTTGATCACTTTGTGTGTTCCACATTATCGGGTCTGGGTTTACGTGCCTCGCAGAGCCGATCGCTGAATGGGGAGCTAGAGGCAGTCACTTAAGTGTCTCCATCAAAGCTGCCTGCCACCAAGACTGTAGGCAAACTGCCCAGAAGAGAGCATTAGACAGAGAATTCAAGTGCACGCCGTGTGGCAGAGAACAGGAAAACGTATTCAAAGGCCGGTATTTACTAAATCCTACCTACAATTAATTCTAATCCCATAATTAAAGTCGCATGCTTTTCTGCAAACATTCCCCCACGTCGGTCCTCCCTCCCCACCCCCGGGTCAGACACCGATTTGTGCAAACAAGGACACGCCACCATGCAAGAGGGCTGCATCCCCAGGGACTGTGGTCACCCAGCCTGCAATGCCCAGCTTGCTGATCCTTGTCACAGCTCCCTACCGTCTGGCTGCGAGTAGCTTTCAGGCATTTTCCAGCACACAGCTTCTGGGCCAGATCCTCAAAGACAGGCAAGAGAGACAAACTCCCCTGGCAATCAGTTACTAGCACCAGGCATCTGAGTACCGTCGTAAATCCTGGGCTTCGTGTTTGTGTTGAGTCGACAGAGCGCTGTGCCTGGGAGTCAGGGGTTGTGGAGATGCCAACCTAATCATGCCCAGATTGGCAGAAAAACATGGAGATGCCTACCCAGGCCCACGTTAGGTCAGCTTGCAGCGGACTGCACAGGGGGAGAGTACTAGAGGCAACGTACCGATGCCTGCGTGGCCTGATTTCTCCTTCTCATCGAGGCTGCTTCCAGTCCTAGGGCGTGTGCTTTCACATTAATACCTGCACACAGGCAGCTCTTTTCATTGACCTGTAGATAGAGACACCCATGCAAATACGCATCGCTTGGAAGTTACAAGGGAAAGGCCAAGGGTGCCAGTTTCACACAGAAAGAAAGCAGAAGCGCATGTGCCAAAAGACTGGAGCAGAGGCAGCTGCTTTGCCTTTGGAAATGGACTGACGAATGGATAAACAGAGGTCTCCTGTCAGGCACTGCAAGAAAAGATCATAAAACGAGCACTGAAGCCAAAGACAGCTTACAGAATATTATCAGTCTTTTAGGATGAAGCCATTTATTTTGATGCTTTCCCTCTTCTCTGAGAAAGCAACTGTAGGCACCGCTTTGGTTTAGAACAGAAACAGGCGTCCACCGCATGTGGAATATTCCCCATCAGCTGCAGGTTTATGTGAGCGTGCATTTTTAGCTGTTTATTATGACAATCCTTATTATGACTGTCCTAGACTTGGTAAATACCACATGGTAATCAGGCACAGTTGTTAGACCTTGAGCAAAATATGATTGAATTTATTTTTAACGTACTGAACAATAGCTGTTTCTCGGTAATCTAAAGTGAACACAGACACTCAACACCACTTGGTTTCATCGGAGTGGACAGTGAAAAGCAGGGAAGGAAAACAAACAGAAAATAATGAACCTGATCTCTGTGGGAGAGTTTCACAAGAGGCAAGAAGGCAGGATTACATTTACCATAAATCCTGCTTGCCTCCCTACTGGATGCTCAGGCCTTTACGGTAAACACAGTACACAGCTAAACCCTTCAGGGGAGCTGGAGGCACCACTGAAAGTAAAATCAGGCAGGACACCAAACCTTCTGGGTCTGAAATCGGGCACGGAGAGACCACCTCCTGCCGACAGCACAGCCCAGCTGTGCTCCCTTACCGTGCTCCTTCTCTTTACTGGTGAATATGATTCAGTCATCATTTCTGCTATGAAACTGGTTCTCAGGGGATATCCGTGCCAAGTTGCCTTCTCCCCCTGGTTTTATGTGAAGTGTGACTGAACCTTCTAAAAGAAACCCCTCTAAGTTTAAGTAGTCTGTTTGCAGATTTGGAAACATCTGTCCAAATGATATGAAACCTTGCTCGGCACAGAGAGGCACAAGATTGCTTTACATTCAAGTGGTAACGTGTGTTAAACAGCATCCTCAGCTAGTTGGACTGGATGATCTTTAAGGTCTTTTCCAGCCTTATCATTACTGGGAGACTAAATGAAACTTCCTGTGTCCCACTTTGTGATCAGTGCTCCCTGTCCTGTTACTGGGCACAGTTTGGCATCATCCTTCCTACAGCTACCCTTTAGATGTTTATGGGTTGGTATCAGGTCTCCTCTCACTCTTCTCAAGGACAGTCCCAGCAATCTCAACCTTTCCTCATAAAAGAGATGCTCTGTGCCCCAAATCACCTTCATTGCTCTCTGCCGGCCTCTCTTGAGTAGTCCCCTGCCTCTCTTGAACTTAGGGGCCCAGATCTGAACACTGTGCTCCAGATGTGGCTGCACCAGGGCAGAGCAGAGGAAGAGGATGACCTCTCTAGACCTACTAGCCACACACTTCCTAATGCACCCCAAAATACCACTGGCCTTCTGGGCTACAAGGGCACGCTGTCAGCTCGTGGTCACCTTACTGTCTGCCAGGACTGCCACGATTTTAATCTTCACGGAATCACAGGATGTTAGGGGTTGAAGGGACCTCAAAAGATCATCCAGTCCGACCACCCTGCCAGAGCAGGGGGCTACAGAGCTTGGAGCAAATACTAGAGAGCAATTACTGGAGCCGTGGAAGATGCTTTCCCCAATCTGTGCTGAAGTTTCCTAGAAGAAAGGTAGCTGGCTAGCAGAGTTAGTTGACGAATGCCAAGAGAAAGGATAAACAAAGACCAGTGATTAATGCTTTTCCTGTGGTGGGAGCCTTAACAAAATATGGAGAGGGGTGGAGGGCAGGACTGGGTGGTTATGGAGAAGCAGACTGTACGAAACAGGAATGGCAGAGGTTGTTACTGAGGCAACAGTAAAAATGAAAACAGCAAGCAGAAGAATTGCCTTGAGAAGATTTTGTAGCTTTCTCTTACATATCCTTCTTGACTCCTCATGAGCTGCCCCATACTTCTGCCAGTGAGGGGGGACAGCCAGAGACTTCTCCACCAAGGTTTATCGTGCATCTAGCCCACTATTTCTCTTCTCAGGCAGGGGTCGGTCTGTTCTCCCTGGACACTGGAGACAGGACAAGGGGTCCCAGTCTTCAGCTCCATCCGGGGAGGTTTAGACTTGACATCAGGAGAAGGTTTTTCACTGACAGAGTGATCCGGGTTTGGAACGGGCTGCCCACGGAGGGGGTCGGGTCACCGTCCCTGGAGGTGTTCAAGGTCAGGCTGGATGCAGTGCTGAGTGGCATGAGCTAGCTGGCAGATGTTAGGGTTACTGGGTTGGTTTTAGGTTGGACTGGCTGATCTTGAAGGTCTTTTCCAGCCTCATCAGTACTGTGATCCTGTAGCACAGTGGTGTTACTCCTTACACATGGCAACACATTACTTTCCACTTGCATTGCATCCCCAAGAGAGCCATCCCTGGGTACACTGTTGAAGGGACTTGAAAACACTATCAGTTACCACAGTCACTCCAAAAGTAGCCACCTTCCTAAGCCCTCCTGATCTCAAGACAAAACACCTCCTAGAGGCACAAATCTGAGAGGTACAAAATCTCCAGTTGCTAGGATTTTTATCTTGCAGCAGTCATTTTCCACGTGGAAGCCTAAGCACTAGCACATCCACCCCCTAAAAGCAGCGGGGAACTGGTTCCTGCAGCTTCAGGAAGGAAGGGACCCCCAAGCAGGAGAATTCAGGCCGCTGAGATCTACCCATGCTTTATGCCTCTGTGGGATATAAAACAGCTCGAAATCAATGCATAGTAAATTCAGCCCTCAGTCTTAGGGCAAGTGTCAGAGGTGCTAAGCCACGGCTAAACTTCAGTTAACCCCCAAACTGGTTGCAGAGCTATCACTTCCCTGCAAGAGGTGATAAATCAGTCTCTGGCTTCCACCCTTTGCAAGACCACCTCTGGTTTCAAGCTGCACGTGGCTGGGCATCACTCTTTCCATACATTCTTCACATAACCAGGGTAAACCACTGTTATTTCTTCACACCAACTGAAGAATTACAACTGCTGGTACATTTTGTTTTGTCTCCAGTTTCTGCTGACAAACCCAAATAGCCGGAGGAAGGTCCTTTCTAGTTTTCTCAGGAGAACAGCACTACCGAAGATGTTATTGAGAAATGTTCTCACTTGAGCTCTGCCCGTAAAAATGTGGCTTTCCAGGGACTCTCCCTCACCCACGGAGCCAACCACACGCATTCACACAGCTGAGCACTGTGGTTTAGGTTAGTGTTCCTCCCAGTGGCTCACCCCACCCTAGGTAAAGGAAAATATTTATCGTGTCTTAATCCCCGTGAGTGGCACAAAAGGCCACCTAAGGCCACTACAAGGCAGCGTTGCTTCTCCTCCACCTTCCTCTGGACGTTCAACTGGTTAAGGAACAGCTTTGCTTTCTCGAAGCCTTGGGTAAAAGAGCATGCATGCTCTGATTTGCCAGCCATAAATCCATAGACAAAGCTTCTGACAGAAACCCGGGGGAAACTCCTTTCCAAAATCAGCTTCTTGCTCTGCTGATGGACACCTCTGAAAGCACGGCAGACTGGATGACATGAAGGTGCTCGGAGACGTTCCCTAACCTGCTGGGATTTGGGTGAAAGGTGCGGGAAGTCTTGCACGTTGGCTGCATCTTCAGCACACAACTTATTTCTCCTCACTCTGGCCTTTTCCTGAAGTCCTGTCATGCTGAGAAAATCCTCTGCTGCTTAATAAGCTCCAGAGAACCTGTCCAGCAGTTAGGACTTACACACTTCTTTTAATAAAATAGAAGCAAGATCTTCAGTAGCTTTTAGACATTTAAAGTTGTTGGCTGCTGGTCTCCCGGTGAAGTTTTCAAACAACAAAAGCTGTGCACCCGAAACAAACTGAAAGGCAAGTTAAAAAGACCTTCAGCTTCTCTCTGTACATAAGATTAGCTGAGTAGGGTGAGACAGGCAGTGAGCTGAACACTGAAGGACCATCCCAGGCATCCCTCATGCTTCAGGGCAGGCTTGCCTTATAGTGATGGTGTCTGATAGTGATAATCTAGTTGGACCACATTTCCTTTGGGAGCAGGGGGAGAGTCGAGCTGTACGGCTGGCCCTGAACAGAGGCTGCTTCTTGGGTACCTGTGGCAAATCCCAAGGCCCAGACAGCTCACATGAGGCTGCCAAGGAGGCTCTGAGCTCATCAGCCAAGTCCCCTCTATCCCACGGTTGTTCATTAAATAACCTCCCACCTTTCACCTCAGCTACTCACAGCACCAGCCCCGGCCAAAACCAATAGATGAGAGGCAGTCTGTCATTTCCAGGCCACGCTGTTTCAGTTATGATGAGTCAAAAAAACACGACTAAAGGAAACACAGATGTAGTGAGATCATCTCATTTTCTGGAGCCTTCCTATCTCTAGAAGACTTGAGTGATCTCCCCCAAAGTTTCCATGCACGCATAAAGAACCAAACCAAGTTGCGTGCGGCCACGGTCGCACCAGTTCAACCGCGGGTGCATTCTGTATGACGCTTGACAGGGCTGAGGGAGCTTGGCACAAGCAGCAGAAGGTTGAGTTCACCTTGAGCTGGAGGCAGGCTGGTGTCTCCCCGCAGGAAAGTTTTTCCAATTATTTTAGATAGCTCTCACCGACACACAAAGCCCGTGTTTTGTAACGCAAACAAGAAGAAGAAAGCACTCCCATCCAAAGGAATGTTACCTATTTCCCGCTCCACTTATTCCACTGAAGTTAACTTTCTAAAAAAACAACCCCCCAAAAAGCTGGCCACCAGAACAACAACCTAGCCAAGACGCTCATTCTTCTAAATCCATCCTGTCCTCTATACTTCTAGGGTTTCAAGGGTTCTAAATCATCCAGTAGCTCCTAATAGTTCTGAAAAGGTTTCACTGCTTCTCTCTCTCACACAAGCAGTGTTTTCGTTTGGCAGAGATGCACACCGTGCTGCAAATTTTCCAGTAGCTAGGATTCTCCCTGCAGGCTGAGGCAGGTGCTACCCCACTCAGCTACGGAGAGCCAAAGCTGCAGCCAGTTACTCATTATGGTACAGAAAGGAACGGAAAGGTCAATGGGGAGTGAGGGTACCCCCCACCACCCCCCCAAGCCTCTAAAAAAATAGGTCAGTCAGGGCTCGTGTGCCCAAATGAAGCTGCAGCAGGTTAGTAAGTCCCCACATCCCTGCTAAGCCGTGGAAAGTGATTCCTCTCAAGTTGTCCTCCCAGTCCAGTGCCATTGAGCTTCAAGCAGAAATACCACATGCTAAGGCCCTAATCCCTCATCTCACAGCAGAGCAGCCAGCTGTGGGCTCACAGCCGCGTTCAGCTCACTGGAGATGAAGCAGTTGCTGAAATGCTTTGCTGAGCAAAGATGAGCGACTGTGCTTGGGCTTTAGCTACACTGACAAACTCCTGCACGTCTTGGCTCCGGTTTTCTTTGCCACATGGCAGCTGGTTACATCCAAGTCCTTAAATTCCTGCGAGAGAAAGTGACTGTGGAAACTCAACTGTGCAACATACGCTCCACCTAGTGTTTAGCCACAAAGATTTCATCTTCTGAAACTGTTTCTTTGTCTGTTTAGGATCGTTGTTGAAAATATTTACCTCCTGCTGGTTGTTTAAGCTAAACAAGTGTGATTTAGCTGCCATTGACACCTTCAGCAATGGTGATGTCATCATTTCCATTAAGAGCTTAGATCTCCTACAACAAAATGAAGGGAAAATGTTCTTAAAAAGCATCAAGCATTTCGTGTTCTTAAAAAGCATCAGGCATTTAGTGTTCCTAAAAAGCATCAAGCATTTAGTGTTCTTAAAAAGCATCAGGCATTTAGTGTTCTTAAAAAGCATCAAGCATTTAGTGTTCTTAAAAAGCATCAGGCATTTAATGGTCTTAAAAAGCATCAGGCATTTAGTGTTCTTAAAAAGCATCAAGCATTTACTGTTCTTAAAAAGCATCAAGCATTTAATGCTCTTAAAAAGCATCAGGCATTTGTCCAGGTGCTTTGCTAATGGAACATGAACAGAGAGCTTGAAGCAGGAGTAAAACATTCAAGTTAAATGACAACTGGTGTTACCGCCTGGGCAAAAGCCTTCCTCACAACACAGAGCAGCCAGACAATCAGTTTCCCTGAGATGCTCTGCAGACCACTTAACACTTTCTGCACAAGTCCCTCATGGTTTGCACAAGGTCCCACCCTCCCAAATAATTTGGAAGCCCATTCTGGAGCTGTACTGTACATTATAGAGTGTTAGAGGAGACAAACGAAGCCTCTTGCTGTCCTCTTCTCCACTAAAGCATTTCCAGCCTCCAATCCCACCTGCCTCTCGCACTTTCCTCCAGCCCAAAGGCAGGTCTCTGTAGGGTCTCTGTGAGGACATACCCAAGGGCAGGTTGAGTTGTGCTGCTCCACAAATGAGGGGGTTTCTCTCACATGCTGCAGAATCACCCTGCCCAGAGGAGCCAGGGATGCAGCTGGACTCAGCCAGGGAACAGCTGCAGAATGAAAGGTTCTCCCCACAAAAGCTTCTCCCCCTGCTCCCAAGGCCAAGGAGACACGGTGCTGAGCCTGCTTGCCACAGTCTGAGGCTCCTCCGTGTTGAGCCAGGCTGTTGGGGAAGGAGAGAAAAATAAGGTATACAAAGTCCTCACTACCTCCTCAGGCCACCCCCTCATACCTGGGCTCAGCTGGAACAGGCAGCACTCACCTGCCAGGCTTGGCTGCAGGACAACCTTCAGAATACTTGATCTCATGGAGAGTCTCATTGTTACCTCAGGCTGCTCCCGAAATTGATTTCATTTAGGGAGTTCCTGGAGCCTGATTTGCTGCTAACCTGCCAGTAACATCCTCAGCTGCAGAAAGGAAAGCCAACAGCACATGGGACAGGAGGTCCCAAGCTCGTATTTTGATAAGGAAGAAAGACCAACCTTGTTCTGTTGAATTAGCAAGGGTGGTATGGTGCTGGGATGAGCTGCCGAGGCAGAGTCTGCAGCAGGGGACACCTTTAGGACAGGGTGAACATCCCTGGAAAAGGCCTGGGTTGGCTGGTCCTGTGCAGAGGTAGTGACAGCACAGCCAGACTCTAGATGTTGCAGTTCTGGATAAAGGCAGAGAGGACAGGACCCTAAAAAGGAAAAGAGCTAGCAAGGAACTGCAATACAGAGGGAAACCACCCCTGGCCTCTGCGCAATCCTCCACATGGATTTCAGCTGCAGAAACCTGAGTTTTCACTGCTATGGAAAGCACAGTAGAAGGAGCTTTGATAATTCAGCTTCCTTGTGTGGAATGTGCTTAAGATACCCCCCTGTGCTTCAGCCTGCTCTTCCTCTGGGCTGGAACTGCAGCAGAGCTCCACAAGTCCTGTGTTGCTGCAAGGAAACAAGTGAGAAAGTGTCAGACTGCAGCTCAGTGATGAGAGGAAGCAGATTCCCGTACAGAAAAAGCACAGAGGGCACTTGCTACGCCAGTGCTATCTGAGTAAGACCCTCCAATAAACCAGACACAGGCCTGCTGCAGGAGGTCCTCTAGGGCAATACAAAACAAACCAGAGCCAGTCTGCAGCGGTTTAGGTCCAGTGTGCTGCAGCAAACGAGAGCAGGTTTGCCTTAATGGGAAACACAGAGCACAGAAGTCATCTGCCAACTGGATTTCTTGTGTTTCTTGCAGGTGATGGCCATGCTGCTTTTCCCTGTGCAGCTGCTGGCAGTGGCTGTCACCATTTACCTAGAGCTGGTGAGGTCTGCTGAAGGCGGCGTATACTATGGGATCAAGCAGCTGCCACCCCAGGTGCCCCAGTACCAACCTCTTGGACAACAAGTACCTCACATGCCGCTGGGCAAAGAAGGCATCCCGATGCAGCACATGGGCAAGGAGATGCCCCATGTGCAGTACGGCAAAGAGTACCCCCACCTGCCTCAGTACATGAAGGAGGTCCCGCAGATGCCTCTGCTCGGCAAGGACATGGCTCCCAAGAAAGAGAAAGGTAGGCTTGGCAAGTCCTTCACCACCTGCCTGGTCCTGCTCGGTGCCCCAAGGCACTCTTTGCTCAGGAGGTAAAATGATGGGGACCAGGCTGCTGCAGGTTGGGGTACAGCACCCAGGTGCCCAAAAGACTGGCCACAGGGGGACGAATCAGGCTATGGGGCAGCTTGGGGTCATCAGAACAAGACCACAGTCACCTTCTAGGCTTCAGCAGAGTCTGTGAGCAGCCCTGCCTGTGACCAGCAATGAGGGATGACCCCAGGTTTGGCTGGGTGCTGGTTTAAGGCTGGGAGAAACCTCATAATAAACCCCCATCTGCCTGCAGGAAGCCCTCTGATGGGGTTCCAAGTGATGGCCCAGGTACGTAGGCAGCAGTCCAGTCTGGAGGAGCTCCCACTCTCACTGCAGTGAGCCTTGAATTTACAGGAATATCACAGTTTCATCTGAGTTTGCCCAGACCCTGTCATTTAGAGGCTTGTAGAATAGAAAACAGACAATTGCTCTTCTGACTCTGCAGTCCTCTTGCTGTAGGTCATTCATGGGCATAAGGGGAGTAGTGAAGGTAGAGGGCATTGCTGCACAAGCTTGCATGCACGGGCACTCAGAGCATTCAGCAGAGGAAGTCTGGACAGTATTAGGCTACTCAAGGAAAAACAAAACCCATCCAAAATACAAGAGGCACCAAGGAACACCCGGCATCGTAACATCCTCGTGGGGACAGCGAGCCTCTGTGTGAGTTCAGACAAGCTAGTTAACTCCTCATTCTGTTGAGGACTCAGCATAACCACAGCATCTGTTGGCTCCGGAGGAAAAGGGAAGATTTCAGGGCCTATTTTTGGAGCCTCTGAACAAGCATGACTGGCTGTAGTAAAAACAAGGCATCTTGTGAGAAAGCAAGGTTTTCTATGTGCATGAAACACAACATGTGCAGAGAGGGAGGGGTTCCGCCTCCCAAAGAGCAGTTAATTCTCTTCCCTTGAAACCTCAGCTTCTCCCTTCCCCACAAACCTCTCGCTTCTTTATCCACCTTAGAGCCAGAGCGAAGCAGACCTGCTACTTAACACAAAAAGCCTGTAGCCTGAAAAACAACCCCTACCAGCCCAACCACTCCCACGCAGCAGCTTGCTGACCCTGACCTGCAGCGAGTAGTGGGCACGTACACAGCAACGTGGGTTTGGGCAACACGAGCGTTTGGTGAAGCGCTCAGAAGAGCTCTAACTGAACCTGCCTGTGCCACAAACCTGCGCCAGTTTAGCCACGCTGGGTAGGGCTGTCGGTGTCCGAGTAGTATCTTAGCTGGAAGGAAGTGCTGGAAAGGCAGTCCTAGCTCCGTACAAACACCTTACTGATGTCTTTTGAAATCAGTCGTGTCAGCGCAAGCCCCTCCAGCACTTTTATGCCAGAAATCATCCTGCAGCATGGGAGCTCGGAGCAGCTTCTGTGTCTACAACAATATAGGCAGAAAACACTAGCCAAGGGTGAATGGCTTTTGCGAGGCATCGAATAAGCCAAGATAAGGCATGATCATTATTTTATTGAAAGAGAAAGATTGGGGAATGCAAAGCGGCAAGAACACGCTCTTTGTTCCGAACACCAACCTGTAACTCTGTGCTCACCACAAACCAGGAGACGTCATCCTAAGGAGAACATTCCTCTCAAACCCTCCCTTGTGTTTCCTCAAGGATGCAGCTCCAATAGATGCAGCTCCAATAGATGCAGCTCCAATAGATGCAACTCCAATAGATGCAGCTCCAATAACCTTTTGTCTCTCCCTCTCCCCTTGTTTTCCCTTTTTTCTTTTATTCCGACCCAGAAATGCCCATCCACAGCCTGAGGGGCGAGCAAGGTCCTCCGGGTGAGCCTGGACCAAGAGGGCCACCGGGACCACCAGGATTACCGGGTCATGGTGTGCCAGGAGCCAAAGGAAAACCAGGTCCTCAAGGATATCCTGGAATCGGAAAGCCGGGTTTGCCTGGAATGCCGGGGAAACCGGGGGTCATGGGGCCCCCAGGACCGAGAGGGGAAATGGGGCCAAAAGGAGAGGTGGGACCCATGGGGATCCCCGGGCCACAGGGGCCACCGGGGCCTCACGGGCTCCCTGGCATAGGGAAGGCGGGTGCTCCAGGGCTGCAGGGCCAGCCGGGGCTGAAGGGTGAACCCGGCATGAAGGGACCCCCGGGAGCCCCGGGCATTCCGGGGCCCAAAGGGGAGAAGGGCGTCGGGATCCCCGGTTTACCAGGGCTGAAGGGTCCGCCCGGGCTGCCCGGCCCCCCTGGCCCCGTGGGGCTGCCGGGGGTGGGCAAGCCGGGCATGGTGGGCTTCCCCGGCCCGCAGGGACCCCTGGGCAAGCCCGGTCCCCCGGGCGAGCTGGGGCTGCAGGGACCCCCTGGCGCCCCCGGGATCCAAGGTCCGCCCGGGCTGCCCGGCGTTGGCAAACCCGGCCAGGACGGTGTCCCGGGCCAACCGGGCTTCCCGGGCGGCAAAGGGGAGCAGGGGCTGCCGGGGCTACCGGGACCTCCCGGGATGCCCGGCATGGGCAAGCCGGGCTTCCCCGGGCCAAAGGGCGAGCGCGGGGTGGGTGGGCTGCCAGGTCCCCTGGGGCCCAAGGGTGAGAAGGGTCACGCTGGACCACCCGGCATGGGGGGGCCGCCGGGGGAACCGGGTCAGCCGGGGCTGCCGGGCATCATGGGTCCCCCGGGGGCCGCCGGTTTCCCGGGACCCAAGGGAGAGGGCGGCGCGGTGGGGCCACCGGGGCCGGTGGGTCCCAAGGGGGAACCGGGATTGCAGGGGTTCCCCGGTAAGGCCGGCTTTCCTGGGGAGGTGGGAGCCCCCGGGCTCAGGGGGCTGCCGGGGCCAGTGGGACCGAAGGGGGAAGCGGGACACAAGGGGCTGCCGGGGTTGCCCGGTGTCCCGGGGCTCGTAGGACCCAAGGGCGAGCCGGGACTTCCAGGCGCTCAGGGGCTCCAGGGACCCTCCGGCATCCCGGGCATCGCGGGACCCAGCGGCCCCATCGGCCCTCCGGGGCTGCCGGGGGCCAAGGGAGAACCCGGCATGCCCGGACCCCCCGGGTTCCCCGGCGTTGGCAAACCGGGCGCTGCGGGGCTGCAGGGACCTCCGGGGAAACCCGGGGCGCTCGGACCCCCCGGCCAGCCAGGCCTTCAGGGGCCACCTGGCCCCCCTGGACCTCCCGGACCCCCAGTCATCATTCCGCCGACTCCCCCGGCCGTGGGACAATACCTGCCCGATGTGGGACCGGGCATAGATGGTGCCAAGTCCCCCTACGGCTACATGGGCAAGAAGGGCAAAGCTGGTGGCGTTGTCTATGAGATGCCCGCGTTCACGGCCGAGCTCCTCACCCCCTTCCCCCGGGTCGGTGTACCTGTGAAGTTCGACAAGCTCCTCTACAACGGCCGGCAGAACTACAACCCTCAGACAGGGATCTTCACCTGCGAGATCCCCGGCATCTACTACTTTGCCTACCACGTCCATTGTAAAGGGGCCAGCGTCTGGGTGGCCTTGTTCAAGAACAACGAGCCGCTGATGTACACCTATGATGAGTACAAGAAGGGCTTCCTGGACCAGGCTTCGGGCAGCGCCGTCGTCCAGCTGATGCCCGGAGACAAGGTTTACGTACAAATGCCGTCTGAGCAGGCGGCAGGACTCTATGCTGGGCAATACGTTCATTCGTCTTTTTCAGGATATTTATTGTATCCCATGTAAAACAAAAACCAGACACACACACACACACACACACACACACACACACACACACACACACACATGGAATCAACCCCCTTCTTCTCCGCTTCCAACTTTCATACCTTGAAAGACGCGTTTCACGACTGTTTTAGACCGTCTTGTACCAAAAAACCCCCGAAGCCAAAATACAACGTTCAACATAATGCACAGCTAGTTATAAAACAAAAAGGATGCGGTGAACGTACCTACAGACGTGTACCAGGTTCATAAGCAGTTGTTTTGCACCCCGTGGGGACATATTAGCTGTACCGTATATATTTCTCTGATGCCATGCTTAACTCATTTCATTCACAGTAATTCAGCACTAAGGTTCAAGCCAGCGTGCGTCACTCACTCCTGTTGCGTATTTGACTGTCGCGTTGATCGTAGCTGCAAGATGAAAACCGGTGACTTAAAGCAGAGTAGGTCAGTCTCAAATCGTGTGGGAAAATTACAGTGGCTTTTCTTTTGATTTTGTGACAGCAGGTCTGCCTGACAAGCAAAGGGCCTCGTAGCCTGGAGACCTTGATTTCCCTTCCCCTCCCACATGAAATAGTCCCGCGTGTGGGGGTTTGTTCTCTTTCCTGAACAATGTATTTGTGATGGAAAGGGAGTATTGATGGTGTAACTGTTCCCCACATGCCTTCTCCAGCAGGCACGAGCCCAGAACGTTGCTGCTGACTCTAGCAGCCATTGGGCTCGTCTCCAAACGCCGTGGCACTCAGAAAGCCACCCTCTGCATCCCTGGTTGGAACATCTATGAGGTAGATCAGAGGCAAAAGCTAAGGGCTCCCTGCCTGCTCTGTGCCTCACGACTGAGGTGCTTTGGCTACCACATGGCAATGCAGCAGGGCACTATCAATTCTCGGGGATTTCTGTGGTCCTGCAAAGAACGCACCCACGTCAGTGTGACTTGTCAGCAGAGATGCCTGTCCCGTCACTCAGTGGAAATGTAATCAGTTTCCTCTTCGATGACTAAGCAACGCAGAAGTAGTTCTGTTTGCTAACTAACTAATTTGAGATCTACCAATAACTTGACCAGCCACACTGATCATGCAAATCTATCAGAGATCACCGCTTTAGAGAAAAGCTGATTTCCAATCCTTATTTATACCTTACGAATTGTCAAGGAGAACCCGCAGGCCTCCATCCTTTCTGTCCATGAGGAAGGCAGCATCTCCGCCGGAGGTGTCTGTTCATCCGTGGTGCTAATCTCACTCCTCACATACCCCCTTCCGACGGGCAGCGCACGTCGCTGCGGTTCCCTGTACAGTGCTGCACCTCACACACTGTTACGCTAGTTGCAAGAGTTAGGTACTCATCGCACTTCTTCAGTGTCTTTAGCTAATGCTACCGCTTTTTGATTCAGAAATGAACTAGATGTTTCATGCAGAACTAAGATTGGATTTAACTGGCATTACCATTATTTAAATGCAGAGTTTAATGCAGTCTAACATTGACTGAGGACTCCAGTGATAGAACGTGGGTGCTTTATCTCAGACATCTTATGGAACGGTGGCAGGAACGGATGGACAGTTTACCAGGCACTGGTGACTTCAGTGTGTTCCCAGAATATATGAGATATGTCAAAAGCAAATAATTTTGTATTTAAAATTTTTGTACTGATTTGAAAAAAAAAATATCTTATTAAATATCTTTAAAAAAAACCAACCTTGGCAATAAAGCAGTTTTCATTCAGCAGAGCTGATAGAAGGCACGGTCGACCCACTCACTTCACAGAACAACCCTGGTTGGAAAGGACCTCCTAGATCCCCGAGTCCAACCATCCCCAAGCAACAAAAAACCTAAATACCCGATGGATAGAAAAACACAAACCAACCCCCTCCGTGCTGCCACTCCAGCCTGTCATGAAGCACCATGGCTACATGCTTCTTTAACACCTCCAGGGATGGGGACTCCACCACCTCCCTGGGACGGTCGTTCCAGTGCCTGAACCACTCTTTCTGTAAAGAATTTCTTCCTAAGATCTAACCTAACCCTCCCCTGCCTCAACTTCAGACCAGTGCCCCTGGGTTTGTCATTAGTTACTAAGGAGACGAGGCCAACAGCCACCTCTCTACAACCTCCCTTCAGGTAGCTGTTGAGGACAATGAGATGCTCACTCGGCCTCTTCCAAACTAACCCTGCCCAGCTCCTCAGCCTCTCCTCATACAACTTGTTCTCTAAACCCCTCACGAGCTTGGTAGCTCTGCTCTGGACATGCTCCAGCATCTCCATGTCTTTCCTATAATAAGGGCACAGACCTGAACGCAGTACACGAGATGAGGCCTCACAAGGTCCAAGCACAAGGGCATGGTAAGCCTAGGACCTCCAGTCTTCTCCGAGACCACTGACAGCCTGAAAAGAAAAGCTGTAAAGAGAGCTTGAAAAGACAGGGACAAAGAAAGCCAAGGAATCTATTTTTGTATAAGTGTTCTATCAAGGGTCTGTGCCCCCCAAAAGAAGCCAGAACTGGGTGCCGGGCTGGGAGAAGCTCACCACATGAGATTTCAGAACAGCTTTTTGCATTCCAACCCAACTTTTCCACCCACGGCAGAAGCTTCATGTGGAATTGGCAACGTATTTGTCACTGTTCCACAGCACCAGTTGACTGTGGCTCTTCCCATCTCAGCTCCCAGTCAGTCATCTCCTCCAAGACTGGCAAACTCCTAAACTCAATACAAACCCGAACGCATTGCGTTCCTACTTCTGCAGGGCTCTTGTTTTCTAATTTCCATTTGACTCTCTGTAGCAGCTGGCTAAGCAGCTCCCCTGCCTCTCATTTTCACTGCACAAAGAGGAAACAACGTGACCCAAGTATGACAATCACTGTCCTTCACTTTATGTCTGTCCTCACACTCCATCTTCTTACTGAAGTGACTTCTAGTATCCCCTGAGAGTGCCCAGCAGGGGAGAGAAGATTAAAAAGACATTCCAAATTTAAGTCAGGAGGACGCTGCCCTTGGTTTTACCTAGGAAATCTATATCCCAGCTTTGCTTTCACTCTAGCTGGGGTGAGATGTTTACCTGTGGTACAGTTCCCCCCCACTCAGGTTCAAAAGCGTTCAGCTGTTTGATCCAGCGGTGTGTGCGTGTGCAGCTACACACCAGCAGCTTCAGGCACATTCCTATGTGACTGTGCAGAAATAAACCTGAGGACAGCGTCTTTAACACAGTTTATTCACAGGAAAAGGATGTCTTTCTGCTTGTCACATTCAAAATACCTTCTGAACGACCATAAGAGTGGGTTTGAAATACAGCTGGCACTTCAAAGGTGTAGAAAACTTAAGACAAATGGCAAATAAAATGATTGCTGCTACCCAAAAACCAGAGGTTGAGTTTCACAGGTTCTTAAAAATCAGGCTCCGCTTAGAAGTCAAGGTACTAAATGCAACAGCCAGAGCCCTGTTATAAAGGAAACGAGAGCTGTAACTCTGTTATCACCATCAGTGCAGTCGCTCGTATGCAGTAGCACATTTAGGCACTCTCAGATCTGGATTTAGTGCAACAGTCTGGACCCCTCCTTCTCGCGCTGCATCTCCGTTCTTCATGATTACAGCAGAGGAACCAACACCTTCCCAGTGCACAGCAAAAAACCCCAAGAAATCCTCAGCCGCAGAAGCCAAACGGAGCTGTCAGCTGGCATCCTGCCTGGGCTGGGTGTACTTTGGCACCGTAGAGCGGGGTCCTTGTGATGGTGTGGCATTTTGAAGGGGTGGCAGATAAACTACAGAGGCAGCTTTGCTGCAAGATGCTGCTGGAGAGCTGGCCAGAGGGAGTAGGGCTGAGACTGTCCCCACGTCACAGTTGATAAAGGGAGAACGCTGACTGGAGATGGGGAGAGGAAGGGGGTGTATGTGCCCCTACAGTGTCAGCAGGCTTGGAGGTAAAGCTGGCAGCGATCTGGGATTCAAAGTCTGCAGCTTTGCTACAGCTGATGTGCTAAAAAGATGGGGTGTCTTTGGCAGGGAACTTTCAACACGAAGATTTCACGTTCAGGAATGATGACAAGAGAAAACGAGAACCCTAACGGCAGCTCACTCTCAGATCTAAGGATCTGGAGATGGCAGAAGTCCCAAGGAAAGTCTTCGGTACTGCAAAGTGCCTGTGAAAACACACGCCTGGAGCCTCACAGATGCTGTGATCCTGTAGGTGCTGCTGAGAAACACACTGCCTGCGGGTCCAAAGACAGTGTAAAAGCAACAGCTGTCCCGAAGGCAGAGGGGCAGAAGTGTGAAGTGAGTGATAAAGCAGAGCGGGTGTCTGCAAAATCCTAGCAAAACACCTCACAGAGTGCTTGCTGCTGGTGGGGAAATAAATCACTGGGGTCACTGCTTATTATTGATGAGAAAAGTGATGACCTGCGGGCTACGCCTTCAAAAAAGCCCAGTAGCCTGTGGCTTGTGGACGGATAGGCACACTCCCTACAGGAGCACAGAAACACAGCCTGGGGGTACTGGGAGAGTCAAAAAGACATCAGTCATACAAATCCTAATAATGAATAAAATCAAAGGAGCAGTTGTTAAACACTCGTAGACATCGAATGTGCTGAGAATACCAGATGCACTTTGTAAAAAATAAAACCTTAGGGAGACCAAAAAAAGCTGAAGTGGTTAAAACAGCAATAAAGGAGTGTAAGCAAAAACGTTTGGGGACACCATTTGTTTGCCATTATTTTGTTCCTGTTCTAACTAGAGCAAAACAAACCCTACCCCCACAAAAAAACCCAAACCAAACCAGAAGATCTTCTAGGAAGTTAGGAGAAAGACTCAGTTTAGATGGAAGGATGTGTCTGGAGAGAGAATAAAGCAGATGGAACAGCCACAGCCTCAACAGCACAACTCAGAACTCTCTACCCACTTCCTGCCAATGGGCACAAGGGGGGAGAAACAGAGGGTATCACAAGAACCAGGCACAGAGAGAAGGCAAGTTCAGCGCTTCTTCTGGGAAAGCCCCTCAGTCACACAGACGTGGCTGAATACGTGGTGGTAGCCCACGGGAGGGCTGGGAGTACAGCTCTGTGAGCAACCATGGGTTTGGGGGGGGAAGAGGCATCCCTTCGCCTCTGCCTAGTTCCACCCTCAACAGTCTGAAATCTACCAAGCAGCTCTGCACGAGCGTGCTGGCAACACTGCCACCTTTGTGAGAAGCCTTAGCCGGGCGGTGTTTTCAGTAGTCTAAATCACTGCTGGTCTGGGCCTGCAGAGTCACACACAGACTTTAACTAACTGAAATAATGGGAAATAAATGCTGGTAGAAACCAAGAAGGTAGCATCACTCTTTCCTGATTCAAAACCTCACCTGTTTCTGTTCAGGGTTTTAAAAAAAGAGCTTCTCAAAGTCTCAGAAATGAGTGCTTTTAAATAAAAAGCAAGTAAGAGCCCTTCTGCCACCTGGTGAAGATATTCTGGTTTCTTCCACTTCTTCCACCAGAGTCACCAGCTCCAGAGCCTTGGGACCTCTCACACACGGCCCTGTCCCCCACACTCTTGCCTGCCACCTTGCACACAGCTGGACAAGGAGCCACCCCCTGCAGCAGCTGGGCCCAAGGAACAAAGATCCATGCAGCAGGACACCGTGGCAGAGCCTGTCCCTTGCTGGAGATACACCCGGATTCTTCCCTACACCCTGCTACAGGTTTTTATGACACCCAGAGTTATTTCAGATATGTTCAAGTTGCCTGAAAGAGACCAAAAACACGAGTCTCCTGCCCTTTGGCTGTGGCCCCCCCATTCCCAAAATCACAGTACTCTCACTGATTTCCGAGTGGCAGAGCCAAGGAGCCAAACAGGGAGATGAGAACTAAGGGAAGGTAGGTTCTGTGCAAGAGAAGCAGGGAAATAGAAACATGACTCTTTGGTCACTTCAAAGTTTATCTGCCTACAGTGCTGCAGCAAACAAGTTGTGTTTAGTACCCTTGTAACCCTCAGCTTCCAAAAACACAAGCACGGTGCTCTTGGCTGCCAAAGGTTTGCATTCATGTTGCAATCGTTTCACTGCTCCTACTAAACCTCTCTGTATCATTTTAATCCAAAGCAGCAAAGGCTTCCCTAACGCCTTTAAAAACTTGTGTTTGTCTTGAAGTGGGCTTCTTTGTTCTTTCTTTTCATGTGACTCCTCAAGACAACCACAAGATCTGCCAGCAAAACAGTGGAACAAAGCCGGTATGTATGTACTCCATGAGAGAACTGGAGCAGCTTCTTACTTGTTCCTCTTCCACAGTCACCAAGGGTATTCCCAGGCAGATTTAACTCGTTCAGCAGACTTGTCCAAGACAAACCAATACAGGAAACATAAATGTCCCATTAAATGCTTCAGTTAAAATCCCAAGGACGTTCCCACCGCTAAATGATTTAGGTCAACCACATCCTGTAAGTCTAAATGTCAAGACAGCAGAAGTAAGCAGAAGCCAAACACTAATTTGGCTGAGGTACCTCTCCAGTATTCCCCAGCATGCTTGACTCCCAAGAATGGGAACATTCATTGCTCGTATCGATGCACTTCAAAGGTGGAAATGGATGACAACATCCAAGAAAGGAGTCAGTGCTGGTTTGGAAAAAGACACCTTGATTCTTGAGGAGCAAACAAAGCTATACAAGATCCTGCCCTGGAGATTCAGGAATCCAACAAGCTTGGGTTTTGAATTTAAACATGTCTGTCCCAGCTCACGCTTCTGCTGCGGTCTGGGAGAAGCAGCTGACACACAAGCAGTTCGGAGAACTCTTCAATCTTCCTACTCCTTTTTTCCTAAGTCCGCTGTAAAATGCATTGGACACACAGCGTAGGGAGTGCAGTCCTCCATAAACTGGGTACACCACCACCATCTCCACAAACAAGGGTCTTCACCTTCAGCAAAGGCAGACAGCTGTTCAAAGTCAGTGGCCAGTGCACAATGTATGGCTCCTTCGCTTCCCTTCTCCCGTCCCCCTTCTCCCAAACACACAGCAGGCACTGTTTTAAAGCCATTTTCTTTCTACAAGAAGACACTTGGGACTCTATACCCATCTATTAATTAACTGCCGTGTGACTCAGTCTCTTGACGCTGTGAGTCCTTTCAAGGACAACATCAGAAACAGGAGTGTTCCAGAGGCATGCTCATTTGGAAAGAGCTTTTTGCTGATAAATAATTGACGTGCATCACATGTTTTTATATCCCTGATACCTTCAGCTGAAAGTTTCATGGGTTTTTTTTCCCCCATTATTAAATAGCTTCACAGAAATTCAGTTCACTCTGTTTACAACAGTCCACTACCCTCGGGCTCAGAAGAAGCTTCCGCCTTGGTGAGGTTTCTCTCTTCCTTTGAAACAGTGAACAGTTACGCCGCACTTAAAAAATAAAACCCTCGTACAAAAAATAAAAATTCCTCAAGTCTGGAAAATAATGAGCACTCTTTGTTATTTCCATTCAGCTTTCATGTCAAATTGACCACAAAGTTCTTGTCTATAAGCTTCTTCAAAAATCTCTGCTCAGCGTTGATGTTGTGGTATTCATTCTGGGGAGACAGGAAGGAACGAGAAAAGACACTGAGTTAAAATCATCACCAGAAGCCTCGCTTTGTTGTTCTTTCTTCTTAATTACCTGGGAGATTTGGAAGATGCTACAAGTAGGAAAGCTTTGAGGAAAAGACTGTCTGCAAAAACTGCTTCGTGTTCTCCCAAGGCAACAGGTGAGCGACTACTGCTCGAAACTACTTATGTCTTCCATTGGGACACAAGCCCAGTGGGGTGACCCTGCAGCAGCAGGAATGAGCGAGGCATGGTCTCACAGATGTCTTCCCACTACTCACTCTCCCAACCTCTGCCCATGCTTAGAGGGAATGGCTGCAAAAGCATGCATAGCACAGGCAGTCACAGAATCACACGGAGTCACAGACTGCTAGGGGTTGGAAGGGATCTCAAAAGATCATCCAGTCCAATCCCCCTGCCAGAGCAGGAGCCCCTAGATCCAGTCACACAGGAACACGGCCAGGTGGGTTTGAAATATCTCCAGAGAAGGAGACTCCACAACCCCCCTGGGCAGCCTCTTCACCCTCACTGTGAAGTTTCTTCTCATCTTTATCTGGAACCTCCTGTGTTCCAGCTGACACCCGCTGCTCCTGCATCCTATCACCAGATGATACTGAGCAGAGCCTGGCTCCTTCCTCCTGCCCTTTCCATATTAATCAACATTAATGAGATCACCCCTCAGTCTCCTTTTTTCCAAGCTAAAAGACCCCTTCCTCATCAGGGAGATGCTCCACTCCATCATTTTTGTGGCTCTGCGCTGAACTCTCTCAGGCAGTTCTGTGTCTTTCTGGACCAGAACTGGACACAAGATTGCAGTCGGTACCTCACTAATCCTCAAAGCTCTGTGCAAGCTCTTGAAAAACACACAGGGAGTGTTTGTCAGCTGGACACATCCCACCAAACAGTGTCAAGAAGTTAAAACCCCCTTCTGTGGTTTATCCAGATGCTAGCTAGGCAAGAGACCACCATGGTCTGGGGAGGACAGTACAGGGGAATTAAGTTTACTGTCACTCTTAGATATGGAATGAGTACATTGAAATGGATACAAAGAACTGCATACAATCTTTATACCACTATTAATAAACTGAATTACATAAAACATTGTATAACATCACATAAAATATTGCATGATTACATAAACCATGTAATATTTACAACTAAACACTGCTAAGGAATTAATAAGGGGGGTTGCTTTGCCGTTTGCATTTTGAAGATTGAAGATGCTAAGAGACTTGCAGATGTCTATCCAGTGAGGCCAATACCTCACCCTGGCTTTGTATACACTGCCAGAAAGCACATGCAGAGAGCAACCTCAAAAGGAAGGAGAGGGGAGTGTGAGAGGAAAACTATCTCAGACTACCAGGCGCTTAGGAGTCCTCAGAGAGAAATGAGAGGCTCCTACGGACACTGTCCCCGTCCTCCTGCCGGACAGAAAAGTAAATAGTCCCTAAATGCATGAGCATGCACACATGCAAGCAAGCTGTTTGCATTGAGGTGAAAGGCTGAGATGGAGTTGCATGGAGCAGAGAGCTCAAGACAAGCGCAGAGACATAAAACAGAAGCATGATCATAGCAGAACAGGAGGCTCTTCTCTGCAGGCTGAGAGAAGGCGACCTGCCTGATATTTGCCAGCCTCCTGCTGTTCCCTCTCCAGGGCAAGCTGTGGCTTCCCCCTGCCATAAGCAATGCCTTCTCTTCCTACCCCACTCAACAGTTCTTTTTTTACTCAGCATTTCAGAAATTCATCCCTTGGCAAACCACAAGTCTGCAGGTCTTTAACTACTTCCTTTCCATTTCACTCTCCTTTCCCTTTGCAAAGGAATTTGTCAGCTACGAGAAATTGTGCCAGCAGCTGCAAGGAGAGGTCATTCAAACAGAAACAGCGCTGTTCATCTTTTGACTGCTGGCAAACATGCTCCCGTGAGTAAGAGCTGTGCAGCCTACGGGTGACAGCAGTAAAGCAGAACACAACACAGAAGCAGACGTTCTCTCACACAGACGCTACAGCATGTGGAGCAGCACAAAAGATCCAGGTACCATTGCCCACGCTGACATACCTGCATCATCTGAGACATCGTGTCGTTGCCGTAGTAGTGCAAAGAACTGTTTCTGTCAGTGAAGTCGTACTTGAAGCCGGCCAGGTGAACTTCGTGGCATATGTGAAACGCCAGCGTAATGGCAATTAGCCCTGTTGTTGGGTGCTTGGGTTTCTAAAACAAAACACAGAGAGCACATGTACATAAGTGACAGCCTGTGGAACAGCAAGTGTAAGAAGCTAGACAGCAGAAATCAGACAGCCTGGCTCTCCCACAGGTGTTTAGTTTTGTGGGTTGAACCCCCCATGTCTCAGAAGATGCTACCTGCATGCTTTCCATGACTGGAGTACCTATCATAGCTGACTTTCCCTGGAACAGCTGAGCCTGTATTGCAGTCCTTCCCCCCAGCAGAGACACCAGAAGATCTGCTCGTTGTTCTGGTTAGCAACCTACTACCATGAAACTGGCCTGGCTTCTGCATATTGGGGACTATTTCACCCCATGAATGTGACTACATCAGCCAGTGTGGTCAGAAGTTTCTACTTGACGGAGATCCAGACACACACTTTCTTGAAGTGAGGGGCCCAGATCTCGAGGGGAGGCCTCACCAGTGCCCAGTACAAGGGGCAATTACATCCCTAGACCTGCTGGCCACACTATTCCTGATCCAAGCCAGGATGCCACTGGCCTTTTGTGCCATCTGGGCACACTGCTGGCTCCTGTTCAGCTGGCTGTCTATCAGTCCTGCCAGGTCCCTCTCTGCTGCTCTCCAGCCATGCATCACCCCCAGCCTGTAGCTCTGCTGGGGGTTACTGTGGCCAAAATGTAAGACCCTGCCCTTGGCCCTGTTCAACCTCATCCCCTTGGCCCAGCCCATCCAGATCTCTCTGCAGCATCTTTCTCCCCTCCAGCAGATGGGCACTGTCCCCCAACTTGGTGTCATGCATGAATTTATTATCTGTGAGGATGTGTGGGGATGTGCATAGCTAAAAGGCTGAGAATTAAAAATGCCTACCTCCTTCTTGGAAAACTTTGTTGGTAACCGAAGCCACTCATAGGCTGTTTTTCTAGTGATGCTTGGATCAAGAACCCTGATTTGACTAGATTTGTAGATCATGTTCAGAGCCGGTTTCTTCCAAAAGCCTTTAACGCTCTGTAAAACAGGCAAAATAGAGGCAGGTTTTTACCAGCTACCCAGTTTATTTTGGCTTAGCAGCAACTCTAATCATGAAATCCAAGGGCAAAAGGTTGAAGAAGCCAAGTGTTGAACCTCCCAAATAAAAACACGTGTCAAACCGTGCTCCTGCAACAGAATAACCCACCACAGCGGCTGGCTGGCTGGCTAATAGCTTGGCAGAAAGATCCCTGGTGGGCAGTAGGCACCAGTGGCATGCTCTGAAGACTGGAAATGCTCTCTGCATGCTTGACCCCGTTCATGAGAGCAGAGGCACACAGTTCTGTGCCTGCCTGTGGTCTCCCAAATGCTGTTCTGAACTCTCTGTGCAAGAGTACTAATTAGGGCAAGCTCAGCAGAGAGCCACTAAACCAGCCGGGGGGCCAAAGCATACAGCAAACAAGAAGGGTCTGAGTAGGCTGGGTTCAGTGAGTCCACCTTCAGCTATGCGGAAGGGGTGTACAGAAAGGACAGGATCACACTCATTTCAGAGGAGCACAGAGGAAAAACGAGAAGAAACTCTTTGCTGTGAGAATGCTGCAGCACCGAAACAGATGCTGCAGAATGGGGCTACAGCCAGGCCACCAAGCCTGATCTTGACAAGGAAGCTAATGCAGGGCTGGATCCAGTTTGTACATAAATCACAGACTGTTAGTGATCGGAAGGGACCTCGAAAGATCATCCAGCCCAGTCCCCCTGCTGCAGCAGGATCACGCTAGACCCAGTCGCACAGGAATGTGTCCAGGCTGGTTTTAAATAAGAAGGAGACTCCATACCTCCCCTAGGCTGCTCCTCCTAGTTCTCTGTCACCCTCACCACATAGAAGTTTCTTCCCATAATTATGTGGAACCTCCTGTGTTTCACCTTACACCCGTTGCCCCTTGTCCTATCACTGAGCAGAGCCTGGCTCCTTCCTCCTGACACCCCCCTTTCCATATTTGTAAACAGTAATGAGGTCACCCCTCAGTTTTCTTTTTTCCAAGCTAAAGAGACCCAGCTCCCTCAGCCTCTCCTCCTAAGGAGGATACTCCACTCCCTCCACCATCCCTGTGGCTCTGCATGGTACACTGGGTGCTGTAGGCTTCCTCAGCTCCAGCGGGAGGGGAGTTAGATTAGATGATCCTACAAGGTCCCTTCCAACCCCTAATATTCTGTGAGATACCCTTATTCAAAACTTAACCTTGCTGGTATAGCTTCCAACTTGGCTCTGCTATCTTGCAACAAGGTCTTGGACTAAAAGACCTCCAAAGAGGTCCCTTCCAACACTAACTCCCCATCAAATGCCTACATGAAGGCAGGGGAAGGTCTGTTCTAAAGAACTTGTACAGATAGGACAAGGAGCACTGGGTTCCAGCTGGGAAAGGAGAGATTTAAGCTGGAGTGTATAAAAAAGTCCTTCAGTGTGAGGGTGGTTGATGGCTGGAATGGGCTGCCCGGGGAGGTGGTGGGGGCCCCATCCCCAGAGTCATTTAAGGTCAGGATCAACGAGGCTCTGAGCAACCTGCCAGAGGTAGAGATGTCGCTGCTTGCATAGGGAGGTTGGACTAGATGACCTCTGGAGGTCCCTCCCAGCCTGGAACATTCTGTGGTTCTGTTCTATGATCCTATTCTATGACCAAATACATAGGATAAAATAACCTGGGAAAAGGCTAATGCATGCATATCAGACTATGAAACGGTGCTAGGAAGAGGATAAGAAGGTATTTCCAAGAGGAAAACTGCTTTAGCATGAGAAACTGATCAAATGTGTGTTAGAGAAAGGACAGAAGCATTTATCACTAGGGAACGCAGTGATCCCCCCAGCTAGGAGGACTAAGGATAAGGGTAAACCAAGTATTTCACGAGAGAGATGAACGACCAGCTGAGCCAAACCCACGGATAATTGAACTCACTATTTTCTGACCACTCAGTATCTCCCAAAGCCACTTCAAGTCATGAGGTTTGAAGACAATGAGAACAACAGTCGTATTAGGGTCGTAGTGGATCGGATCTGAGAAGATGGATTCCGGGTAAGAAAGGCGGAAAGTCGTTCTCCTCCCGACATCCTCTTCGTACCCTATAACAGGGCCATTATTCATTCTGCAGAAGAGGGACAGATCATTGACTACCCCACCCATGTGGAAAAAAAAACAGCAGAAAGCAGCTGTACAAATGAAAATGTCTAATAACCGAACCCCAGTGCTGCTAGGGAAGCAGAAGTCTGTTAATTCTTTGCACGTACACAACACGGAGACATCGTTTACCTTATTATCACGTCATAGGAGTCAATTTTCTCTCCTAAGGTCTTATTGCGAAGTACTCCTCCGTTACCAACCACCACACACCGTCGACAGGCAATGCTGTAGAACACACAGAGCTTTTCATATGCACGTCTTCCCTCATTTCACAGTTACATTTACCTAGCTTGTTTACCCACTGAACTTCTGCATCTTTCACACCCCTTGGCACCTACAAAACACTTCCAGTCCTGCACCCCCAAGCTAAGGCAGCTTTAGAACAAAACAAACAGCGGCTGCATTACTTCAGGGAGTGCTGAAGTCAGGAAGTGGCTTCTCTTCATGGAAGGCTTTATGTCTTTATGCTTATGGTTCACTGTCTAAGATCATCTGCAACCAGTTGATGATGATGATGTAGGAATCAGTAGATAGATTATCTTCCAGAATGCTTCAGACACCAACCAGGACAGAGTATGTCTGGAAAAACCTAACTCAAATTAAAGTGCTTCTGTAATAGCATGCAGCTCCACAATCCTATCATCCAGTCCAATCCCCCTGCCAGAGCAGGCTCACCTAGATCAAGATGCACGGGAACACATCCAGGCAGGTTTGAAACCTCTCCAGAGAAGGAGACTTCACAACCCCCCTGGGCAGCCCCTCCAAGTGCTCTGTCACCCTCACCATGAAGAAGTTTCTTCTCATCTTGATGTGGAACCTCCTCTGTTCCAGCTGACACCCGGTGCCCCTTGTCCTGTCATTGGGTGCCAGTGAGCAGAGCCTGGCTCCTTCCTCCTGACGCCCACCCTTTCCATATTGATCAACATTGATGGGGTACCCCCTCAGTCTCCTTTTTTCCAAGCTCAAGAGACCCAGCTCCCTCAGCCTTTCCTCAGCAGGGAGATGCTCCACTCCATCATTCTTGTGGCTCTGTGCTCGACTCTCTCAGGCAGTTCTGAGTCCTTCTGGAACTGAGGGGCCCAGAACTGGTCCATTCTGGATGGGGTATTACCAGGGCAGAGTAGAGGGGGAGGTGAACCTCTTGAACTACTGACCATCCCTCTTCTAATCGACCCATGGATGCCATTAACCTTCTTGGCCACAAGGGCACATTGTTGGCTCACAGTCATCCTACTGTCCACCAGGAGCCCCAGATCCTTTTCTATTACCTGGGCTTTGCTATCCTTCAGTCCCCAGGCACCTCTCCTGTTCCCCACAACTTACCGAAGATGGAGAGTGGCCTAGCAATGACTCCCACCATCTCCCTTACTGCTCGTGGGTGCATCCCATCGGGACCCATGGATTTATGCACATCCACACAGTTTAACTAGTCTGTAACCCAGTCCCCCTCAAACAGGACAAACTTCTCATTTGTCCTGACTTCCTCCGGGGCCTCAGTGTTCTGGGGCTCACCAGGACAGCCTCAGCAGTATAGACAACATTCAGTATCCCCACGTTCTCTGTATCCTCTGTCACCACCTCATCCAACATTGAGCCTACATTGCCTCTGGTGTTAGTTTTATCTGCAGTGTACTTGAAGAAGCCCTTTCTGTTGTCCTTGACCTCTCTTGCAAGGTTAATTCCCAGGAGGATTTGGCATTCCTAGTTGCATCCCTACGTCCTCTGACTAAGTCTTATATTCATCCCAAGTGGCCATCCCCTCTTTCCATCACCTATAGACTTTCTCAGGTTACGTGCAATACATTAAGATTGCAAACTCCACCTCTGCAGGAGCAACAGAGCATTTTTGGGGTTTAAATGGGTTTTACTTAGAGCAAAACCTGTTCAACTCAGTTGCAGCAGAAGCAACAGCAAGCACACTGGTGGTTTTTTCAGTTGCAAACAAGGTTCACAGCTGAAGAGCTCTTCTCTAGGCCGACCAGCCCATACCCTCCCAGTCTGTTCCCATAGGGGAGATGCTCCACCTTTCTCATTATCTTTTGTGGCCTTCCTCTGGACCTACTCCAACAGTCCAATGTCCTTGTGTTGGGGGCTCCAGAACAGTACATGGTGCTCCAAGTGGGGTCTCCCAAGAGCTGAATAGAGGGGATCACCTCCCCAATAATAAAAGTTCTTAACTCTAACTACAACACCGCTACAGCAACGGTCTGAGTAACTAAGGGACTGCATTCAGGTGGCAGGGACCTATTAGAGTATAAATAGATCACGATGCAAATGGTGTGGTAACTGATCTCCAACACATAAACGCAATCCTTTCAAGTCACTCAAACCACTGCCTTATTCACGCGGTGCACAAAACCCTCTCAAGCTCAAGGCCAGGCATCAGTTTACATATTTTGTTTATACAGAGAAATGTTGAAAGAAACACTATCCTAGCCTAGAAAAGAAAAATATTGATAAATGGAAACGTAGCCCTTAAAGGTCAAAAGGCTTGCATCCTCCACATTCCACCAGAACACTGTTCCTCTGGAAAAGGAGTGAGATCTCAATCGAAACTCCTCTAAAATACACCCCCCACAGGCAGTGGAGGAATGCAAATTATTTCCTTTGAGGTTATTTAGTAAAAAGAGGATGCAGAGGGCACACTCTGAGGCCCAGGATACTGTAAATGCATCTCGAAGAATTGACTGCTCTTGAACTTAAGAGTCCTGACAGTGCCCAGCGAGTAACTATAAGGAGAAGGTTAGAATGAGTGTTCTCAAGGAACCTGACTGTGATAAGAGTTAGCCTTGTATAGCCTTGATGTAAGAAACAGGCACTTGCCACTTCGTGGTTCCTGACAGAAAGAAGATAAAGAGGAACATCTGGTATTGGCTGGGACCCTGAAGAAGTTGCATAAACTCCTATAGGACTAAGCATGCGCCAGCAAGAAAATGTTCACGATGAGGAAGACCTCTTACTTCAGCCCCAAGACCCCGTCCTGCAACAACACATACAATCTGACAAAGCAAGAACCCTGGTGCGTGTGCTTGGAGGAGCATGTTACCCCCTGCTGCAATAAACATACCTGCTTCTAACTCTCTGTGAGTTGTGGGTTCAATTCTCCACATCGCTCCCACTTAGCCCGGAGAATGTTTCTAGGACAATCTGGGTTGCATTCTGCCAAGAAAGCTGGGCTAGGCAGCAGCATTGCAGAGCTCTCTTAAATTCTGTATCACCAGAAACTTACCAGATGTAAAGCTCACTGTATCTTGCTCAAAAGTACTACAAACCCCTTGTACTACAGCGATTCAGTTTGTACTAGTGCATATTAACTAGTGCTGGAGCGTATTACTTCTCTTAAAACTAAGCACATTTCCCAGAACCACTGAACACACCTACAACTCGGAGGAAGACAGACTCCTCAAAGGATAAAACCCAAGACACACTTTGAATCTCTAAGAAGCTAGGACAGACATTTCCATGACAAAGGTACTGTACCGCAACCATCTCTGCTTTGCAGCCTGAACAACTCTAGCGGCTGAACTCGTGATTTCAGGATATTTCTAGTACAGCTTCTGACATTCTCCTTCAAACTCCAGACTAGCCTTTGTCGTGAATAAATTTCCTCAGTTACCACACTCCTGGTAGAAAACAGGGTGTTTACTTCCCACTTTTAACTTCTCCTTAAGAGTAATAATGAACACACTAGAAATAGGTACTACTGACAGAAAAACGAGTACAGTAGCTTAAGGAAAACTGGGCACTAAAACCAAGGCAATCCTTTGGCTTGGAGACCAATCATTCTGTTCATATTTCATCCGACTTTAATTCAAAATATGTTCCTGACATTTGGCTTGAAGCAACGATTTTCTGTTTGATCTCCTTGATTACAAACAAAACCAAGTACAGCCAAGCTCAGAATTACTTGCATTCATCTCTGTTAAGAAGCCTGCATATTAACGTGATGTCTGGCAGGTTGTCAGCCTGTCTGCGAGACCGCCCAGCTAAAGAAGTCATTTACTGCACTTGGGAAACACCCAGCGTTTAGTATACATGCTTGTCCGGGTACCACAGTACATCTACAAAAACAAAACCAGCAAACAAGAGAGTCCTCAAACCAAATGAAAACAAGACACACACAGAGACCCTTGAAAAAGCAAACAAAACCATGGGTTGGGTTGGAAAGGACCCTGAAGATTCACAGATTCCTAGAATGGTTCAGCTTGGAAGGGACCTTAAAGGTCATCTAGTTCCAACCCCCCTGCCATAGGAGGCAGCCCCAACTAGACCAGTCTAATCTGGCCTTGAACACTTCCAGAGAGGAGCCATCCACAATCTCCCTGGGAAACCTGTTCCAGCGTCTCACTGCTCTCACAGAATTTCTTCCTTCTATCTAAACTAAATCTACCCTCTTCCTGTTTGAAGTGATTACCCCTTGCCCTATCACTACAAGTCCCTGTGAAAAGACTCCCCCCACTTCACCTGCTCTCTTGTAGATCCCTTTCAGTACTGCAAGTGCAATAGGGTCTCCCCATAGCTTTCTTTTCTCAGGGATGGACAACCCAAACTCCCTCAGCCTGTTCTCACGGGAGAGGCGTTCCAGTCCTCTGATCATCTTTGTGGCACATCTCTGGACCCACTCCAACAGCTCCTTTGTGTGATGGGGTCTCTAGATCTGGACACAGTACTCCAGCTTTGGTCTCACAAGAGCAGAGTACAGGGTAGAACAATCTCCCTCCACCTGCCAGCGGTGCCACTTTTGATGCAGCCCAGAACGCACGGTGGGCTTTGTGGGCTGCACTCACACACTGCTGGCTCATGTTAAGCTTTTAACACTCCTTCAGCCAGGATTTGGTCTAAGCATCTTCCCAAGCTTTCTCAGGACCACACTCAGTGTTTGCTCTGGTAAAGAATAAAGCCAACTATACAGCCTGTCTGCTTCTGTTCATGCAGGGCTTCCTTGATCTCTCATTTTAGCCTTAGGCATCTAATAAAATAGTCATTGCTTTCCATCTGCTTGTGTCTAGCAAATCTTATATTTAGCTTCCCCAATAACAACCTTGCAAGTCATTATCACATTCTGTTTTAAGGAGTGGTTTCACGTTGCTCATGCTTAAAAAGGTACCCCCGAAAGATGGGACTGTACTCGGCTGGCAAACTCCTAACACGCTTATAAATCTGTAAGTTTAAGCTCCCCCACAGAAAAATTATTCTCAAATGCTGGTGTTATGTGCATTTAAAACCCAACTTATTTAAAGTTTGAAATCTGTTCCATATTGCTTGAACATCACTGTGATGTATCTGCACCTCAGCCTGAAACTGCTCAAGTGAGATGACACACGGGGATTGGGCTGCTCTCCCTAGTGGCCAGTGACAGGATGAGGGGACACGGCCTTACGCTGCTCCACGGGAGGTTTGGGTTGGATGTTAGGAAGAATCTCTTTACTGGGGAGGTTGTCAGGCGTTTGGACAGCCTGCTCAGGGAGACGGTGGAGTCACCATCCCTGAAGGTGCTTAAGAGACGTGTAGATGTTGTGCAGGGGAATATGATTTAGTGGTGATGATAGGGCTAGGAAAAGGTTGGACTTGAAGGTCTCTTCCAGCCAAAACTCTTCTGTGAATCTATGACACCACCAACATCCCCTTTCAGTTAAATATTAAACCACAAAAAATGCAATGAAGAGAAACAGCCACAAATACATCATCTCACCTGTCATACGCACTGCTAAGCCCACAGTTCTGCAGTCTTGAAAGGGCTAAACGAAAAAATTGCTCTAGAAAGCAAACAGAAAAGAAGATTCATGAAAATGGTGCTTTCCAACATGAAAATAAGCACACCACCCTGCCTACAGCATTCTCAGGCACAGCAGTGTCTGCACTATGCAATATGTGTTCAAAGTAAGAGCCCTTTTAACTTAGGGACAAAAGTCAATCGATGATGCCAAAGACATTCAGGTTTATGAGAACCACTACTGGCAAGTTTTTGTTGCCCCAGCACATCCCTGTCAGAAAACAGGATGGGATTTGTATATATAAAATCCTCTTTGTCACAGTAATTGAGCATCAGAAGTTTCCAAGACCTGTATCCTGACTGATTTTTTCTTCTACCCACCTTCAGGTGAAACAGACACAGCCCTGACCCAAGAGAAGCCACACAGACGAGGACAGTGACAGCATTGCATATCTTGGAGAAGACATCAAAGCAGCCTGTGCTTGCGGGCAAAGCTGGGCAGAAGCACCTTGCTAGACCTCTCTCAGTGGCTAGGCAAACTGAAGCCCTAAAGCCTACACCCACAGGGTAGCAAGGAGCACTTTGCAGTGTTAAAATGCTAAGACTTGAGACTTTACAAGTCTTCCCAAAAAGGCAACTAGGACCCTTAGGGTCTCTGTCTCTCTTTAATGTGCTCTGACCAACATGGGCATACACAGAATCATAGAATCATTAAGAAGAGACCTGATCCTTGAGATCATCAAATCTGACTGTCAACCCACCACCACCAAGCCCACTGAACCCTGTTTCCAAGTGCCTTGTCTACATGTTTTCTGAACATTCTCAGGGACAGTGACTTGACCACTCTTCCAGTGAAGAAATTTTCCCTAATGTCTAATCTAAGCCTCCCTGGCACAACTTTAGGTAGTTTCCTCTTGTTCTATTGCTAGTGACAGGAGAAGAGATCAACTCCTCTACAACCTCCTTTCAGGTAGTTGTTAAGGACGATAAAGTTCTCAGCCTCCTTTTCTCCAGACTAAACCACCCCAGTTCCCCCATTTTCACCTCTTAAGACTTGTCCTCCAGGCCCCTCACTAGCTTCCTCAGACACACTCCAGCACATCAATGTCCTTCTTGTACTGAGGTGCCCAAAGGGGAATCAAGAGGGGACAGAATGAAGGCGTGAGCAGAAAGCGCTTTGCATGGCAACAGCAGCCCTGCAAGAGCAGGAATATCCCCTGCAAGCCCAGCCATACAACTTCACTGGTGTGAGAAGCTGGTCCAGTAAAAGGAAAGCCTCCAGCTTAGGGACTTCTGACTCAGTGAGGCTCTGGATCCCAGTCAGCTTAGGTGTGTTCACAAAGCCTGCCACACTGACCCAGCTAAGATTTTACCTAGCAAAGCACTAGTTAAATATCTTTAGCTCTACAGCCCACATACAAACAAAAACAAGCTGAAGCTGCTCCACTCTTCCTCACTCCCACCCTTTTGGAAATGCTCCACAAAGAGGCAACATCAACAGGGTGATTTATTTCGCTGAAACCAGAAAGGTGCCAGGTCAAAGGGACAAAACACAAGCATTAAGTTACCGCTAGATACCACAGAAGAATTGAAGTTGGTCAACAGGAAAGACCTGGGTCAGAGATTCAAGTGGCTTTATGTGCCGTTTCCCTCTTTCTGTTCAAAAACAAGGACCATGGGGAACACAAACCTGCTCTCTTTATTCCGTAAGGCAGTTCAAACTTGTTGCTCCCGTGGAACTCTGCCACTCTGATGAAATCGTTGGCGCACAGGAACGGGTATATTTTGTCCGCACTAAAGGAAGGAAAGAGTAAGAAGTTTTAAAATCCACGTGATGTGTTTTAGCAAAGAAACAATTAGTGTGATTGCTTTTAAAACAGCTATTTTATCTGACTTCTTTTAGAAATTGATAGTACTTGAAGAAAATCCATGGACACGGGGAAAGAAAGGAGATATAAAAGAGGAAGATTCCATACAGGTAGAGAGTGATAGAACACGATTTCTCTATTAGTGTAAGTTATAGAGAGTCACTACACTTGCACAACTGAAAGCTTATACCATGAGGCAGCAATTTCAGAGAATACATAACGCAGGAAGGCAGTTAACTTCCAATTTGAGAAGTACATAACTCCATTTTCCCTGCTGTCTGTTATTTCCACATACGATGGTATGCAATAAATAAAAATATGTTAAACAGGGCATTTTAACTTGAAAATAGCATCTCCTGAATACATAGGCTTCGTTGAGATGTGCAATCATCCCAAACAAATGGCACTTTGTGGTTATGGTAACATTACTGAGTAGTTTGAGGCACTGGAGGACATCTATGGAGCTCTCATGTCTGAGTTACACACATCTCAGGTTACATCTTTTTACTCTGGAGGAGTAAAGTCCTACAGATTGAGGACCCCTTAGCAGCTGCAGCACACTGGGTTTGAATCCGTACCACGCTGGGTGTGAATCCACTGGCTTCGCCAAAAATCAGGTGTCTGAAAGGAACCCGGTGCACGTATGTCAGTGTCATGCTGCAATGAGAAGCATGGCATGTGGGGCTCACAAGTTTGTTTACCTCAAAAGCACATTAAAGACCCACAGTCACCGTGACTGGTTTCTCCACCAGTAATATTAATAGCTGCTAAAAAAGCCCCTGTCCTGGTTTCACAAATCAAGTGTCACACTCTTTAAGCTGCACGTATTCAGAGGGCACAAACAGTAAAAAAGAAAAACACCCCAAAAACCCACAGCCCACACACAGAGAACTGGGCCATAGGTTAACTAAGCAAAACCAGCTGACTTTGAAACATCAGGCACTAAGCACCCACATTAAAATTAATACTTTGCCTTGCTGTTCAGAAGCAGCTCGTAAGCTCAGACATTATAAATAATTTACCTACTGCAAAGAGAGTCTTAAATCTGGCTTTTCTACCTCTGGTTCCTTTCCAGTAAATAATTCTGCCTGGTTAGAAACCCTTTCAACCTCCCCAGGCTATCAGCCAAGTGCACAGACCAGACCTTCAGCTTGCACAAACTATCACTGTAAAGTTACTATGAAAATATGCAAGAGCCTCTGTTCCAGCTCTGCACCTACCTTCTTCTCGCTGCACGTACGAGGCCATTCCTGTCTCCTTGCTCAACACCAGAGCTATCCACAGACAACCTGACCTCACGCCATGAGCAAGAGACTGTCTCACTGGGCTAGTCATATAACCAAGACTCAGAAGACTACAGGACTGCTTTGGGAACAACAAACTTGAAATCCTTCCTTATCCTTTAAAGTAACGACAGCACTGAGTTAAAGGCACCTTTTCTTTTACCCAAAAAGAACCAAAACAACCACAAACAAGCAATGGTGCCTTTTCTCAGAGGTTTTAACACTCCTTCAGCCAGGACTTGGTCTAAGCATCCTCCCAAGCTTTCTGAGGATCATAGGCAGTGTTTGCTCTGGTAAAAAACAAAGCCACAATACAGCCCGTCTGCTTCCGGTCATGCAGGGCTTCCTTGATCTCTCATTTAAGACTTCTTATGCTTCTAATAAGAGAAAGTCCTAGTATTTCCTTTTGGATGCACTTTTGTGACCTGATACTTCCTTTGTTTTGGGATGAATCTGTTCCTTTTTGTATCTGACCTTTTCTTTGCAAAGAAAAATTGCTATGAGTGCCTCCCAGACATATACCTGCAGACATAACCTCCAGTGGCAGTGAATTCCACTACAAGTAAAACTCAAATGAAGGGGAAGGATCTCGTATCATTGAAGATTGGATGAATCTCTGCGGATTTCATACTCCTCTCTCAAAACAAAATATTTTGAAAACTTCCCTGGTACCTGGCTGCTACAGGAACACTTAGCTACTTCAAAATACTTAATCTTTTAAGTCCAGGTTCTTACTAGTGGAATGAATTTCAGTCTTGGACAGGAAGGTTTCTTTTACAGGAAAAACACAGGAAGAGGGGGAAATGAAGCCGTGCATTTCATTCATTAAAATAGTTTCACTGTTACCAGCTAAAATACCTGAGCAGGATGTATTTCCTTACTCAGTACAGCACTGCTCTGTACAGAGGCTGGTCGGTGCCAGGCTAAACAACTTGTGTTGCCACAACCAGGAAAAACAGCAGCAAATGAAAGCCCAAAACTGTACTTCCACGGGTGAAGCAGAATGGGAAATAGCCCAGAACATGTAAACAACTCATTTCTACTAGCACAGCCTTTTGCTGTCCCCCATCTTCCCACAGAGCACTCACCCCAATAAAGATTCAAATGCTGGTTTCAGGAGACAAGTGTCCAGCACGTTCCTTCTCTCCACAGATGTAGGTGGCAGCCTGCAAAAGAAGAATGTCAAATAAATAACAGAAACAGGTAGGAGCAACAAAGTAGGGAAGCTTGAACAAACCAAACTGATCACTACTGAGGTAACAGCACACTGAATTCTTATTACTGTCTCTGTATTAGAAATACAGGCTTTTCTCATCGCAGAACAATTACTTTTACTAGTGAAGACTTGTTATCTCGGTGCTGCTCTAAAAGGTATGCAACCTCCCTTGCACAGCAACTATTGAATCAGCCAGAACAAGAGGAAAGATCTCAGAGCCACCTGCGGCAAAGCAGGACACAGGGCAGGATCCCCCCTGCAGCTGTACCAAATAGCATCAGCAGCGCTGCCCTGAAAGTCTTGTTTCAAAACAGGAACAGACAGCACCACATCAGGTACCCCTACGAAAATTAGATTCTTTGTGGGTAAAGTCCTGCTTCTCACAGCAAGTCTAAAACTTACCCTTCTAAGCACACTCCCCCTTTGCCAATTTAGCCCAATTAATAACAAATATACAGCACAGAAGGGAGGGTAGAGTTCAGCAGTGTGAGCAATGCAGGAGTCCGGGCTGTATTAACAACAAAAGGATGAACTCACCACTTCAGAACCACAAGGCAAACAGACCATCGAGGTTAATTGCTTTTGGTTAACCTTTAAGTGGTCATGAGAATACTGTCACTGAAACAGAACCCTGTGGAAGGCATCAGCTGGCCTGTGCAGCATCAGCCTCAAAGATGGTATTCTGCAGGATGGCTTCAGAAAGAACAATGCCTGCTTTTAAGTTTCGGCATAGCTGTTCATGGGCCACAAACTTAACTGCAAGGAATTCACTAGTACGTGATCTGCTTACACGTGCACAAGTAAACCACGCTCTGGATTTATTAAAACTAAGCACAAAAGTTGCCCTCGTAGCTCTGCTCAACAGTTGCAGACATTTGGAAGCTGTAAACAAATGTCCTTCCAACAGATAGACACTGTAAGTGGCCATAAACATTAGCCCAACGCTGGCATATCGACTCAGACAGACACGTTACGATTGTGCTCGTAACAGAAACGGCCAGTGGACACAGTTGTGCAATAACCATCTCAACAGGGAGCCTACACACAAAGGCTATGGGTTTTAGTCTCTATCCCTCCCCACCTGCCCAAAAACCAACCAAATAAGACGACAACCCCCACAAAAACAGAACACTGCAAAAATATTCAGCTGATGAACTTACTGGGTAACTCCACTAGCCTCATAGGAAGGAGAAGCCCTCACAGAGGAAGTCTGTCCATAAAAGCTAATCCTGCAAAAAGGGAAGTGTCACAACACTGTGGTTTGCTATAAACAGAACCCACAACACAAAGGCATTTGTATTAACTGTAACTCTTACGAAGACAGAGAGGCATATCAATCACTAATTTTAAGGGCTGGCACTATAACCCTTGTAACACAAACACTAGTCAGTCCTGGTCACAGCTGTGCAGAAGGCCAGTGGAAACTCAGCTTCTTCAACGAGCACCCTGAATTGTAGGTCCTGAGCCACCTGTCTCAGGAAAAGACCTCCGAGCGAAGGCTTATTTCCCACAAGGCTCCACAAATTCCAGCTCTTCCAAAGGTGCTCATTACACCTGCAGTTATTCCCACAAGGTCACTTCCAAGTAATCTATCAAACATCTAAAAGGAAGAAGCAAACACTAAACACACGTGGGTGGGAGGACACAGGACACATGACACACACAAATAAGAGCTCTCCTCAGCGGAACACACGTTTCCATAAAACTAACAGGGGCTCCCTATCTCTGCAGTCCTGACATCTCCACACAATCAGGTTCAAATGAAAGACAAGGTTTAAAGCTGACACAAGAAAAGGGACACCATGACAGAACGATCGCAGTCATTCCCTCACAGAACAGGAAACATCACCCAGAGGACACTGACAGTGTAGTAATCACTTCTGCTGGTCACTACTCAAGAGCTTTTCAGCAACACAGCAGCTGGCAGCCTCATCTCTTTACAGCCATAAGGGTGTTTGCACTCTAAGCGAACAAAGCATCACCTTACCAGTAGAGGTTGTTTCTCCACAGGTTTCCGTGCAGTATACCATACATAACAGCAGCAGCCAGGATAAAAAACAGAAGGATCCGTTTCATGACTGGGAGACCTGAAACGCAAGAAAAACAAAACAAGAAACTTAAGTATGAATAGTGTGCCTTCCAGTTTATAGATAACAGGATTATTGAGGCTGGAAAAGACCTCCGAGATCACCAAGCCCAGCTGATAACCTGACATCACCATAGAAAAGGGCACTAAGTGCCACGTCCAGTCTGGCCTTAAGCACTTCCAGGGAAGGTGACTCCACTTCCCTGTGCAGAAGTGACACCTTTAAATCTACAAAAGGAAATCATTACCATTCTCCACCTTTCTCTAACACCACAGATTTGATCACTCCTGTTTGATTTCTTCAAGCCCCAGTGACAGCAGACAAACGCTGCTTTTTTGACAGTCAGAGTGATCTTCTAGAGCAAACCCTCAGTTTTTACACCAACCTTGTAAGCACCTTTTCCTACAACAGTAAGTCAAGCGTCATTAACAGCAAATGGCTCACCTCCAGTGTCACCCAGTGGATCAAGCCCAGTCTGGATAGGTTTACAAGAGGCAGGCAAGTCCTGCTTGAACAACCTGATCTCCTTGGATGACAAGGTCATCCACTTGCTTGATGAGGGAAAGGCTGTGGATGTTGTCTACCTTGGCTTTACTAAAACCTTTGACACTGTTTCCCAGAGCATTCTTCTGTTCAGGCTTAGCCAGCTGCAAGCTTCACTAGGTAGCAAACTGGCTGGACGGCCAGGCCTGAAGGGTGACTGGAGATAGATCCTGCTGGCAGCCAGTCACCAGTGGCATTCTCCTCCCAGGGCTCAGTACTGGGACTTGTTCTTTTTCATGGTCTGGATTAGGGGACTGCGTGCACCTTCAGCAAGTTTGCAGAGGATGCTAAAAGCTAAGCAGCAGAGCTGATCCACTTCAGGGTAGAAAAGCTCTACAAAGGGATCTGGACAGGTTGGATTGATGGGCCAAGGCCAATGGCATGAGGTTCCTTCCACAGGGCCAAGTCCCAGGTCATGCACTTGTGTCACAATTCCATGCAAAGCTACAGTGGCTGGAAAACTGCATCTCAGAAAAAGATGTGGGCAACCTGGTCAACAGTCAGCTGAGCATGAGGCAGCCGTGTGCCCAGATGGCCGAGGCAGCCAATGGTACCCGAGTTTGTATTAGAAATAGCATGGCCAGCAGCAGAAGGCAGGCAATCACCCCTCTGTACTCAGCACTTTGGAGACCACACCTCAAATCCTATGTCCAGCTTTGTACCCCTCGCTACAAGACACTGGTGTGCTGGAGGGTGTCCAGAGATAGGCAACAAAACTTGTGACAGGTCTAGAATACAAGTCCTAGAGCAACAGCTGCAGGAGCTGGGGTTGTTCAGCTGGTACTAAAGGAGACTCAGGGGACACCTGACAGCTCTCCACATATACCTGAAAGGAGGTTGTTCTCAGATGGGGACTGACCTTCTGAGTGTCAAGCAACAGGACTACACAGCCTCGCAGTCTACTGGGGGAGGTTTAGGTTGGGTATTGGGAAAAAGAATCTCCACCAAATAGGTTGTTAACCATTGGAACAGGTGGCCCAGAGAAGTGGTAGAGTCACAAACCCTGCAGGTACTTGGCTCAGTGGTGTACTCAGCAGTTAGGTTATGGTAAGGCTCTGTGATCTTAAAAGGGCTTTTCTAACCAAAATGATTCTACTTGAGAAAGAAGCTGCACTTCTCCGTGGGTTTTTTCCCCCCCCACTGTCAGAATTTTACCCCCTCCTACTTTATAAAAGTCTGTTAAAAATATTATGTTAAAGTGGAAATGGTCTATTTACATTTTAGTCTTTAAAGTAAATCAAAGCAAACTTCAGTTACAAACCAGAACACAATTAAACAGTTCTTCAGATAAACTAACAACTGATTACATTGCTGCTTTTGCTGATTGCAGTGTAAAGGAGAACTTTACTGAGCTCCAGCCAAGTTCCAAAAGCGAGAAAAGGCAAGGCAAAGATGCCCATAAAAGGCCTTTTGAAAAGAACAGACTGAAAGCGTTCTGTTTGTGAAGTATTTTCACAAAGCTATACATAGAGTGTGCCAAAAAGTCATTAAAAAGAGAATAAGTCAACGCCATTCATCAGACAGGATCATAAGGAATCTGTTAACGACTTACGTATGACATGCGGTCTGACACGCTCAGGAGAAGGCAGCATTTGAGCTGCCTGAGGGGAGGAGCATGCTGCAGGAACATCTGGACAGGCTGGGTCAATGGGGTGAGGTTTCACAGGGCCAACCAAGAGCAGGGTCCTACATTTTGGCCGCAATAACCCCCAGAAGAAGAGCTACAGGCTGGTGAGCAGCCTGGCAGACAGGGATCAGCGATTACTGGTCAACAACCGGCTGAACAGAAACCAGCAGGTGGCATGAAAGGCCAGTGGCATTATGGCTTGTATCAGGAATGGTGTGGCCAGCAGGATTAGGGACATAGTTTTCCCCCTGGACACTGGCGAGGCCTCCCCTCAAGTTCTGGGGACAGTTCTGGGTCCTCACTTCTAGAAAGAAACTGACCTGCTGGAGGGGTCCAGAGGAGGCAAGAGTCTGGGGAAGGGACAGAAGAGAAAGGCTGATGAGTAGAGGCNCAGTAAGAGTCTACTTACACTCTCGTTAAGTAAAACTAATTTGATGTTCCTGAGGGTCTTTTCACTGTCCCATCCCATAGTCCCTGGCTTCATTCAGTAATTTCAAGTTCTGTAGTCAAGAAAGATGGTCTTTGTAGTGAAGACTTTGCTACAGTAGGTTAACAAACAGAACCACTGCCTTGGTTTTGAAACAAGTTATTCTAGGTTATTATTAGCAGTGACAGCAATTCCCAGCTCTCCCTGTTTAAAAACAGCTGAATGTCTTAGAAATTTAATCAAAGGAAAACAAACTCCTACAAGAGCACAGTAGAAAATTCCCAGAGTCAGAGATACCAGAAAAGAGCCAACTGAAAAGACAGTTCAGATGTAAAATGACAATCCAGCTTATTTAAGACTAAGCATCTTGACTTAAGCATTTCAGCCTGACTTGACAGAGGTCATGGTGTCCTTAGGTCAACATCAGCATCAGCCAAACTAGCAAATAAGCCAAACAGGGAGGACAAAGCTGGAGCTCAACTATTCAATTCCCTCCTTTTTGGAAAGAGCCTGCAGTGATCCACACAATGAGGGTGAGTAACCTAGTATGCCAACATCCAAAGTTCACGGTGTTAGTTGGCCGAATTTGGTGACAGTAAGCAAGCAACAGGATGTGTGTTCTGCTGTAAAACAAATAAATGATGGGCATTTCTCAATAGGATTCAAAGCCAGCTCCTGCTGTTCCACATTACACCCCTGCCAGGGCAGAACTACAATTACAGAGTTACACAGGACGGACTCTGTTATGGTAGTAAGAGATCTCAGAGATCAACCTGCATCTCCTACAAACAGATGGGTCCACCCTAGCTCCCAGCAATATGCCACAGAGTTCACAGAATTATTGAGGCTGGAAAAGACCTCTGAGTTCATCAAGTCCAGCCCATGACCTGACATCATCACATCAGCTAGACCAGGGCACTAAGTGCCATGTCCAGCCTCTTGTTAAACACCTCCCTGGGCAGGCTATTCCAAAGTATAACCACCCTTTCCATGAAGGAAGGACTTCCTAACATCTAATGTAAACCTTCCCTGGTGCAGCTTCAGGCCCTGCCCTCTCATCCCATCACTAGTTGCCTGGGAGAAGAGCCTGACCCCCACCTGCCTACAACCTCCCTTCAGGGAGTTATAGATCATGATAAGGTGTCCCCTGANNNTGTCCCCTGAGTCTCCTCCATGTGATATCACCCCAGCTCCCTCAGCCTCTCCTCATCAGACTTCTCCCCAGTTCCTTCCCCCACCTCTGGACCTGCTCCAGCACCTCACTCTCTTTCTGGAAGTGAGGGACCCCAAACTGTCTCCAGCACTCGAGGGGAGGCCTCACCAGTGCCCAGAACAGAGGGACAATGAGGTCCCTAGTCCTGCTGGCCACACTATTCCTGATACAAGCCAAGATGCCATTGACCTTTTGTGCCACTTGGGCACAGTGCTGGCTCCTGTTCAGTCAGTTATCAAGCAGTACTGCCGGGTCTCTCTCTGCCAGGATACTCTCCAGCCACTCATTCTCCCATCTGCAGCCCTGCTGGGGGTTAGTGTTGCCAAAATGAAGGGCTCTGCCATCATGTATATGACAAATGCGCTACATAAGCCCAGACACCAGTCTTTTTTGATTCACTTAGTGGAAATGGGGATCCACTGAACCACTGTCCTTGTCAGAATCACATCCTTACTTACAACTAACCTGTATTCTGGTACTTCATTGGGTGTGGGATCTGATATGAGCCACTATCTCGTAGCCTCTGTAGATCTTTTCAACTTACTGCTGTAGCTGATGCAACCACAGCACAATAAGATAGTCCGGCAAGAAACTGCAGGTGCTAAATTGGTCAACCACAGGACCACACTACAACCACCTTTCCTCACAGAGCTTGTAATTCTGCCTTTTGCTTTCTCACTGAAAATTATGCTGTTAATAACACAGTGCAGGAGGCTTTTCCATCTGTCCGACTTAAACCATAAAGCACCTTTCACTGTTACTAAAGTAAGCCCTAAATATTTAACTACAAAGTAGTTACTACTAAATTAAACACTACTCATCTCATCAAAACATTCCTCACTCCATACCTAGTCTGGTGACAGTTTAATATCTTGCTGCTGCAATTCACTGACAGAATGAAAATTCCAGCTTGATTGTATTTCGAATTCCTAACCCCTGTGGTCGTGGGGGAGGAAGGGAAGTGATCTTGAAAACGTGCTTTGAGGGGACCTTGATATTTAAAGGGCAGCAGAAAAAGCACATCAAAACCTACTAAAAAGTTTTTAAAAAAACAACTTGGGATTTTTTTAAGATGCAGTCAGTATTTTGCGGGCTTCCTTGTGGTCACCAGTCCTGGAGCGCTGTTTCCATTTGGTCAGGACATAGCGCATGTGGGGTAGAACAATCAATGAATGAATGGTCTCATGTCATTTGTCTTGTGACTCACACATAGATATGTGTCTTCTGCCAAATCTACACACTGTTCCTCATTAACACTTCCAATTCTTGCCTGAGTATGTGCATAGTTAGATAAGTCTCCCCTCTTCAGGAAAGAAATGCTGTAGTGGACAATACAACAGCAATACAGCAGTCTTAAAAGGTATTGAAGTGACTGAGTCAGGCCAGAGCCTGCTCCTCACACCCCCCTCACACACTGTCAATGCTATTACTTTATTTTATTAAGAAACAAATGACCTCATTCCTGTCTATAAATCTGTGAGGGGTGGGGGTCAGGAGGATGGAGCCAGGCTCTGCTCAAGGGCATCTGGTGACAGGACAAGGGGCACTGGGTGCCAGCTGGAACAGAGGAGGTTCCCTATCAGTATCAGCAGGACCTTCTTCCCAGGGAGGGTCCCGGAACACTGGAACAGGCTGCCCAGGGGGGTTGTGGAGTCTCCTTCTCTGGAGACATTCCAGAGAAGCTGGAATCCACAGACCTGGCTGTGTTCCTGTGCCACTGGGTCTGGGGGATCCTGCTGTAGCAGGGGGATTGGACTGGATGATCTTTCAAGGTCCCTTCCCATCCCTAATGATTCTATGAATCCTTCTGAAGAATTCTAAGTTAGGAAGGTAATCTTTTGCTTGGATTACCCAAGCAAAGCAGCCCTGAATTAAAAACTGCCTCTAACTCTCCAACAGCACAGATATAAGCTTTGACATTTTAAATTTAACAGTGTCCTCATTAGACAAGATTCTCGCTGTCCTGCCTTGCCACACACAAAAGCAAGGCAGCAATTCCTGTTTCTGAAGGGCTGTACAGACCATGCCACCAACAAACTAAAGTCTTACCACGTCAAAAACTCATTGGGGTCTTCCACCATCATACTGCACACATATATTTACCAATAGTTAAAGATTCTTCCTGCACTGAAAGACGTTATCCAGTCTCTTTCAACAATGGGTAGGTAAGTAATAGAGGAAGAGCTTGCCATCTGTGGTAAACAGAAGCCTTCTTCCCCTTCAGGACCAGACCAAACAAGCCATTTACTTTCACAGCACCCTGAAAACTGTGCAAAAAATAGTCTTCCTTCGGAGTCAGCTGCTCTCTTCAAGAAAGAGTTTCCCCTAACATTTCTCCCTTCTGCAACTGCTGCAGAAAAGCTGAAACGAAATAGCAAGACAGCCTCTTCTCCAAGCACTCAGCAGCAAGCAATGACCCCAGGGGATTTAGCATCACAGCAGTAGCCATACTTCGTAGATCTAGTCAACCCCTGTAGTTTATCAGCTGCTACAGCCCTAAACCAAACCTCTCCTGGGAAGCTATGCAGACTACCTTCGTCCCACAAGAGTTAAGAGATTGGTTCTAGGACCAAAGTACTTGCCTCTCTCCCTACAGAATGATGAATCCTATTCTGTATCATGAGAGACAGCAATGCACTGATCAATCTGCAGACACCTCATGATTATTTTATTCCAGTTTGGTCTTCCAAGTATAGACAGCTACATTTCGCTCCTCACCAGAACGTGCCCGCCAGCTAGGTCAGGCAAGGAGGAAAAGGTACTTGTCATTAATATTCACTATTTCTGTTTGCTTCTGGCCAGAATCTTCAGGGAGATCTCTACATCGCTGCCCCTCTTGCGTGACTCTCCAGTCTAACTTGTAAGCTCAGGAACTCTTCCCACACAGGCATATTCTACAGCTAAAGAACCAAGAGTCCAGTCAAAAAACACTGCACTGTCACCCCTTGTAATCCTAATGGACCTCAAATGGCTGGTGGAAGACAGAGGTCTGTTTGTGTCCCTTAGAGAAGGCTGCAGCCCCAGGAGTAAACACAATTTGTTTCCCTTTCTGTTTTGGGCATCACAGGCAATGCAGCACCTGTACCTCCCCAAACCATCATCTTCAGCCCTGAGCTCTCACCTCATTCCCATTACCACTGTTAAATGCAAGGTATTATGTATAAAGGTTTGTTCTAGCCAAACTTAATCCCATCAAGATTTCAGGCAAGACCTGAGAACCACAAGTTTGTAGGGAGAAAGACACACAATCAACACAGAGTTTGGCTAAAGGCCATCAGCTCTTCCAACTGATCACCACTCAGACTGGTTCTTATCTAGGTTATCTGTTCACTGGTATAAATCCTTTTTCACTCTCCTTCCTCCACCTGAGCCCTCGGGCTCAGTGTCTCACAGTGCAATAAGAGGACAAAAAATGCAAAAGCCAGAGAAAAAGAGAGCTGGATGAACTCATCAGGCTGTTTCTTGCTTAGCAAGGTGACATATGTACCAATCCAGGTCAAATTACTACAAGCTTTTAAAAGTTTACTAAAAAAGTCCCCAAAAACCCACTGCATTCCCCTTCTCAGAAGTACAATTGTCTCTGTTGTTTCAGAGATACTGTTTTTAGCCCTACCAATGAAAAATTTAATGGAAAATTAGCTGATAGTGACACCAAATACTAGCTCCACAGATGAAAAACATGAGTACAAAGCATCAGCCAGTGTGTCCTGCCAAAATACCCTGCTGAGCTAAACACAATAGGGCGCAGGCATTAGGTGTCACTGAAAGGGCCCTCAAAGAGAAGGACTATTTGGTGCAACTGTCTCATGCAGAGTTAATCAGCCCTGCTGAGAGGCAGAACTTGTTACCTCCAGCTTGAGACTATCACCGAGTTGCTATGCCAGCCTTGAGATTCAGGCTACTATGTTGGCTCAGATTATCAGAGTGCAGTGTGGGTCCTTGGCATCAGTTCAAGGCGAGAGCACACAACACTTCACGGTGTAGACAAACAACTAAAACGGCAAGCAGAGAGAGCTGGGTTGATATTTTTCAGCTGGTTGATGTTGTATTCCCCCCTCTAAAACAGAAAACAATATTCCCTAGCATTCCACAGTTGTTCGGGGCTCATTCCAACAGCAGACACGCTCTTTGAAGCACAGTTAAATGTTGCTAACTTGAGCTTAAAAGTGGATCCAAAACCAACTTGTGGCTTTGAGAGGAAAAGGAACAATAGTAACTTGTGGATTCTCATAGAAGCAGTGCCTTCTAGTAATCAAAGATTTATCATAAACTCATAGGATGGTTTAGATGGGAAAGTACCTCAGAGATCATCTAGTTCCAACCCCCCTGCTGTGGGCAGCGACACCTCTGACTAGACCAGGTTGCCCACTGCCCCATCCAACCTGACCTTAAACACTTCCAGGAAAGAGGCATTCACAAAGTCCCTGGGCACATTTCCAGAAGCCCTGCCTATACTCACTATCAAGAATAATATCAAAATCCACCACCTCAGCCTGCTGCCTGCTTTTGCACTTTGAGATAAGGACTACAAGGAAGTGGCCAACTTACGCCACGGTTCAAAGAAGTCTGGAACAGACATTTCCAAATGCTTTCCATGTCCTGTCCCCACACAGGCCCTCCACCAAGGCCTTTGCTTGTTGTTTCCCTTTCCTCCCTGCTCCCTTTCTCTCTGCAGCATACTTCAACACAGACTACCAGTTACTGCCATGACCAGCAACCACAGAGATGTAGTTCAGTTTGATCTGGGTTTGGACAAAAGCTAACCTGTGCATGCAGAGTCCAGAGAGAGCTCAGCTTCCTCAACTCCCAAAGCTTTAATCAAAGCAAACATCACAAATTGAGCTCTCAACTACTCCTTAAAAGAAAACAAACAAAAAAAATCATAGACCAACATGGCATTAGCTGAAAGATTTCTTCCAATGCTGTTTAGTTCCCAAGATTAACCTTTAAAGCCTTAGATAGCCTTAACTAAGCTGCTATTTATAGATTACCCATCATAGATGCCCATATAAATACATAGTAGAAAACAAATACACCTACAACAGGTGGTATAAATCCACACGGCAGCTCCCACATACTGTAGTAGCGATACTCTCCTTTTTCACCCACGTTTCCCCTCTCCCTTCAGCAATTCTTCCAGAAAGACTGGAATATAAACAAGCCGTGCAACATGTTTTGGGGGTCAGAGTTGAGATATTTCCTCCTCATACCTTGGACTTTCTTAACCGCAAAGGTTTCTGTTGACTTGTTTTTGTTGACTCTTCCTGGCATTAAATAGAGCATCATGGGCGGGATGTTTTCCTTCTTCACCTTCTTTATAAAGAACAAAGATAACATACATTCTGCACAGTGCTTAAGAGAAGATGATTAAGAAAAAGACATCCCACTACAACACCAGCTACTCATTCACACCCCCAGGCTTTACCCATGAGTGTCTGCAGAGGGGTTAAGCAAACAATCCTTCTTCCTAGGTTTCCCAGTGAGAAAGGGTGGAAAAAAAGTGGAAGGAGTAGAGGCTGGAAATAGCCAGACTAGTCAGGTTTCAAAGCAGTTCAATTACAAACAGTATTCAGCTCACCAGTTTCTTTCCCCACAGAAGCCACAACCAACTTAAATAAAGGTCCAACAAGATAATGTTCTCTGTCTTATATGGGCACATTCACTACAGCGTTACGTTCAGCTTAAAACAGAGCACACTTTGGCCTCTAATAATGCCTAACACATTTAAAACATCCAGCTTTGATTCATTTGGAACTAGTGATGTTAAACTCCATTTGCACAATAAAATGGCTGGGAATTATGGAACTAAACGTCTCAGTTGACTTGAGAAAAATTAGGAATCATCTCAACTCTAGGTTAAAATAAATCACGCGCACTCCCCACACCCCAAAAAACAGCCCACCTCACTCACGAGCAAAATTAGACTCTGCAAGGGCAGAAGGCATAAAGCTGGTTTGGATTCAAAATAAATAAACAGAGAGGGCTCCTTTGCTCACTCCAAAACCCAGAGAATAAAATACTCCCCATTTACATCAACACTAAGTGTTGAGTAATTCAGACCAACTTCTCGTTTAATCCTAACAGCATAAAGCCCAATCTGTACCATTGTCAGAATCTCTCCCTAAAGAAACACTGGTGCTTTTATGTACAACTAGTTTATCCAGTAGGATTTGCAAGCCCCAGTCATAAAGAAGCATGGACTGCCGCTGTCTGATACTACAGCTCTTTAGTTCCCAGAACTTTTAGTCTTCCCATTTTAAAGGGTACATTACACAGACGTGTGGAGTAAAAGGCTTTGCAAGTAGCTGTGAACACGCTCCTACCAGCATACAGAATTAACTGGTGTTTAAATAGCATTAAATAATCAGAGCCCCAAACACACGGACACTGATTTTTGCAGTCTTGCTCCCTATCTCACATCAACTGCTAACAAATAAAGATCCTTCAAATCGCCAGACCACCTCACCAACCCAAAACTCCCAGCTGCCTGAGATGGAATTTACCCAAACAGCAAATTCTGCAAGTCAATCTGCTGCCATGCGTGTGAGCCGATGGAGAGCTCTGGGATTCTCAGGAATGCGGCAAAACAAGTCAGTGAAAAGTGTAAAGCTAAATTAATTCAGGGAGGGAGGAAAACGCAGATAAGTGGTGGCGCTTGCCCCACACCACTACTACTAAGTCTTGGAAGTTTCCAAGGGCTCTCATCCTGCCAGCTCAGGAGAAAGCTGAAAGCCATCAAGAGTTTGAGCAGCTTCTCTGATAATGTTAGTGCCTTACATTTCCAGTGCTCTCAATTCAGCAGCGCAGCGAGCACACTCACACTGCCCAGGGATCTTGAATGTCAAACGGAATACACTTCGGTGAGGGCTACTGTAAGAAAGCTAAAGACAGGCTGACAGCGCTGGTTTGTAGCTTGTTTTCTTGGCACTCAATCTAAGAAAAATTACTTACAACAGCAAAAAACAACCCAAGAACAGCTCTAAGGAACAACTCCCTCACTCTGAAAATACTTTGTGGATGTAAAGAGGTTTTAAGCTAACAAAGAACTGTTGTACAGGTTGCAGCAGAGTCTGTATCTAATCCCCTAAAGGCTTTTCATACCATGTTTTACTTCCTAATGTGAACACAGCAAGAATTACCACATAAAATACTCAAGCAGTACTTGTCCAGAGGACTGCAAGCTGTAAGATACATAGCTTAGTTGAAAAATGTAGTCCTGAAGAACATGCAGTCCTGACATTTTCTGAATGGGAAAGGCTACCAGTGATTCTGTGTGTGTTAATAAAATAACATTATTTGTACAGGTGCACAGTGGAACACACAAAGTTCCACATCAGTATGCGAAGAAACTTCTTCACGGTGAGGGTGACAGCACTGGAACAGGCTGACCAGAGAGGTTGTCGAGTCTCCTTCTCTGGGGAAGTTTACAACCCACCTAGACATGTTCCTGTGTGACTTGTTCTAGGTGATCCTGCTCTGGCAGAGGGACAGGTCTAGGTGGTCTTTCAAGGTCTCTTCCAACCCCTAAGTCCATAATGCTGTGATTTGTAAGGTAATGAAAGAGTTTTCCAGCAGAAACCAAGACATAGGTGTACCTGGCTTCAGCACTCAAAGTATTAATGATTGTATGTTTCTTTAGATGAGGCTGAGATCAAATTCACAACAAAAACAAGAAAACCAGAACTGGAATTCCTCTCAGAGCAGCTACTGGTTGTTGCCTTAAGGGAATTCAGCTCCTTATGGAAAAGTCTGCACAAGTTCATTCACCTATTTCCATGTATACAGAGCTAGACCATGACACTACGATGGCCCATACTGCTGTGCTAACTTTTAGCAGTGGAGTTCACAGCACTGCATTACGTGCCTTAGCTGCCTTACCTACATATGAGGAAAGCTAATTACCTCTGATGGTAATCTTCAATTATCTGTCTGCGGGGAAAGCTGCCTAAATTAGTCAGTAGGGAATGCCGGGAAAGGTTATACACTTTCCTCAGTTCTACACAGAACCACCTCGTTAGGACTTTCAGACCTCAGTCATCACTAAAGGTCGAACACGACGTACTCACTCCCCAACACTACAACTGAAATCTGTCACCGTTTCAGGGCCGTGAGTTTTTGGGGTTGGGTTTTTAGGAAAAGGAACAGCCATCCCCAAAACTGAGGGGAATCAAAGGTGCATTTCACACCATCCCACAATCTTGCAGTGGTTTTACCTCCTGCTTAAGTTGCTTTGCAGTGGCTAAAACAGCTACCTGAAGCATGCGGGCAGCTGGGCAGCCTTTCTGCCCAGGACAGACTGCAGACACACAGCCCAGTCAATCCCCACTGCAACCATGTCTTCACAGTACCTTCTGCTGCATATCAGCAGCTTGATAGGCTGCTTCCTAAGCCAAGTCTGGTTTGCTCTAGGTCAAGTCTGGTTGCTTTGGTCTTGCTGTTTGGTTTTCCATTTCAAGTGGCTTTAAACGCTACAGCAAAGCAAACCTGAACTTCTGCATGACTGTAGTATTTTAAAACCCATAGCTGCCCTCCCTAACCTGACCCTGCCAAGCACTGGATTTGTCCAGAGCTGCATGTGCAAGCATCTCCTCTGAAGATAAGAGGGTAATGGCTAAGCCCAGAAACAACGCAGGGCTCAGCTTCCTGAGCAGGGATGTCTCGGGGAACAAGTCACAACAGGGTGATGGACTTGCGTGGCACAGATCTGCTCTCCCATAACCAAACTTGCCCACACTGGAGCAGGGACGTTTGCTTAAGCATAAGACTGGAAATCATCTAGAGAAAGATAAACTATTGTAAGAGGGACCTGCTGACATACTTTCCTTGCTACACTGACCATACCAAATTCAGCTCAGCCCCCAGCATCATGTATCGCTATTCATGCCGTAGATGATGCACAAATCCATTAGAGCATGAAACCAGCAGAGTAAAAGGCTTTTTGTTCTATCGCATGTCTTCCTAGCATGAAATGAGATTTATGCCATCATACCCTGTATGCATGCATGCATGCATACCCTTCCCTTCCGTCCCTGCAAGACTTTGAAGGCTTTTTGGCTAATTTCAGTCAGGTTTGTCAGAAGATGAGGAACTTGATCCATTTGAGACCTTCTTATGTTTTGTAAAAAAGAAACGAAAACAAACCAGGCAGCTGTCTAGAACTAAGAAACCCTGTGAAGTCATCTTTCAGTAAAAGAGGAGGAAGTCCACACGAGAAAAAATACCAGAAACTTGATTTCATTCTATAGGTTTGTCACATCATTGTGCGTCAGAGACGTTCAGAGAGCCCGTGGCCATTAAAATAAAAGTGCTGACATTTTGAGAAGCTTTGCACAAACAGCTGTCCAAAATCAGCCTGGAAAAAAGTGTAAATAACATATTTTCACTAAATCACAGAATACTCCTGGTTGAAAAGGACCTCCTATGTCACCAGAGTCCAACCATACCCACGCCAACAAAGAACTACATACCTGACAGATTGAAAAGCACAAAATAACGCCCTCCATGCTGCCACAAGTGCTTCAGTCACTTACTGTTAGCTGACTTCAGCCTCCCAGCTTCAAAAGAAGTCACTCTGACCAGTATTTACTGTAGGAAATATTCTCTATGAAATCTGAATAATTAGATCCACCTTCTATTTTGCTTCACCGTTTTTCCAAAAACCTCTGAATAACATTCTCAGTTTGAATTAGAAATCTTTAATACCACCCTAAGGTTTGAGGCTAAGACAACTAAGAACTGATGGCCTAAGCTGAATGTGACTTCTGGCATGCCGTTATTAGCATGGAAGAATGAATAAAATAATTATTCCATTGAAATTGCTCCAACGAAGAGGAAGCAACACTATTTCCTTACCGTGCTTTGCGAGGAAAGGCAGTAGTTAATCTTGAGAAACTGTATAAAGGTATTTACCCTTACCGGTGTTCAATCTGCCTGGCCACTCAAAACCCGGTTACACACCTGGCCTGAACTCTACCACGCAAGGAACGGTTGCTGAATCAGTCCAACGCCCACCTACCACCTGTCTCTGGCAGTGACAAAGAAAGATGCTGTTTAGGGACAGCACACAGTGCACATTCTGCGGTTCGTTCCCCTTGCAGCACCTACAATTGTTCAGTATAGGAGCTGGAGGGTAACATCCCCAAGTACTTCCAGCAATCTTTTATACAGCTGCCTGTCCACACTTCAGAGCCAGGGCAGAAAATAATGGACAGAAATGGAACACCAACAGAAGGAGACTCAAGTGGGATGGTTGCATTAGTGAAGCACTTGGTAATTCAGCAGCTCTACAGACGCAGTCCCAAGGCTCTCAACTTTTTGAGAATGAAGAATTAAAACTGCTATGGGCAGTTGGAGGGGGAAGCTGCGACAAGTGACAGTCACCCTACCTCATGTAACGTTGCACAACATCCAGGCAAGTAGAGTTAACTAGCTTTCCCTTGACTGTTTGCATCAAAACCCCCAGTTCTCTTAACTAACCCAGTGAGAAGGCAGTAACTTGCCTATGCAAGGGGCATGATCAAGACCAGCTACCACACGCTAACAAGTCTTGTATGCCTTCACCATTACGGACAAATCCTAACTTGCTCTGGCACTTGATCAAGCGGATTTAATATTATGGCTCTGTTTAATCTTGTGCAAACATTATATTCAAACAAACCCTACAGTGAATATTCCGTCTACACCACTAAACCTTCTCCTGCTCTCAATCCCACGCATTGATTTCAGACTACCTGAACCACTGTGAAGATTGACATGATAAAGTTTCCAGAGTGCTCAAACATGACAGTTGTGGGGGACTTAAAACAGGCGAGTCCAAGAACTTCAAAAGACAGGAAACATCCATTTTAACTGCCAAAATATAAGCCAGGCTGTCATTTCATTCAGCAGCCACAATTCTTAAGCAGCAAGCGCTGCTCACTGCACCCACAAGCTCCTTCCTGACATTGTCCCTGTGTAACACGAGGGGATTGCCCACTCTTTTCCCTATACAGATCGCTGCCCTTGCACAGGTTATCACGTAGCCGAAAAGATGCAGCAGTGCAATCTATCTACAGAAAGGAGCTGCCCAGGAGGGAGCTGCAAAAATGAACAATTATACTGCAACAAAAGAAAATGGCAAAAACACTACTTCAATTTCTTTCTTATCTGGGGAAACGGACTCCTCATCCCCCCATCCCACACTCGGTATCGTTTGTATTTTACACATGCACACACACATTTTGTACTGACTATGAAATGGCCATTATACATGCATATTCCTGTCTACCTCTGTGGAGGTGCTGGGTAAGGTGATGACAGTGCCACTCACACCATTCTCATTTCCCTGCTGGCCATGGGGCTGTGAAAGCAACAGTAAAAGAAAGCCATCACCACTGTGCTAGAACAGTGGCAGTCTGCAGTTCTAGTCTAACAAAGACCTCTTCTGAGCTCTGCAGCAGCTGAGCCTTGCTGTAGGGTTTCTGACCCCTACTCACAAGGGCCAGAAACAGTTGCTTTAAAAATTAATTGAAGATTGTGTGGACTGTTAGCGATCCACCTCACAAATACAGGATCCTGCTGCCTAGTGGCCCAAAAGCAAGCAATATTCCTGCTAGAGGAGTGGAAACTTGCATTGTAAATCAACAGGCGTTAAGAACAGCTTCAATGAGAAAAGTCTGAGTTTCATTTCATTCCTGTCTGCTCTTCAAACCAGTTCCTTTATTACACCAATTCCTACCCTCTTAACAAGACACAGGATCAGTTTTGTGGCTCCTCAAGTTTTCCAGACTTCCCTTTCCAGACAGTGCAAGTGAGGGCTACTCAAGTTTTTGCTGTGCTGGGGCCAGGAACAGAGGCAAGTTACACACCAACTGTGGGAGTTATCCAGTGGGCGCTTAAGATTTGCTCACACTGCTGCAGTACTGTAAAGGATCTTCCTCTTGCCGTACCAAGGCTTCACTTTTGCCTTCAAGATCAAAGACAGACTAATTTTAAACACTGAAGAGCCATCTGTCTGACACAATTTTAAAAGGACATGGTGTTTTGATATGTAATTTTGATAGTTAGAAGCACTACCACAAAACATTTAACCACATCATGCTCCAGCACTTCTTCAATGTAGTTTTCATGCTAGCTAACACCACCACTAACTTACATTTGTCAAGAAAGTTAAGGGTGTAGCAAGCGGATCAAAGATTTAGGAGTTCAAGTTCACATATCGAGTGATAAAGGCGTTTTCTTTTCATTTCCCTTGAAGGCTATTAATAGAAGCAGTCAGCATAACATAGCAAAAATGGAACACAAAGAGAGACCAGATTAAAAAGGAAGTTTAGGGAGATTCCTCATTCTGCTACACAGCTCTTAGTCTTTTAATAAATAGAAAATAAAGACTCAAAAATAAAAAAACCCCGTACATTCAGTTCCCTGTAATTTCCCAGTATTATTTCCTCATTTCTCTAAAGCTTGAGAAATCATTGAATAAATTATTCAAAGTAATATCAAATTATCAACAAGTTTGATAAACTCATCTTAAATGCAGCGTGCACTTCAACTGCCTTGGCTAAAACAGCATAAGCACGAAAAAGGTTTGTAAAAACCAAAAAAGAGAGGTATTTTACGTAATCCTGAGCCTTCCCAAAACTAGGGAGCCACAACAGCACTTCTGACATCACAACACACAGTAAAAAAGTCTTTGGTGCTTGTAAGTAACACAACCAAAAATGTTAAAGCAGAAAGACCAAGCGAGATCCCGCGCTAACAGCTCAATCTCTATAATGGAGCATAAAAAAAAAATCAGCCTCTCTTCACAACACGCCTCTGAGTCAATGATGTCAACTGCCTCACGGAGACTAGTCATGGTTTTGTAAGTTAGATCTGTGAAAGACTAGTTCCTTCCTCCCTCGAGCCAAAATATTTGCAGCAACCCCCACCAACAAGGAGAGAAAAACCACGGGGCAGCCAAAGAACTTTCCCAAGCCTGTCTTGGAAAGGACAGTTCAACCCCTTTCTGAAAATCATTGGTTTGCCCAGAAACTAACAATGAAAAAGCAGTAACAGCACAAAGGCGTTAGCATAAGAAAGGCTATTCCCATTCCCTGTCTTTTTCTACCCAAAAATGATCACACAAGGATCACTCAAGCTGTCAAACAAAAATCTTGTAAAAACGTCTCTGTAAGCTTTCAAAGGTCTGAGGCAATGGTGAAGGGCAAGCATCACAAGCACTTGCTGCTGCCAATGAGACCCACGATCACACCAGCTGCCCTATTTCCCTCCTCAGTCAGGCACTCCCCTGCATAATTGCTAAAGCCTTTATCTAGCGCACACAGCAGGTATCTAAAATAACATCTCGATAATCACCTGACCTGGCCAAAAGAGTGCAGCCCACTCATTTCCTCACTCGTTTGTAACTTAGGCGCTTGTGATCTTTCTACCAACTTTCTGGTTTTGCTGTCCTGCCTGTACACTCTGCAGCTGTCTCCACGGGCACTTCTCCAACAGGCAATTACTTCCACAGAGAAACATTCTGCCTGGTTTTGAACAGGGTGGTATTTGGACACTGGGAGTTCCAGGAGACGATTTTTAAATCCCAAAAGCAGGAGAGGATTCCTACAGTCAAAAAGAACGTCAGGGAGACTGTGGGACTTACCTTACATCTTTAGTACTAATGCTTAAATAAACAGCTGCAAGCTTAAAGAACATGTAATTGACTCTGCTTCAGTTCAGGCATACTGAAGAAGCAGGTACTGCATTAAGGAGAAAATAGAGATCCATGGATTTATTTCATGTAGGTGGGGAAAAAACCCCAAAGAAATAAGCCTAGTGTGATCTTAAATATGGAAGAAGAGCTAGTTTAGTTTTAGAAACATCACTTCTGTGACCTAATCAGATAGGAGTACTTCCTATTCAGAAATGGATAGGAAGGAAGCCTCAGTGCACATGTAATTTGCTTTTCCTTTAAGCCCTGTAGCTTAAATTTAGGAGTGACCAGTCTACCAGTATCACGACATTCTCCACAATTAGAAGCTACCTATTTTCTGTAAAATATTTTTACACAATCCAGCTGCAATAGAATAGCCAGATTAAAACAAGTAATCCCATCCCAGCGTGAAGTTCATCCTTTCTAAGTAGGCTTGCAACCATACTGTACCTAAAAATAGCTGGGGAATAAAGTAGGTGAGGAAGAGACATGAAACCTGGACAGAAAGTTTCAGTTGGGTAACAGCACAACAGCCAAAAATTCCAGTAGGTCAGCTGCTCATCTCACTGGAAATTTTAATTTGAGAACAGACAGCAGGACTGATCTCACAGCTTGCAATAACTAAAATAGAAACACCACCCCCACTACTAAATAATCCATGGTCTTTAAAAACAAGCTCAAGCGAAAAACCCCACAACCAATCAGAACATAAAACTTCCAGGGTTTCTTTCTTTCCTAAACTACAAGCAGCAGATTTGCATAGCTTAAGGCAGAGTCTACCCACAGCAGCATTGTTCCTTACCCCAGGCCTCCAGCATTTCCAGGGGGCAGTCCCTCCCTGTCGAACACCCCTCTAGAAGCAATCCTTTATCGGAACCTGCCTGACCCGCAACCATGGCAACGCGAGGGGATTACCGGATCCAAGCAGCTTAACCGAAGCCATGAATCTCCCCTGAAATTTCATTTACGGACCGCTGCCTGTTCTGTCGAAAGGTTCCCCCTACCCGAGGCTTTCCTGCCCGCATCGGCACGATTTCCCCCACTCCAACAGCCCCCTCGGCTCGCCGGGCTCCGCCGCCCCTTACCTCCCCACCACCCCATCGGGGGGCCCCTCAGCGGCGGCAGCGACTGAGGCCGGGGGTTGGGACCGGCTCCAGGAGACCGTGGGGAGGCGAGCGACTCCTCTCGCCCCGCGATGTTAGTATTTCACCAGGAAGTGCCCAGGAAGCTCTAGGGAAGGTCTGGGACCTTCATCATCACATCTCACCAGCTTCTTTAAAACTGTGCGCTCTTCAAAAGGAGGTTTGTGGCAGCAGGCTCCGTCCCGCTGGGAGATCAAGTAATTCCTTGAATGCTTCCACCGAGGAACACGCCGACGGGTGGGCATAGCCCCAGCTCAGCCTGCGCATACGCCCCAATTTACATGGCACAGCAGCTTGCTGCCATCAGCGCTCACCTGAAGGAGGAGGTTTCAGACCTGGAAGCATGCGAAGGCTACGCGAGGCCAGCTGGAGCCTTTCCCACCCGACATAAGGCAGGGGGCGAGGGGAGACGTCCCGCGGCACAGACGCCGGGAACAAGCTCGTCCGGAGCGTCCAGCCCCATTCACAACATCCTCAGCCTGTGCAACAGTTGACAGAGCTTCGTGCTTTTCACTTACCGCCTGTCAACGGAGCAAACAGTAGTTTATCTTTGAATCATCCGAAACGAGGACGGAACTCGTCACTCCTTATCAGGCCCGTCCAGGCTGTGGCTGGCTGGCAGCTTCTCTGCAGCTTCAGCCCTGCTCCCGCACGCTGCTGGATACAAGAACGAAGAAGAAGGCTTCGTTCAGCAGAGCCCCATCTGCAAGAGAAAACGCAAAAGGAAATACGTCGTGTGTTTAGACAGAGATGTTGTTTAGCTGGAGGCTGCTGAAATCGCCCCTTCTCGAGTCGCACCGAAAGCCTTTCGGGTGGAGGGGCTCACGTGAAGCCAAAGCGCCGCTTCGTCTGAACGCTCTGTGCAGCCTCAGTAATTAGCGTATCTTCTCTGACTGCCTTTCAGCTAGAACCACAGCCACTATTCGTGTTCGTCTCCTTTCTCCTCCTCCCCCGGGGCCGGCGGTTCGCCGAAGCCTTCCCCCTCCACGCCCGCCCCGACACCGGGGGAAGCGGAGGGGAAGGGCGGGGTAGGGAGGTGGAGAAGACCAGGGGAGCAGCGAACCGCCCCCACGGCTGCAAGAGCCTTCCCAGCCCTCCAGGAATTAAGAGCTAATTAACAAGCTGTCACCTCGGACACCCTGGGGGGAGGCAGGGGAGAAGCCATGGGCCCTGAAAGCCACAGCAGCGGACCCTCCCTACCTGAGTGCCCTGTCCTCTCCCTCCCAGTTAGTCCCACCGAAAGCCACATCAAGGGAGGAACGACTGCCCGGAAAAGCTGCTGCAGGGGCAAAACGAAGCCCCTCTCCTTGAATGCCCAACCCGGGTTACTTATGGTGTTCCTGGAAAATCTCCTCTCCACACTACAACACCCAATAGCATAGCTATCTGGAAAAAGAAGTTGTTAATTCTGCCAGCCAGTGATAAAGTGGATGGAAACCAATCATGTTGTCTGCATTGACACTGTGCTTTGCTCAAAGCAGAAGAAATGTGAGTGATTGTTATTCATTTACACAGAATCACATAATTATTGAGGCTGGAGAAGACCTTGGAGATCCTTGCAAGAGAGGTCAAGGGCAACAGAAAGGGTTTCTTCAAATACATTGCAGGTAAAACCAAACCGAGAGGCAGTGTGGGACCCCTGCTGAATGAGCTGGGTGCCCTGAAGACGGCGGATACACAGAAAACAGACCTACTGAACACTTCTCTTGCCTCTGTCTATACTGCTGGGAGCTGTCCTGGTATCAAAGCCCAGACTGCTCAGGCTCCAGAGGACATTGAGGCAGAAGAGAAGCCTGCCTTGGTTGATGAGGACTGGGTTAGGGATGAGCTGAGCAAACTGAATGTCCATAAATCCATGGGCCCTGATGGGTTGCACCCACGTGGGCTAAGGCAGATGGCAGAAGTCATTGCTAAGCCACTCTCTGTCACCTTTTCTGAGTCATGGGAATCAGGAGAAATGCCTAGAGACTGGAGGTTAGTAAGCGTCACCCCAGTCTTCAAGAAGGGTAAGAAGGAGGACCGAGGTAACTATAGACTGGTCAGCCTCACCTCCATCCCAGGAAAGGGGATGGAACAATTTGTCCTGGATGCTGGTGTCTAGACACATCAAGGACACAAGGGTCATTAGGGACAGTCAGCTCTTGAGCTTGNTCCTTCTCTGGAGACACTCAAGACCCACCTGGATCTGTTCCTGTGCAGCTTGATCTAGGTGATCCTGCTGTAGCAGGGAGATTGGACTGGATGATCTTTTGAGGTCCCTTCTGATCTCTAATGATTCTATGGTCATCCAGCCCAGCCCATGACCTAACATCACCACAGCAGCCAGACCAGGGCACTAAGTGCTATGTCTTGTCTTTTCTTAAACACCTCCAGGAATGGAAACTCCAACACTTCCCTGGGCAGTCCGTTCCAGTGTCTGATCACCATTTATCAGAACAAGATGCTTTCATTATTGGGAGCTCATCTCCTGGGTGTTCTTGATGGCTGTTACTGGGAATGACCAGACTAGAGCCTGTTCTCAATACCACTTCTATTCAGCCTACAGGTACATAATGTAGTAAAAGTAGCAGATTAAAATTCATACTTTTGCCCCTTTTTCCCATCCTCAGATCCCTTCACATCCTGGCCTTTACAAAACCAAACTCCTTCAAAGTACACAGCTAAATCATCTGCTCTCTAAAATTAGTTTATTGTATCATTTTCTTATTAACTTTCACCTCTTCTGTCCTTACCCTTCCATTCACCTAAGTGTTGTAGGCACAGACCAATAAAAAGAAATCATTAAGGTTGCACAATGAAGGAGTCATAAGTTAGGAAATAGCAGAAGACAGATTACATGCCTTCACTTCGAACCTCTTGCTCATGCATCTCATGACAGTCTCAAATTATGTAGCACAATCTTGTTTTGTTCTGGTCTTGCTTTATTTTGTGCAAGGCCTTGCCTTTGTTTAGGATACAGGATGGACTAACTCTTAGGATGTGCCAGGTTTTTGCAAAACAATTTGCTGAAGAGTATAGGAAATGGATGCTATTCCTGCCTCTGTTCCACACAGGATGTGTGTGCTGCAGCTGCGTTGTTCGGGCATGAGTTCATGGGTGTGAGGTAATTTCACGGTAGTGTGTACTAACCTGGGTATTGATGGCATGCTAGCATAGGTATCTGGGCAGGCTGAAACAACAGAGGGCTGAAGAATATGAACGTGCTGTTTGCAGGACCAAGCCACTGGCTTAGAGAGGCCACTTCAAGTGACCAACACACCTCTGAAACTGCACAGACATGCAGTGTTCCTGTGGTGATGCTATGTGATATCTTAGGAGTCATTTGCTTTGACATCTGTCTCTTAAGTTATGTGTCTGTTCTGGGAGTCTTGCACCCATCATCTAACTGTAGGAAGAGTTTGCAGCCAAAGCCCATAGGAGAAGTGGCACTGTGAAGAGAGGATCTGTTGCTCACAGTTTTGTTCCACCTGCATCAAAGGCAGTGTAAGAAATACAAGGAATTATGTTTAAGATACCTGAATACATCCTTCTCCAGAGATATTCAAAACCCATCTGGGTATGTTCCTGTGCAACCTGCTCTAGGTGACCCTGCTGTAGCAGTGGGGGTTGGACTAGATGATCTTCAGAGGTCCCTTCCATTCCCCCATCATTCTGTGATTCTGCGAATTCATGTTGATCTGGAATAAACTGCAAACCCCCAAATTCTCACCAAATTGATCAAGTAATGTAATAACCTAATTTGCCATAATGTAATCTCTCTTCAGTTTCTTCTGGAAACTATAACCATCCAAGTGCAGCAACAGAATGAAAGCTGGTGTTTGTCGTCACCTAATTACATCTAGCTAGCAATCAGCAATCTGAACAATTAAGCAAATGCACTAGGAAGATTAGTACCTGCCTGTGTAAAACTATCTGTACAGACAAGAAATTAACGAGCAATCTGCAACACCAATCCATCTATTTGGCAAAATATATGAAAGAATAACTTATCAGGATACTATTTGTGTGCAATAGAATGTATCAGCGATGATTTGACAACAATGAGTAGCCTTCAAAATGCTTTGAAAAGGATGACTAGCAGGAAGTCAAATGAATGCTCCTGCAAGCAAAAACAATGTGTGTGACCAAAAAGTCAAAATTCAGTTCACAGTCAACTTTTCTGAGAAATGAACCCCTCCCCGAACCAAAACATAAAAGCCACAGAAGCCCTTAAATGTAAAGCAATAACTAAAATAGAGCCAAATAAAACAGTCTTATTTAAGCCCAAGGAGGAGTCTTATTTAAGTTTCAGGAGAAACTCCACGAGAAACTTGAGTCACTACTACACTAAGAAAATGTTACAGCCAGCTTGTACTCCAGCTTGCAAAACCAGAGAGAAGCACAGATAAAAAATACAGGAAACAGAAGGGGAAAAGTGCTGAATATAGGAAAAGCAGAACAGTGGAGCATAATGGAATAAACAGAAGGGAAAACTAGGGCATCACGAAAGAGATTTCCTCCCCTGCAATCCGGTAAGCAGGATAACTCGCTAGACCCTGTACCTGCAATGTCCCATACAATCTATCTACTACACCTCTGACCCTGGAACTGAGACGCAACAGAACCATCCCCCTTTACTAATTACTTTAGGATATGAATGCATTTATACAGATACAGATCTTCACAACAGCCCTCTCCACTCATTTTTCAGCTTCACTATCCACCATCAGAATGTCACACCATGAGAACAGCCCATACATGCCCCAGTCTCTGCTAGTGTCCTTCAAAACCTGTCTCAGCACAACCCTGTTCTGCAGTGTCTCTGTCTCCTTGCCCCAGATGTTAAAGGGCTGCTCTGAACTGCATTGACTGCTCAAGCTGCAGTAAGCACCAGTTCTTACATTCAATCACCCATTTGTGGCTGCATAATATTTCTTCCAGAGACTCCCTTCCGGGAGAAAACTTGCTAAGGGCTGCCCCAGGAGCTTTAAAAACCATGGTTAGTTGCTGTAAGACATCTCATCAGAACCCATAACGTTTGTCTTGAGTTCACACCATGCTTCGTTCAAGGTCACTGCTCAACCAAAAAGCTACATTAAGCTGTGACTGCTCCTATGATCCCTAGGGACTGCTTTTTCTGGGAACTGCAGAGTGTTTTCTCCTGTCCCAGGCTGAGCAGTGCATCCTCTCTGCAGCTGAGAGAATGGACACCAGCAACAGAAGATAGGACAAGAACTGTCATGGAGATAACCCAGGTAGGCGGAGATAGCCTCCCCACCAGCCAGCCCAATGTAATCTGAAGAGGTGAGCACATCAGGAAGCACTATTTGCCAACCCAAGTGATATCCTCGGGGCGCATATCTACACATAAGAGCATTTTCAAACCCATAAAGAATACACTATCCAATAGGCACTAAACATGCTGGAGCTTCACCAGGCAGGCCAACTGAAGGTTCACAGCACTGAAAGGAGCTCTCTTCTCAGCAAAAGAGGACAAAAGCTGACGCCTCCTTTCCTGGCAGGAGACCAGTTTCTCAAGATCTAGTCCTCCCACCCATCTGATGAGGATGTGCCATTGTCCTCCTTGTGGCTCAAGGGAACAAAGTGAACTGTTTCCAGAAGACTCCAGCTGTGACATCTGACATGAGAGAAGACTGAGAGGAGAGAGGCAAGGTGGTAAACGGGAGTGAGTAACCAGCCAGAGGAATGGCAGGGTAGTGGGAGACCCCAGAGACTCTCTCATTTGCAGCATGAGGAGAGACTCAGAGAGAACAAGAAGTCCTTGAACCCGTGGCTCTGGGATCTTATGTGTGGGAGCCTCAGGGAATCATGATGTGGTTGAAGCCCTGGCTGCAACCATCATGATCTACCTTGGACTCCTTAAAGTCATACTACGAGCTGACCATGGGGCCTGCTGATAGAGACAGACCAATTACCAGGTGCCATCTGTCCTGACAAGCCATGTCAGCCTACTACTGAATGTTTATCATTCTTGCTAACTGTACCAATCAGTTGTAAGATGACACGTATATGCTCTGCAGATAAGAAACTTGCTTCAATATGGGCTGCACACACAATAAAGTTTGCTCACTCGCTCCCCTGNTGGACTCCTTAAAGTCATACTACAAGCTGACCATGGGGCCTGCTGACAGAGACAGACCAATTACCAGGTGCCATCTGTCCTGACAAGCCATGTCAGCCTACTACTGAATGTTTATCATTCTTGCTAACTGTACCAATCAGTTGTAAGATGACATGTATATGCTCTGCAGATAAGAAACTTGCTTCAGTATGGGCTGCACACACAATAAAGTTTGCTCACTCGCTCCCCTGCGGGCACTATACTGGACTCCAGCTCCTCCTAGATCTTCCCTCACCTATGCGCTCAACCTCATGCGCTCAGACGACTGACGTAAAGCTGCTTTTTGACCATGCCAGGACTCACTGCTCCTTGCCTCCTTTCCAAGCAGAGGACAGCATGTGAGATGCCTTTGCATCTGTTTTAAGCATTGCTTAATGCTCAGGTGTTTTGCACATTTTATGGAAAAGACCTCTGTGACTTTTCCACTGGATCTCCAGTGCGCAGCCTATCATCCTGGCCTCCAGACCTCCATGATTCTGAGTCCTGTACAGCTGAGTCATGATTACAAGCACTAAGACAGCTACAGCAGCTCTCAAATACTCAGTCTTTGAACTTCACACTCTTACCTCGCTTCTTTGGCCGTGTTAACTGATCTGGTTTCCTTGACTGGTTTGCAAAGATCTGGGAACAGCAGCACAACATTTTTTCCACAGTCTGCGGGTTGCAACTGTGCTTGAAAATACAATGGAGCAAACCAGGACAAAAACCAGGGGCTATGGAAGGGATTCCAGTAGGTACGGGTAGACAGCAAGAAGAACAAGGAGGGTGAGAAGACTATGTGAGCCATCACTGTGAATCAGAAATAGTATGATAAGCATCACTAGAAGCTGTATGATACATGAACAACAGACTAATCTCAATGAGAGCCAGACATGGGCTGAGAAGAAGGGTGCTTTGCATGTCTCTTTCAAGCTGTGCTTGGATGTAGATAGAGCAGCTGGGAAAATTTTAAAAGCATTATTTCCCAAGACTGTCTCCTCCAGTTAACAACTTCTGCAAGCTAATGACCATTGTTACAGGCTAATTTATCACTTGTGACAGGTTGGAAGACTCCAGTAGGTGCCCATACCAAATAGAGCGGGTGGTGCAGGAGAGGGAGTCTTTCCTTCAGGCTGAACAGAGCAGCCCTATGGGCAGACAAGACTGGCTTGGTCTCCATAACTCAGGAGGAGCAGTAGCTTGTGGAGTGGACTTCTCTTTCTTACCGCCCTGCAGTCCTAGTACAATATTCCTATTTCAGCCTTTATCCATTTCCTCCAGACAAGTGAAGGACAAGTGATCTTTGCAACTTAATAAAAAAAAAGCCAGCTGTCATTTAATGCATTATCTTTTAATTATAAAATTCCTCATTGCACAACGAAGAGGAAGCTCCGCTTCCAGCTGCCCACACCACCTGCTCACAGCCTTTATTTTTTGGGAGGTGGTTGTTTTTGGTTTGGACACATCGTTGAAACCTGGCCTTTGTCTGCAGCTAAAACGTAACAGTGCGAGAAGAGGTCTGTCACTGAAATGTTATTATAGAAACAGTACTGGGAATTGTGCCATGGTTGACTTTAACTTCCCAGATACTATTTGGGAAACAAATGCTTCTAATAATAACTTGGGCCCAGCTAGCTACGTGTACAATAGCTGCTAGATTTCTCCTCAGTCGTCACAGCGACAGAAGAGACAACAGCATTGGGCTGAGTAGTCAGCAACTTTTTCCAGGTACACTGAACAGAATAATAAGCAGAAGCAGGCAGGTAATTACATTTTTCAACTTCAGAAGGGCAAACTGTCAAATTAAGGAAACTCATTAGTGAATTTACCTGGACTGAAGAGCAGAAAGACTTGAAAGTGGAGGGAGACTGGAATATAGCTAGATTAAAGGTATAAAAACTATCCCATGTATATGTCCCAACAAGAGAAAAATCTTCTTGGGAAAGCATTTCAGACCTGAATAATTAAAAAGCAAAACCACCAAACACTAGGGAAAGGTTCTCAGGGGTCATGAATAGCAAACAAGCCTGGTCAGCAAGGATATGGTATAGAAACAGAGATGATATGATTAAGGCGATCCATGTCAAAAGTCAAATGAGCTAGTACATACAAAAGATAATGGAAGTAAACAGCAAGTACATCTTCAGCCAGTTGCAGAAAAAGATAACACGCCTTAGGTAAGATAATAGTTCTGTACCAGAGGCAGAGAAGCACTGATGCAAGGGTACCAACCTCTGCTGTCTTCTCGACAGCAGAGCTCAGGAAGAAAATAATTGTGGTGAAGATACAGAGAGGGGTTGCATGGAGAATGGACAGCCTGTCTTACCAGAGCAGCTAAACGATGCTGGCACAACAACAAACAGGTACACAGTGGAGGTAAATTTCTTTGCATAGCAGAAACCTGGAGATTTTTGGTGCCCTTGCTCTGCTCTCTGGCCCATTCACCATAACAGGGGTGGCTCCATGTAAGCAGCACCATGTTGGCTTTTCCTCCCCTGGGCTGGCAAAGATCCTGTATACTCTGCCACTGAGAGAGACTGAGAGAAGTCTCTACTGAGAAAGAAAAAGAGAGATCACAAGTACTGATCGCCTAGTAATTTTACAGGAAATTCATTTTCCAAACGGTCCTTTCAGGTTCTTGTGACTAGAACGGAACAAGGGCCTACCTGTGCCCAGCGGGCATACAGGAAGAGGGAAAAGCTAATTACAAAATCAAATTACCTGGGACAAACAGTGTCACTGTTAGTTTAGCCATCTATCCCCAGAGCCAGAACAATCAGGGAAACACAGTATTTGGACAAAGTTTCTATTCAAATCAACTCTAGTGTACTTACGTAATAGCTTTTTTCAAAGTAATTCTGATTAAACAGCTCTGGTGAGGACTTCCCAGTATAGTGCTTGGTAGACCTGCCAGGAAGCAGCCTTGTAACCCCACAGCAAAGACAATTTTGATGGACTGTTACCTGTAAGTTTTGCTTACACATAAATTAGATGTGAATTGAGAAACCAGGGGGTGATTTATAAAGTGAATAGCTACCTTTAGGTGACAGAGAGATTGATCTAAAATCAACACTAGAATCCACACCCTACAACTGGATATGTTCTTGTAACTCCTCTGATGTTATAACATCACGAACATGTAAAACAATATGACCATCACAGGCGACTCTGTCACTGCAGCTGACAAGCAATCACTAACAGTAATATATGGTAGAGAAACAACACAGAGAAACTGGAGGGTAGAAGCAAGGACATTAACTGTTGTAGATATGCCACCTTCATCTCATAACAGAAGGAGGGATGCTCTTTGCAGAAGCCACATCAAAGTCTTTTCAGACAGGAAAGCCTCCAACAGACAGAGCTTCTTTGCCTTTATTCTTTCCAGCTCTTCCAGTTTTCTCCACCAATCCAGGCTGCTCTTCCAAAAGAGATTAACCTGCTGCTGTGTTCTCTTGTGAAGACAGTGTTTCAGCACGCATGGTAGATAACACAGCCTGCCTTCTAAACACAGTTTCTCCCATCTAAAAAGCCTGCAAAGTGGGCTGATGACTAAAACATTCATCCTGTCACTTGTCACTAGAGCTTACCTGACATTTGTAGAGTGCTCTCTTCAAATTTATCAGAGTATTAAGAAGCTTCTGCAAAATAAACCTGGCTGAATGCTCTGTGCCCACTGAGTAGAAACGTTTTGCTTTCTAAGAACAAAGAAGGTGATGTGTTTCCCCTCTTCAAGGCAAATGCCCAGTTGTTTCTTTAACCAAGACGCCAAGCTCCTGCCCCATAAAAGATGATATAGATTTTGATTTTTCAGGCCTTTCAGACCAGTAGACAAGCAGAGGAATAAGACCAGGCTCCATGAAGGGCAAGAAAAGAAGGGAATTAAAAATAAAATCACTGCAAAGGTATTTCTGACATTGTACAGATACAGATATGTTTTTCAAACTAAATATTAGCTGTTCTTCATCTAGAGCTTCTACCTGTGTTCAAAGCAACTCATAAAAGAGAGTCTGAGTTAACACTGCAGTCCAGATCTGTCTTCAGGTTGCTTAAATCTGTGGGTTCTGCAGATCATGTCAGATGACTCTAAAAGCATTCAGAGGTTAGGGCAAGCTGTAGCTATAAAACTGAAAAAGGTTATCCGTTTTGTTTTAAGCCAATTCAGATCTGACGTCACTGTGAGAAACCACGAGGCAGAAATTCTGTGAGAAGCTTTGCTTCCGATGGCAGCCAGTCACTGCTGGCAAAGTTCCCTGCAACGCTCTGCTTAGGCAGACTGCTTGCTTTTCCACATTTACAATTACAGCTGGTAATGGACTTTAACAGAATACATGTTAAATCACAGACAAAAGGCACTTAGCACTTGGTGTCCTGCTAGAACTCTTGCTGGTTTACTCATTGAGTTCCTAAGAGGTTCAGCAGAAAGACTCGGAAATGTTTCTGGTATCCTGGCCTGCAGACAGCTTACTAAGCAGATATTTTTTTCCCTAAGTCAGGAATATCAGGAACCCTATGGATTTTGGCAGCCCTCTCGGAAAGGAGTGTCCAGAATTTTCAGATTCCTTACCCCAATAGTCTAGAAATCATAGAAGCACGATCACAGAATTCACAGAATTATTGAGGCTGGAAAAGACCTCTGAGATCATCAAGCCCTGACGATGACCCCACAGCAGCTAGACCAGGGCACCTCCAGGGATGGAGACTCCACCACCTCCTTGGGCAGTCCATCTCAATGTCTAACCACCAGATGATCCCCTCCATCACCTGCCATGCCACTATGTGGTTTGAAAGGGAGCAAACAAGCCACACCTTATATGACTTCTGAAAACTTGAAGCCTGAATTCTTGCTCATTCCTCATTTGCTGACATTATCAAGCCAATGGTTTTCAGCTTGCTGTGCTGTGGAGAAGTTAGTCATTATTTTTCACTGCAGTTTGGAATTGCTGGTTTTCAAAGTAACCTGCAATGTGAAGGTACTGCTCTCTCTTCTTGCCTCTGGGTTGTGAAGTGTCAGAATTGTGTCTTTATAAAGACAGATGGGCAAATGCTAGTCTGAACAAGAGGTAGTTAATAATTGTCTGCAGATACTACAGTGACTAGTTTGGAAAGGAAAAACTTCTGACAGATTGAAAAATAGGCATTTCCAACAGTCACGGTAATCTTTGTCATGAGAATGGAATAGATTTAAAGAACACAAACAATATTAAAACTTCAGTGAAAAGTATCAGCTGGATATTTGTGAGAGCACACCCAGTATGACCACTGCTGCAGCTGATTTCACTTTAGCACATTGCTAGGGATCAGTTTTACTGAAATATTGAAGATGCAATATATGGCCATTGAGCTGCTTAAACTGAGCAAAACCAGCTTTCTCTAAACAAGAGGGAGAAAAAAAGGAAACAAAAAACCCCAAACATACCTTTGACTAGGAAAGAATTCAAATACCTAAAACAGACCTCACAGAGAGCCTAGATCATGCTATTTCATTACAAGCATCTTTAAAAATGAGTGAGTCCTCAGAGGCAATAGAGACAGGCGAACTGATTTAAATACTGGGCATGCAAACGTAACACAGATCTGACCATCCTGGCGGCTGGCTGTGCTCTAAAACAATTCTACTGCTAGCACAATTGCAATGTCTATACTATAAACTTTAAATAAACTTCTTTTTTCATTAAAGGGAAAAAAAAGAGATGAAAGATGCTCTACTTTGGAGAAAATAAGGACTGATCTGATTAGTATATCTGATAGCTACGCCTGTTGAGAAGGGACTGAAAATGCAATTGCCAATGTAAACAAGTGAAATCCAGTCCAAGGACGTTTCTTCCCTCCCTAATTGGTAGAGCAATTCTGATTGCTGTTACTTCTTACCTTCAGCTAAACAACCCTACTCTTTGTGTTTAGCAAAACTGGTGTAGGTTTCTTTGTGGGTTTCACCTATACAGAATGCTTGAATGCACTAAACTACTACAAATAATTGGGCTGATGGCTGTGCTTTATCAGCTGTGGGAAAACCTGTCCAGGATATAGCAGTGTTTAACAACTCCAAGAGTTAACCACACCTGCAATAGAGATTTGCAGCTGTTTGGTTATAGGCCTGCAGGCTCAGCCAAATCTAACAGTTTATCTTACTATGTGTTTCACACTTGAACACAACAGGCTCAATTGTCACTATCTGCCAATGATTTATTTTGCAAAAAGCAAACAACCCAGCTGAATTATTATAAATGATAGCCCTCTTGTCGATCGATTAAGCGTATCTGATAAGTCTGTCTGTCTGTCTTGTTCTGCAGTGGCCTACAAGAAAAGCTTTATACTGTAAACTTGCTCATTTGAAATTACTGCTGGAATTTTGTAGGAAAAAATTACAGGTGGATCTGCAGCATCTTCATTCAAAATTAATTTGAGTTAACTCATATGAATCTCATCACTGTAAACCCAAGCAATAGCAGTAGCCCCAAAGCCAACAGAGGCAATTCCATTATTAAGAGTTTTGTTCAAAACCAGACTATTAACATGTGACCCTTGCAGGACAGGTCTTTTAGGGGGTAACATGAAATTTGCAAGCGGGCCCGAGTACCTGCTGTGAGGGGAAGTGACAAGTAGCAAAGAGGGAGGTCACCAGTATAACTGAATCAGGAAAGGACATGACTCAGATTTTCAAGAGCGGCCAAACAACACTAAAAATGTGCTCCTGAGAAACATTTGTCACACCCAATCAAGGTCCTGCTCTCTCCCTAAGAACAAAGTAAGTGCAATACACTGTTAATGTAAATAGCTACAGAAACAGTCAAGTTTTCATTGCTTCAATTACTCAATGGTTAAGAAGTTGCAGTGATGATTCCTACAGATGAAAACACCCTCAGGCAACAGGAGAGTCTGGGCTGTGCTACGTAACCCAGCTGACTTCTAGTACCCACGGTGAGTCCATAAATTTTTGAACACTATCTCCCTAACACGAGTGGCTTCTTCTGTGCCCTCAGGCAAGGAGGAACCGCTATGGCCTGAAAAAAAAGAGAAGTTTGTTTCTCTAATGTAGCTTGGTGCTCTGGCCAGCCACCGTAAGCTGTTTGCACTTGGATTTCCTAGTAACAACCACAGCAGACAAGCAATCAACACTACTGAACAGCCAAGGGTTAAAGTAACTGAGGCAAAAATGCCGTATCTGAAACTTTTGCCCTGGATATTAATATTTTCTCGCCACACATGGATAGAAACATCCCCTTGCTGAAGGTTTCTACACCACAAGTGGCCACCTTGAAAAAACACAGCTACCCAGAAAAGCCTTAAGCTCTTCTTGATCTGTCTTATCAGCTGCGTCACGTAATCATGCTCTAAGAAAAACCACAAGACACACGCACAGGATATAGGCAACTACAAACACTTAATAACCACATGCATATGCTCACTGCTTGTTCATCCCTCTTCATTATTGCCATTCTGGGTTTTAAAACAGATCTCTTCATTACAGTTTTGCTGGTATGCCACAAATCTCTTAGCAGTTAAAACCAACAGAGAAGTCTAGCAAAGTTATAGTAGCTAGCATTTCCACAAATTAAAAGCTATACTCGGTATGGCATCCGTTTGTTCCAATTTCTGGTATCTGTGGTGACTAATACACCTACTTCAGCAGTGACTGTTTTCCAAGGGTGCTCTTTGAGTAGCCCTGTTCTTTCATATCCTCTCACCAAGCTCCCTCCATTCTGTTCTGCTTTAAAGCATGCCCATTCCCATACTGAGATTGTTCTCCTTGGGTACCTTATTATTCAGTCAGCTTTTTTCCCCCCACCAGCCTATGGAAAGAAAAATACATGTTCAAAGGCTTCTTTTCCTCTTCAGCCTTCCTTCCACCATCCACACCCCTGATTTCTGTCTCATTTTTCAGACACCTGGATTTGGAAGATTTTTTTGCTTCTTAGATGAGTCCTTCCTGTAGATACCACCCTGTTGCTGCAAGAGTGTGCTAGATATAATTACTGTCCTAGAAGATGGTACTTATGCCTTCATCAAAAGGTATCGCTGCTGTAGCACCAAGATAGTCAAAACAGTGTTTGTAGTAATGACTGGTAATCAGCTTCAGTCAACAGATCATGGAACTATTTTCTCCAGGTTCTCCCCCTCACTGTAACTGGAAATGAGTATGCAGTTTTTCATAAATAACTCAAACACTTTTCTTATCTTCCAAGAACCCTTGATAATAACCCAACCCTTGATAGTGTTTCCAACCCTTCACAGTTGGGAACACTGCCAGCAGGCACTTTTATACATGTAATAAACTCTGAAAGTCAAATGAGAAACATAGGAGAGGAAAATATGCTAAAGTATTCTGAACATGCTTTGCTGTGCAGCAGAGAACCAATAAGCCTGACCTAAATTGCTGAAAGCCTCCTGACATGACAAGTGGACTAAGAGCTAGGCTTTATAAGGTGTAACAAAACAAGATGCAAAGGTATGAAGTATAAAGGCTTTAATATGTCTTTAAAGAATGTTTCATCTGGGCTGAAAGATGGGAAAATAGATGACAATGAAGACTTTTACATTAATCACAAACAGCAATTTCACCCAATGCTCCTGTGATGATCTAGATGAATTTGCCTCACAATGAAATTAAAACATCCGCATTGCATCATGATTTTACCTCAGGGTAGCTGGCAGCTGAGGGAGAGTGCCTACATCCATGTTAAAATCAGGAAGTTGCTTGTCTCTTTCTCAATAGTTCCCAAATTCAACAGTAGGTTTATGTCATAAAATGGCCTTAAATCACAAAACATAACTGGAAGATGTGCTTGATGATCTCAGCTTGGATGCTGCAGCTACTAAAGGACCTGATTAGAGACAGTTCAGATTAAACCCCTTAAACAAAGCACTGTGACTTTGGTGCCGTTTGGTTCCACAAATCAGTTCCTATTATCCTGTGCTACTCACTAACCTAGACACAGCCCTAATCACCTTTAGGTAACAGAGACCCATACATGCATCAATCTGGTTAAGTACTGCCTTCACGGTGGCTTATTAGTAAAGAAGACACAGCCTCATCCCCCCAAAAGTACCTAGAGTTATTCTAGTCTTTTGTTAATTAATGCTTCAAGAACTGGCAATTAATTTCATTCCATTTTACCCCGAAGGTGATTTTCACTGAAATAGTAGTTGAAAACTTACAACAAGCAAGGCTTGTACAGACAGCACTTCTCTGAGTCAGTGAGTAGAAAACTTGGGTTGCTGCGCTACTCTGTAGGCACTTTTTGCTGGAAGAAAGAATCACATTACTGTACCATCATGTTCTTCTTACCAGGAAAAATTTCCTACTGATTTCAAAAACATCTGCTTGGCAGTTTTAAAACTTAGGGGGAAATGTCCTTTTCTGAGTTCATGTGAAAATAGAGGGCCACATCAAAATAGGACTTAAGTATCACATAAGAAAATAATCTAGAGCTGTATCATAGAATGACCCAGGCTGAAAGGAATCTCCAGAGGTCATCTAGTCCAACCTCCCTACACAAGCAGGACATCTCTACCTAGGTCAGTTTGCTCAGAGCCTCATCAAGCCTCACTTTAAATGCCTCCATGGATGGAGACCCCACCACCTACCCGGGCAGCCCATTCCAGCCATCAAGCACTCTCACATTGAAAAACATTGTTCTAATCTTCAGCCTAAATCTCTCCTTTCCCAGCTTGAACCCATTGCTCCCTGTCCTGTCCATACAAACCCTGGGGAATAGACCTTCCCCTGCCTTCACGTAGCCCCCCTCAGGTTCTGAAAGGTCAAAAGAAGGTTCCCCCAGAGCGTTCTCTTCCCCAGGCTGAACAGCCCCAACTCTCAGCCTGTCCACACAGGAGAGATGCTCCGTTCCCCTGAGCATTTTGGTGGCCTCCTGGATGTGCTCCAATATGTCTGCATCTTTCTTGTGCTGGGGCTCCAGAGCTGGACACACTACTCCAGGTGAG